>LPNX010585105.1:647151-696183 GCA_001517045.1 Pseudotsuga menziesii
CATGACATGTGGCGGAGAGAGAGTTGGCCAACCACAATGTGACATATGGTGGGGGAGAGAGAATTGGCCAACCACAGTGTTTATGGTCGGGGAGAGAGAATTGGCCAACCACATAGTGACATATGATCAGGGGAGAGCAAGCCAACCACACCGTGACATGTGACAACCACAGTGTTTATGGTCGGGGAGAGAGAATCGACCAACCACACAGTGACATGATCAGTGGAGAGCAAGCCAACGACACTGTGACATGTGATCGGGGGAGAGCAATCCAACCATAGGTTGACACGTGAAGGAGGGAGAGTATTGGCCAACCACTTTGTGACATGTGGCGGAGAGAGAGTTGGCCAACCATAATGTGACATATGGTGGGGGAGAGAGAATTGGCCAACCACACAGTGATATATGATTAGGGGAGAGCAAGCCAACCACACCGTGACATGTGACAACCACAGTGTTTATGGTCGGGGAGAGAAAATCGACCAACCACACAGTGACATACGGAGAGCAAGCCAACCACACCGCCAACCATATGTTGACACGTGAAGGAGGGAGAGCAGGCCAACGGTAACTTAACATATGGGGAGGGAGAACAGGCCAACAACACATTGACATGAGGAGAAGGGAGAGCAGGCCAACGACATATTGACAGGTGGAGACTATTATTTTTAGTGTATAAAGTAGATTTGTATGACTTGCTTGTTCAATGTGGGATATGTGCCTGTAGAGTCTTATTGGTTTTGGGAGAAAAACAAAGAAAGGAATTGATGACTAAAACAATATTTGTAAAAAGTTGAAACTAGACTCATCAACACTGCGCGCAATGTAAATATGGGCGTCGTTGTCTTCTTTGTAGCTGGGAAAGTGTCTCCCATTACTTCAACACTTCGGGGATTTCTTTCACTCTTATGCATTTTCAAAATTGGAAATGAATGTTTAACATCTTCATTAACTTATATTAAGTGCTCAAAACTGGAAAGTTTTCATTAATAGCAATATCTTATATTCATAAATCAGTGGTGAATTAGTGTGTGTTGCTTGTATTTTATGCTCTTATGCATTTTCATTATCTTATATTCATAGATAAGTGGCAAATCCGTCTATGCTATTGGTATTTTAGACAAACCGGAGATTTGTGGTTTTAAAGCCCTAGACTGTGGGAGTTCAACGTTGTCATATGATTTTACATTGTTATAATTTTTTACCATCCCAAAATCTTTTGATATCATCTTTAAATGCATGAAGCCGCAAATTTTAAATGCTACAAGAACCCATCTAAGGCATTGGAAAAAGTTGAAGCCATAGTAATTTTAACTACTATGGTGTCGGGTGCAATGCCAGTGTAAGATTCATTTAATCTGAGCCATTGGGCAGAGTTGATAGTAATGTGTTTCTCGATCTAAAATGAATATTGAACTTTATTTAGTCCTAATGGCAATAGAAACTATGAAGAAATCACTAGTACAAAAGAGAGCACTCATTCGAACTTATGTTACTTGAAATTAAAGTTATTAGACTTATGTAGCAGAGTTGACAAAGGAAGCTAATATCTGGATAAGTTGTTGGAATTTGACAGAGGTCAAGACCTCAGCTCATTTTAGTTCAGCTGACATGTAAATTGGATGGAAATAGAGTAGTTGTTGAGCAAAAATCACATCAGAAAGTCCATGATTTTCATCCATATCCGTTTGCTGATATAATATTCATATTTAGTAGTATTAACTCTTGGGAATGTTTTTGGTCAGATTGAAAGATGTATTGCTATTTCTTGGTCATATAGGGAGCTTGTACTTGAATGCTTAAAACTGGAGCGTTTTCTTTGGCATCATTATCATATACTCATAAATTTGCTGCAAACCACTTTACTACTGGTATTTCCATTTCAAAATGTGTTCTAGAGATACTGGAGGTTTTCTTTGACATCATTATCATATACTCATAAATTTGCTGCAAACCAGTTTACTACATGTATTTCCGTTTCAAATGTGTTCTAGAGATATTGGAGATTTCTTCAAATTTAGGTGTTTCAATACGACATCAATGGTTAAAAAACTTGTTTTGGTCTTACACTTGTAGTTGCTTCTTCATCCTCTACTATTGTCTCCTGACCAGTTTCAAATCTTGACATCATTTTTGATTGCTCGGTCAATGGGTTGTTGGAACCCTTCATGGAATCTACAGCGTAAGAATAGTAGAGTCTTCATTCTTAGTTGTGTTTTTTTCACCAATTCCAAAATCTTTTGAAATAGAGGTAGTAGACTCCTCATTCATAGTTGCGTTCTCTTGAACATTTCCAAAATCTTTTGAAATCATCTTTGAATGTCTTAGTCAATTATGAGAGTCCTTAAACTCATATGGTGGGAGTTATGATTCAAGATGGTGTTGTTGAGTGGCTCTATTCCATAAAATAGGTTGAGTATTTTTTTTTGAATGAAGCCAAATAATGTTTATTATCGGAACTTTTTATAAATTTGAAAGTTACATGCTTTTTTTTTAAAGGTGTTTTACAAAGATTAATTTCTCCACTTCTTTGATAATATGTATTGTTTTAGATTTTGGGAACAAAATTGAAACATTGGAATTGTTTTGGATTTTTTTGGGGGAATCCAATGAGTATAATTAATGAGATATATTAGAGACTTAATGCATACAAACATGAATGAAAAGGAGTATTAAGGCCAAAGTGGAGAATCATGACATCATGCAAAGACTGAAGTATACGGACAGCATGAGTGAAGAATGAGATTCTTATTAACTGTGGATCTAATAGGTTTTCAAATAAAAGAAACTCATTTGTGATATAGGTGTTAAAAATTGTGGCCAAATTCCACAATAGGTTTCAAACAAAAAATTTATTGAGCTCTTATGGTGGGGCCACTCTTACCACGAGGATCATAATATTTGAGTTAAAACATAGAAATGAACAAACAAAGATCAATATGAGTTAAAACGCATTGCACTTTATTAACCGGTAACACAATCGAGGATAGATGTACTTTTATTTCGCCGTAGAATGTGCTGTACTTGCTTTCAGATTTTAGATATTTTAAGTACAGATATATCCTATTCCAATTAATTTCCAATTAATTTTATGATTACAGGTCAGATCATCAATTTCTTTGATTTTAAGGATTCATCTAAGGTAATCCATCACACCTTCAACACGTCTCTGCAAGGATTCATCTAACTCTGCAATGTTTCGTAACATAGGTCACCTGCAATATGTTTTGAAGCTTGAAGGTTCTTTGGTCTGGCAAGTATATCAAATGTTGCAGTCGATCCGCACCAAGTGTATTATAGCTGACAAAATGGTCTCGAAAGCTGGGAATCTTTGCCAAATACTTTTGCCCGTTGCCCGGAGTGAGCTAGCTGTGGAGCAAAACTCCCTCCATCTAACGGAGGAGGAGCAAAGTCAACGCTAACTTTGCTCCGCGTTGACTTTGCTCCTCCTCCTTCCAATGAGGGAGGATTGCTCCACAGCTAGCTTACTCCCTTTTGCCCTAGTCTCTTCATAAATTGGATCGTAATAAAGATCGTAAACTGTGCAAGCGCTTAAAATCTTATATCCTAAGATTTTACAGCTTTATATGTTACAAGGTTTTTTCGCCATGCTTTATATGTAGCTAACTAAATAGATGAGTTCTTTCCAAATATTGTCAGGCAATGTGCCAAAACCCTAGTCCTCCCTGCATCAGTCGTTGGATTGCACAGAGCCTAGTCGAACGTGCTGAAGATTACAACTCCTTGTGAAAAGGGTTTGAAGGGTTCAGGTAACCAACTGGTGGCTTTGAAAAGCAGATTCATGGATTAGAAATATATTTCCTCCTTGATGCTGAGAATCTTAGGGTTTATCGTCTTTTAAAGAAGGAGACTGCATTTATTATGTTAGATTGGGTTCATTATTTAATAAATGAACGCTCTCTGTGTTTGCCTTGGGCTTTTAAAGATAGTAACATAGAAGAAGGCAAAGGCCAATGGCTAAATCGCACAAAGGTTTTAAATGTCAGTAATATTTTTTTATGTTTTATTTGAGGTTAATTTATTTTTCCTCTAGTAGATGAGTGTGTGGTCTTTATTGACAATGTAGTTATTAATACAAATACTTGGGCAAAAGATGTCATTTGCCATTGAATTTGCTCCGGCAATTTCAGATGGCTTGTGAGCAGAATTTTGAGATTAGTCACCGGATCATGTGAAATAACTGAATCAGTTAAAAAAAAAAAAAACCTTAAGGTATATAGCTAAAAGGAAAACCACAGATTCTCTATGGTTCAGACGTAGAGTGAATCATGAGGATTCATGGCCAGCTAGATATGCCGATATTGTATATTAACACGTATTTATGCCACATTATGAACAATTAGATATGCATCGTTGCACAATTAGACCTACCCACTCCACACCTAGGGCTCTTCTCTATCGTAGTGCATCTATCCAATCGTAAAGAATCAGACAAACTTTCTGGATATCTTTCAAAGTTGTAGTTCCTTGCTGTTCAGACTGGGATAGCTTAAATTCAGTGAGGAACCGTCTCTCCGCCTGCAGAAGTAGCAGTTATAGGTCCAGACTAAGCAGTTGATCCGGGTGATTCGCTTGATTAACAGAACCAGTTTAGCTTCCCCATTTTCTTGGACCAGGTTCACAGAGGAGAACTCGATAGGCCGGACCATGTTCTCACTCCTCTCTATCATCCAAAAGGTGTTCCGGCAATAGCGCGTGTTCGTAGAGATGGGGGATCTAGGGCTAACAATGGATAACATCACCGGAGTATACCAGAGATCCAGGCGGAGCAGCTGCAAAAGGGCGGTTTCATAATGAGAGAAGGTAACTCGCAAAAAGCAATCTGATCCCCTAGGTTAGGTGTCCAGTTAATAACTTGATTATAGTTGTTTCTGCCGCCGTCACCAGCTTCCTGGCCAAATCATCTTTCCGACCCATACTCAAATCCGGCTCCTTCCCAGCTCTCGTTCGCCGGAAAGGAGGACTTCGTTCCTTCAGCGCCATGCATCTCCATTGTCTTCTCCCTGACAATCCCATTTGAATATTGTCTTCTCCCTTTCAGGAAGAAGACAATAACATTCAACCATAGTTATCAAGTAATATTTCCGAGAATTGCCTTTACTACTTTTTTTTTCCCATGGTAACGGGAAATGGGACAAGAATTTGAAAATGCGTTATCATCCAACCATAATTTTCTTAATTTTTCATTCAGGACTACTCTACTTTTCCCCCATAGTGGTAGGAAAGTTGGACAGGCTTCACAGTTTACAATCCATTAAAAGCTAGCTACTTCTAATGAATAATTGCTATTGGCATTCTCATAACAACATTAAAAATCAACTTAGACTATAGAATCACATATGCAGGCCGGATGCTCAAAGGAGTGTGTTAACATGTACAGATTAATTTATGACGTAGCTATATAGATACAATTTTTTAATAAATAATAAAATGACTGATGGAAACTCCCCAGAACATGGGCTCTTATTATTAACCAATTCAAAATAATAAAATGACGAGATCCTTATAATGTATCTAAGTGCCGACATACTTGCAAAGATTAGGTTAAGATACATTATTAATAAAGAACCATTTGAAAGATTAGTTGGGAAACTGTATAGTATCTCTTGAAGATGGGTTGAACTGCTCAACCGGAAATGTCAAGTATTTTACATTTTCACACAGGGTTTCCCATGGTTAAAAATATGACTACCAGTGAAAGCACAAATGATGTTATCTTATCCCTATATAAAAGGGACAAGCTGGACAAGATAAGGATATTTGAATGGAAGAGAACTAAAATCGCAACTTGTCTCTCAAATCTGGCATTTCCGAAACGTTGTCGTGATAACGATGTCCTTCCTAGTTGCGTTCTGATTCGTCATCATCTTAATAGGAAAAACAATGCAGACTTATTCCGAAGAACCAACGCTGCTCTACTAAGAAGAGAGATCAGGAATACGCGCAGTAAGCTAAACACTTTATCGATTGACTGCATGCATCTTCACTGGAACCGGCGAACTCTGTGCATTCCGACATCTGGATGAGCATCTCGACCTGCCTCCTGTCCAAGGTTAATACGACTCTTAGCAAAGCATCCAAAAAGCAATGTGCCAAATACGATGACCTGCAGAAAAGACGAAATAATGGTGCGATCGAGGAAGACATGAAGAGCGTTGTCAATTTGTCAGCGATCCAACTGGATGCGGTCTCCACAAGCGTCCTTTAGCGCGGTCTGAACTTCTCTATAGCACCACGGAACATTCCCCGCGAGGATATCATCTGCCGATTAGAGGACGTGATTGTCTCTCTCCCTGAGGCTGAGGCTCAAGAAATCCGACAGGACTGCGCTCTCTCTCTCACAGACGTGCCAAACCACCTAAAAATAATCTGAGCAGGGAGGAAGCTTATGCGCTAAAGAGAGTGAAGCTGAACAAAGAGATCACGATCTTGAAAGCCGATAAGGGGAATGCAACGGTTGTTATGAACACAAATGATTATCACAGGAAAATGATAGAACATCTGACCACGAGCAGGAGCTACAGGAAGGTCGATAAGGATCCCAGCAATAAAATCATACGAGAGATCACCAGGGCTATCCAGAACTCTTCGTTGGATGACAACGTTAAAATAAGATCACACCAAAAAAAATCTGTGGTTCCACGAATATACGAGCTCCCAAAGGTTCACAAGGTTTGTTGTCCTCTCAGGCCGATCGTGAACACAACTGGCTCCTCTTCGTATGGATTGGCAAGGCTTCTGGCTGAAAAAATCAAACCGCTGGCAGGTAAGACACAATCCTTTATCAAGGAATCCTCTCATTTTGTTCACACAATAAGATCCACCATATTAAAAGATTCAGAGCTTTTGGTCAGCTTCAACATTGTTTCACTCCACACAAAAGTTCCAGTGAAAGAGAATATAGTCGTGATAAGAAGACTCACGAACCGATGAGACTGCTAATCTGGTTGATGTGTGTTTAAGATCCACCTACTTTAATTACCTTGCAGACATATATGAGAAAATCAATGGGGTAGCAATGGGTTTGTTTCTTTACCCTATGGTGAACATCTTCATGGAGCACTTGGAAGACAAGGCCATCAACTCCGCTCTAGAAAAACCGCAACAATGACAACGCTATGTGGATGACACCGACTGCATATGGCTCCATGGGAAAAATAAGGTAGGGGATTTTTTAACACACATAAACAACCAATCAGAAGACATCAAATTCACAATGGAAATCGAAGAGGACAAAAGTCTTCATTTTTTAGATATCCTTCTATCTAGAAAAGAAGACGGGTCTTTAGCACACGAGGTTTATTGAAAAAAGACACACATAGATAAGTACATTCGATCTGGCTTTCATCATCACTCGGCACAAAAAATCCCCGTCATCAACACTCTGACTATTAGAGCCAAGAGAATTTCTGATTAGGCACACTTGGATCTTGAACTAGAACACCTTATCAAAACTTCAAAAATAACGGCTACAATGAAAATCTAATCAGAAAAACCATGAAGAGGTGCAGGCAAAGAATCAAGAGGAGATTAAAAAATCAATAAAGCTTCCTTACATCCAAGGAACAACAGACAAAATAGCCAACATACTAAGCAAGAAAAGAATAAGGTTCGCCTTCTCTCCTTTGAACACGTTGCGTGGAATCTTGGACCATGTAAAAGATCAGGCAGACCCAAAGAAGAATAAAGGTGTGTACTCGATCCTATGTGCCTGCGACAAGGTGTATATTGGAGAAATGGGTTGCTTTGTACAAACAAGATTAAAAGAACATAGCGCGAACATCATTCATGGACGGATAAAGAATTCCGCATTAGCAGAGCACTCCATAACCTCCAAACACCACATTCTCATGGAAGGTGCCAAAGTCATCGCGAGCGTTGACCATTACACAAGAAGACGGATGAGAGATGCGATTGAAATTGAGAAACACCCTCTCAATATCAATCCGGATGACGGATGGAAACTTAGCAAAACATGGGCTCCTATCATTAACCAATTAAAAATAATAAAATGACGAGGTCTTAATAATGTATCTAAGGGCCGACATAATTGCAAAGATTAGGCTAAGATACATTATTAATAAAGAAACTATAATTGCAATTTCACATAAAGTTTCCTGTAGTTAAAAATATATTTAATATTAAAGTTAAGTTTGATTTCAATCTTCAAATATTTTTAATAACACAATTTTATTAATAATATTATTATTTTTTGGCTAAAATTTGAAAAATTGACTGAACTTTTGAAAGCCTTGATATAAACAAAAACATCCGTTGTTTAGAATTTAACATATTACCCAATTTAACTATATAAATTATAGAACTAAAATAAATATTATTTTATAAATAAAAAAAATTCATTATCATTTAGATTCCGTAATTTCATAAAAGATATACATTCTCCACATATCAATAATATAGCATATAATACGATAATTTCATAAAAGACATACATTCTCCACATATCAATGTAGCATATAATACAATATAATAAAATACAATATAAAATTTTCATTTTATTTTATGATTCTTAATTTCTTCAAATAAAATAATGAATAAGTTTATGAAATTAATCACTAAATTCAAAACTAACATCATTGTCTCATCGAGGAAGGGTCTTCATGATCGGTCGTCTTAGGATTAGAATTGAGATTAACTTAAAAAGACAGTCATCGAAACATAACCAGCCATTAGATTAATGAATGAATGAGCTGATAAAATTAATCCTTGAAATTGAAAATAAAATAGAATATTGAACGATTTTTTGAAATTAGTTGCTATAGGTTTTTCATGGCTAGATAAGTAAATTGATTTTATAAAAATTGACATAGTGCAAACAACCTCGGCTTTATGAATTCATGGAAACGCCTGCAATCATGCACATCGGTCAGTCTAAGTAAAAAAAAATACGTTGCAATCTGTAAATTCAGCAGCAGATCCGTGCAATCCAGTTTAGTCATCTCGAGTCAATACTATGTTGGGATTTATCGTTGCTTTGCCATATTACCCATTGGATGGATGGATTGTGCCCAGAACATTTGGGGAATTGACAAAGAGGAACTCACAGAGACCTCTGCGTCGTGCCACTATTGTACGTATAGCATAGGGATCAGATTCAATAGATCTAGGGAGACGATTGAATGCAATCCTTGGTAACCCCTCTTTTTTGTGTCCTTGCTTGCCTCTCGTTTATGACAGTCTGGTATAGCCAGACCCATGTGTGTAGTAACGTTGAGCAATCCTCTTCAAAGGTAAGGAACAACGGAAGACTAAGATTTTCCCCCATAGCCTTGTCGTTGGATGCTCGCCAAGTGTTAAGTTGTGGCACCTAGGATCTTCTTGTTGGATGCTCTCCAAGTGTCACGTTCGAAGACGCAGGATCCTGTCGTTGGATACTCCCCAAGTCTCACATTCTCATTCGTAGGATCCCGTCGTTGGATGCTCGCCAAGTGCCACGTTCTAGGTCGTTAGATGCTCGCCAAGTGTCACGTTCTGGGCTCTAGGATCCTTCCTTTGGATGCTCTCCAAATGTCACATTCTAGGCCCTAGGACCCTGCCATTGGATGCTTGCCAAGTGTCACGTTCTGGGCCCTAGGATCCTGTTGTTGCATGCTCTCCAAGTGTCACATTCTGGACCCTAGGATCCTACTGTTGGATGCTCACCAAGTGTCACGTTCTGGGCCCTAGGATCCTTTCGTTGGGTGCTCTCCAAGTGTCATGTTCTAAGCCTTAGGATCCTTCTATTGAATGCTTTCCAAGTGTCACGTTTTGGGTCCTATGATCCTTATCGTTCGATGCTCGCCAAGTGTCATGTTCTCAGCCCTAGGATACTATGGTATATATCATTACCGAGCAATATCAACTGAGCATGCGAGAGATTCAAATGATCCAGTCCAACATATTGAAGTCAATAAAATAGAGTTTCAAAAGCGAAAGGTTAAGAGGAAAGTTTTATAGAGAGTTTTCGATGCGATTGGACATCAGCCCTCAAGAGACACGTCATAAAAAATAAATGACATGGAATCATTCCATAAAAAATTATTCTATGTGATATCAGACACCGAATATCATAGATAGGTCATTAGAGAGATAAAAAAGTTGACCATGTAGAACAAGTCTAATGAGAAAAATTCAATGTGATGACTAGATTTCAAAAAGTTTAGAAAAGGTATAGAGTTTGACCTTTGAGCAATTGATACAAGGGACAACCTATGGCAGGTGAAGAGGAAATATATGTGTGACCTCATATCGGTTCGAGTTATTTAGTTTTAATGCTCTAAGATATCACTTGCTATATCATTTTTGTCGATATTCTATTGAGTGAACACGATCTATATGAAATGTGTAGTTTCTTTGGTCTAACTATTTTAACCAACATTGTTTTTTACTTAGAATGAAGAGCACATTTATGTGATTAAATATATTTTTTCAGGAGTAGGAGTTTAAAGCATATAAAGCCTAATTTTTGTCGTTGTAAGTGAATCATTGTCAACTTTCATTAGTAATTTATACTCCCTCCAATCGACATGTTTACGTTTCTATTTTTACAAGCGTTTTAACTTGAATGAAATTTGCTATCATTTTATTGAGTGAACATGATCTATATGAAATGTGTAGTTTCTTTGGTTTTACCTTTTTAACCAATGTTGTTCTTAAGTGAGAATGAAGAACACATTTGTGTGATTAAAATAAATTGTTTTAGTAATTTTAAAATATATTAAAATAATTTTAATAATTTTAAAATAAAATAAATATACATAAATGTGCTATTTATTCTCACTCAAGAACAATCTTAATTAAAAGGGTAAGACCAAAAAAATACACATTTCATATAGATCACACTCAATCAATAAAATGATATCAGATTTCGTTTAAGTTAAAACTCTTGTAAAAATGGAAGCGCAAGCATGCCGACCAGAGGGAGGATAAATTTACTAATGAAAGTTTACAATGATTCACTTACTACAACGAAAGTGAAACTTGCTATGCTTTAAACTCCTTCTACTGAAAAAGATCTATTTATATTTAATCACATAAATGTGCTCTTCATTCTCAGTCAAGAATAATGTTGGTTAAAAAGGTAAGACCAAAAAAACTATACATTTTATATTGATCATGTTCACTTAATAAAATATGGACAAAAATGATATAACAAGTGATAGCTTAAAACATTAACACTAAATAACTCGAACAGATATGATGGCACACATGTATTTCCTCTCCACCTGCTTAATACCTTATTCGAACACAGTATATACCCATAAGTTACCCCTTATATATATGAAGTATTAAGTGCTCAGAGGTCGGGCTCTAGACTTATTTTATATTTTTTGAAATATAGGCATCACATTGGATTTTTTCCATTAGACTTGTTCTACATGGCCAATTCCAAATCTCTCCAATGACCTATATATGATAGTCAATGTTTGATATCACATAGAAAAAATCCCTGATGGAATGATTCCATGTCATTTATTCTCGATGACATCTCTCTCAAGGGATGATGTCGAATCACATTGAAAACTCTCCATCAAACTTTACTCTTAACCTTTCGCTTTTGAAATTTTGTTTCATTAACTCTGATATAACACTAAATAACTCGAACAAATATGATGTCACACATGTATTTCCTCTCCACCTGCTTGATATTTTATTCGAACACAGTATATACACATAAGTTGCCCCTTATATATATAAAGTATTAAGTAGTCAGAGGTCGAGCTCTAGATTTATTTTATACTTTTTGAAATATAGGCATCACATTGGATTTTTTGCATTAAACTTGTTCTACATGGCCAATTCCAAATCTCTCCAATGACCTGTCTATGATAGTCGGTGTCTGATATCACATAGAAAAAATCCTTGATAGAATGATTCTATGTCATTTATTCTCGATGATGTCTCTCTTGAGGGATGATGTCGAATCGCATCGAAAACTCTCCATCAAACTTTACTCATAACCTTTTGCTTTTGAAATTCTCTTTCATTAACTCCAATATGTTGGACTCGATCATTTGAGTCGCTCGCATGCTCGGTTTATATTACTCTGTAATGGTATATATCATAACTAAGTCCATTACAGAGTAATATACCTTAGTGGGTCGTTGGATGTGCTCAAAGTGTCGAGTTATGGGCTCTACGTTCCACCCTTCAGATACGTGCCAAGTGCCACATTTTGGGTCCTAGGATCTGCATGTCAAATCTGCGCAAGTGTGACACTCTAGGCCCTCGGATTGGCTCCCAGTGTCACATCATGAGCCCTCGGATCCGCCCGTCGAATGCACGCCAAGTGTCACATCCTTAGCCCTCGGATTCGGTCATCAGATTGGCGTCAAGTGTCATATCCTCGGCCCTCGGATCAACACCAAGTATTACGTTATCAGCCCTCGAATCTTGTCGTTGGGTGTGCCCAAAGTGTCAAATTCTGGACCCTAGGATTTGCTTGTCAGATGCGCCCCAAGTGTCATGTTCTAGGTCTTAGAATCCCCTCTCACTTGCACGCAAAAGTGTCACGTTCTAGGCCCTCGGATCCGTCGATCATATGCATGCCAAGTGTCACATCTTGGGCCCTTAGATCCACCCAACCGATGCGTGCCAAGTGTCACATCCTGGGCCCTTGGATCTATGCATGGGATGTGCACCAAGTGCAACGTCCTCAACCATCAAATTTGGTCGTCAGATTGGCGCCAAGTGTCACATCTTTGACTTTTGGAGTTGCTCGTCAGATTGGATCCAAGTGGCTACAAGTGTCATGTCCCTAGGCCCTCGAATCCGCTTGTCAGATGCAAGCCAAGTGTCACGTCCTGGGCCCTCGGATCTGCCCGTCATATGTGTTCCAAGTGTCATGTCCTTGGTCCTCAGATCTGTCCGTCAAATTGGCGCCAAGTTTCACAACTTCGGCCCTCAGATCCGACCCTCGGATTGATGCCAAGTGTAACGTCCTCGGCTCTTGGAGTATCTCATTAGATTGTTGCCAAGTGTCACGTCCTCGGCCCTCGGATTCGCCCGTCATATGCATGCCAAGTGTCACATCCCCGACCCTAGGATCCACGCATCGAATTAGCGCCAAATGTCACGTCCTCAGCCCTCGGATTTGCCCATCCGATGCATGCCAAGTATTTCGTCCTCGGCCCTTGGATTTGCTCGTCATATTGGCGCCAAGTGTCAAGTCCTCAACCCTAAGATCTGCCTGGTGAATTGACGCCAAGTGTTAGGTCCTCAGCTCTTCGATCCTCCCACCCGATGTGCGCCAACTGTCACGTATTGGGCCTTCGTATTCGCTCGTCTGATGCGAGCTAAGTGTTGTGTCCTCGTTCCTCGGATTCACCTGTCCGATGCGTGCCAAGTGTCATGTCCTCGACCCTTCGATCTGCCATTTTGATGCACACCGTGTCACATCCTCGGGCCTCTAGTTCACCTATCTGATGCACACCAAGTGTCATGTCCTCGGCTCTTCGATATGCCCGTCCGATGCATGCCAAGTGTCACATCCCTGACCCTCTAATCCTCCGACGGATTGGCGCCAAGTGTCACGTCCTCGACCCTAGGATCCTTCCAGTGGATAGGATCCAAGTGTTATGTCCTTGTCCCTTGGATTTGCTCTCCGGATAGGCGCTAAGATTTGCAAATACTTTCTACATTATAAAATATTTCCATAAAGATTAATGTGGGACAAATCGATGAACAGTTGTTATTTTTATGTGATAATAGCTTTTATGATAGTAATGATCTACATCATTGATTAATTCAACCACCAAGATCTGAGCATAGGATGTGGGTTTGCAGCTTGAGTCCTCCCGCCCCACCATTCTCTGCTTTGTTGAGGCATGGACATTATAATAATTATAGTAGACGAGGACATTGATGTCTCATTGAGAAGAGATATAAATTAGCTGGAGAGTTATCTAAATAACAACTGGGGAGACACCTTTTCCTTCACTTCTCTGCATATTGTTTTGATTATGATAAAACCACTTCTTTCACTTTTATTTTACAATTTATTATTAAATGATTAGTTTCTCACAGTATTAATTCGATTTCACTTAGAGCCTACAAATTTACTTGTTTAAAGTTTTAATTATAATCATCAAATTTGTATGTAATTATTCAAATACAATGAGATAAGATGATTATTATTGTAACATCCATAGTTGGATATTCTCAATTAAGTAATTTCTCAAATAACCCACATATCTGTCGATAATAAAATATGAATAAATTGATAGATAAATCCAAATTACAATTGAGGGCCCGTTATTTATATTTTGGCGGAATACCCTTTCATTAAGAGTCAAGTCTTTTCATAAACATTATTATTTAATATTATTTATATGTTGATGTTGTTATTATTATTATTATTATTATTATTTGTTGTTGTTATTATTTAAGTTTGTTACATTGCCACTCTCTTAAAAAGGCTTTGTCCTCAAAGCTTTATAATGTTTCTGCATCATTTTTTGTGGTGTCGCAGTGGACGAAACATGTCGATACGAACTACTAAGTGTTGAGTACAACTTCCGATATGTGGACGAATCAATCCATCCCAAATTGATTTGTTGTGGATTGTTGGCATTCCATACTGATCTATCGTTAGGAGATTTGATCACATTGGTACCGCTATATTTCGACATTTCCCACTTTTTAGAATATCCGTTTTTATGGTTGGGGTGTCTATATGGAATTTTCACAATCTCATTTTCTTTTACGAGTGTCATTTTTTTAGCATTGATCTGATTATAAAGTTGTATTTTCGTCTCTTGAGGTTTTAAGGTTTCGTTCTGTATCTTTTTCAACTTGTTTTCTAATTGCATGTTATCATTTTGAAACATCTTAATCACTTCTACATGTGATTTTCTGTCATCTTCAGACTTCTTAATTTGTTCCTTAAGATCTTTGTTATGCTTTATGATACAATGATTTTCTTCCTGTTTGTCTAGAAGTTTTCCTTCAATGTCTTTCGTGCATTGTTCTATCTTCCGACTACTTTTCAACTTCTTAATTTTTGTGACTAGTGTTTTGTTATGATTTCTTAATATGAAAATTTCTTCGGAATTGCTTGATAACACCTTGTTGACTTTTGTCAGTTCTAACTTATGTGTTTTCTTACGGTCGTCATACTATTGCTAGAGTTTTTCTTTTCGCTGTTTATGATGACGTAACTCAGTTTCTTGATTTTCTAACTTCATCTGGACTTGCACCAATTCAGCATCTTTTTCCATCATGATTTTGTTTAGATGCTTTATTTCTTCTTCTAATTCATTATCACATCCATATGGTGATTTGTTGTCATTTTTTGACTTTCTAATCTCGTCTTCTAAGTTTTGATTATGAATTTTTAAATATGATATTTCTTTATCTTGATCAGATAACATTTTCTTGTTATCACTTATGGTTCGTTCTAGCTGTCGATTTTGGTTCCATAAGCAACGATTCTCATTGTCTCTCCACTCTTTCAACCGCTTCTGCGTCTCAACGCCAACTTGTATACTTTTAGCGATCGCCTTATATTTCTCTAACTCGTCCACTATTGTTTGTAGCTGTGACTTGATTTTCGAATATGTAGGTGCCATTGTTTGTGGCTTTGTTTTGTTTTTTTTCCTTGGAAAAAAAGCATAATTTTATTTCATCTTTCAAGTAACAAAATTACATTTTTTAGATAAACATCACTGTGTATTCAAATAAGTACCCAACAGGGGTCAAAATGAAAGAACAATCCCAAGCAGACACAAAAGTCCCAAGTATCAGATGGTACCAAAAAACATCATATAAGTACCTGTCATAAGAAAAACATATAGTTCCGAACATATAGGACCAAAAACCAGAGCCATAGATGACATAGCATAAAAAAACAACAACAAAGTTCTGAGCAGAACAGTTCCAAAAAAATTCTAAACTAATAGCACTGTCGATGGATCAATGGGGGGCCACCCCCTCGATGAAAGGACGATGATAATATGTCTGTTCAGAGTCATCAAGCTTCTCCCATATCTTCCATTGTCCCTCCATCAAAAGAAGACCCTCCTTTGAGACCAAGTTCGCCTCCCTGTTATTCTCCCTGTAGACATGGCTACAAGAGAATGAATCAAAAGTGTCAATAAGATCAGCAATTGAAAAGAGAATATTTTCCAATCTCAAGTGTCTGCACACCTGAGTCTTTTTGACCCAATTGATGACATTCATTCAGTCACCAAAACAAACCAGAGTACGGCACCCTTTCTTTGCTGCAAATATGAGTAACAATTTTAGACTGAGGAGCTCAGCAAAGTTATTGTTGCCTTCTCCTAAACCCATCGTGATCTTAAAGCAGTGTCCTTCCCACAAATACAGAAGAGCTCCCCCTCCATAGCAATTTTCTTGTGTTGCCCCATCAAAAAAATCCCATGGGGCAGTCTTATCGATTACAACCCTAAGGAATGTCGTTGGTTCCTTGCTCTAATATGATGTGGGTATGCTTCCATTATCCCGCAAGCCAGCGAAGCAGTAATCTCGGGGGTACAACATTTTCCAGAAAAGATTAAGTTGTTACGGGCAATCCAGATTCCCCAAATAACAAGGAGAGGGAGTGCTTTCATAGAGTCAATCAGAGAAGTTCTTCTCCATTCTTCCCACGCAAGGAGAATATTGTCTCCTCTCCAAACACAGTTAAAGCCAAAGTTTTTTTAAGATTCCTTCTAGACTGCCAAGATGTATGCGCATAAAAGGAAAAGGTGTACAATAGTTTCAGAGTCTCCTTTACACAGAGAACACCAACCTGGACCATGAAAGCTCCTCTTTTGTAAGTTGTCCCAGGTTGGAGCCTTATTCTCCAAAACATGCCACATAAATAGTTTGTTTTTTAGTGGGCAATTGATTTTCCAGAGTGTTTTCCACCACCAGACCGCCGCTTTATCCATCCCCATGCAACTCAGAACGATATAACCAGACTTTGGAGTATAGTTACCCGTAGGAGCTGAGTCCCAAACTAATAGATCCTCCCGATCGCGTAGAACTATTAGATCTCTTGAGAGTGATCTGATATATCTCTCCAAGTCCCTGGTGACAAGTGCATCAAACCCCAGATCTCCAGCCTGAATCCAAGATTGAGTCCATCTGACTAATCATTCAGGAGCCGCGAGCTGATGCAGATAGATAATACCCGCCTCCCTCAGTGCCATTATAGTGTTTTCCATGAGAAGATGATGTTGTAAACACCCAGCCCATGGGTCTTCCCCAATGCGAATTTTCCTTCCATTTCTGACACTCCAGGCCAACCCACCACCAATAACATCAAAGGATTTTATCACATCTTTCCATAATATGGAACCCCCTACATGAGTTTTATTAGGTATTTGAATCCAGTCCTCCAGTGAGAGTGGTTCAATATATTTTTTGATCATCACATAGGTCCATAGGTTGTCCATCTGCAAAATTCTCCAGCTACCTTTTTCCACCAAAGATTTTGCAAAATGGAAAATGTTTTTGAGGCCCCAACCCCTCAAACCTTTTGGAACATCAATCTTTTCCCATCTGACCCACGATGTCACATGAGCTTCATGTTTCCCATTCCAAAGAAAGCAAAAGCAAATGCGACGGGCCATTTCAAGAATACCCTTAGGGATCCAGGCCAAAGACATCCAATACACTGGAATGGCCTCTAAAACAATATTTGACCAGCACGAGTCTGCCAGCCCTCGACAGCCAACGATGACTCCATAGTTTGAGATGCTTCTCCAGTTTCTCTAGCAGCCAGACCCAATCTCGCTTCCGATAGTCATTAGGTTTTATAAAGAACCCCAGATAGTGCAAGCCCTCCTCGAAATTTGCAATATAAAACGGGAAATATCCAATAGGACCTGTTCTTCCTCCCTAGATAATAGATATGGGATGACCATGGATTTACCAACATTTATGTCCATGCCAGATGCTTTTGAGAAGAGTTTGAGTATATCATCCAAAGCATATAAATCCCTGACAGATACCGAACAGAAAACAAGATGTCATCCACAAACAACAAATGTGAGATGTGGAGGTTCTGAGAAAGTTGTTAACCAGTGAAATTTCCCAACCTAATCGCCTCCTTAATGGCCCGACTAAGACCTTCAGCCACCAATAGGAAGAGTAGTGGTGACAAAGGGAAACCCTGCTACAACCCACATTCAGCATGGAAGAAAGGTGAAGCAGCTCCGTTGATCAGAATCGAAAAAGAAACAGTTGTGATACAGCTCATAACCCATCTGATAAAATCAATATAAAAACCCAGGTGTGTTAACAACAAACGAATATAAAGCCAGCTTACCTTATCAAATGCCTTAGCTAGGTCAATTTCGAATATATCTCCTTTGATATTATTGACCTTCATACTGTGGAGACCCTCCCGAGCCACCCCAATAGCTTCATGGATCAATCTGCCTTCCAAGAAACCAAATTGTTATTTCGAAATATGTTTCGAGAGAACCTGCTTGAATCTGCTAGCAATCACTTTCGAGACCACCTTGTAGATGCAGTTACAGAGTGAGATAGGTCTGAAGTCATTTAAGGATAGAGGATTGTCCTCCTTTGGGATAAGTGCAATGAAAGTAGAGTTAAAGCAAGCAGGAATCCGACCAGTGATTCTGGTGTCTTCCACCACCTGTAAGAGGTCTCGACCCAACAGATCAAAGAGCTCCAAAAAAAATTCAATCGTCCATCAGTCTGGTCTAAGACTTCGATCCTTCTGAAAACTTTGCAGTACACTCTTTAATTCCTCCTCCGACACCTCCTCCATCAGGGAGTGATTTTCATCCAACCCCACAAAACCCGAAAACATCTGCGCAGTTCTAATGACTTCAGCAATGTTCGACCCCCAGAGAGGCCATACTGTCAAAGGTATCATGTATATTACCTTGTTCATCTTCAAGTCTGCAGACAGTGTTGGCAGCCTTCCGGCCGTTTGCACAAGCATGAAATTTTTTTGTGTTGTCATCCCCACTTTCAAGCCAGGTTACCCTACTCTTAAGTCACCATGTTTCCTCCCTTTCCAGAAGGATCAAATTCCTCCAGCCCTCTAGTCTTTTCAAAGTATCAAAATCCCCTCGATCAAGAAGTCCACCACCCACTTGTTCATGGATCGCAGCAATGTCAGCTTCAACCTATAGCAGTTCTCTAACATCCCTCTTCCTTTTTTCAAAATCCCAGGGCTTAATCAGTGCTTTCAGGTTCCTGAGATTTGCTGCAAAATGGAAAGTAGCCGAGAGCCCAGTCCCCGGTCTATAATGGTCCCATCCATCGGTAATAAGGGCAATAAAACTTTCGTCTTGAAGCCAAATTTTGTTGAACTTAAGAGGACATGACGGTTTGGGCGGCCCGTCTTTGATTTCCAAAAAGATTGGATAATGATCCGAGAGGCCCCTCGACCCAACCCATTGATGAACGAGTTGACGATTGTCCATAGATCTTTCAGAGATAAGGAACCTGTCCTATCTCTTCGCCACCCTCCCGTTCCCACACCTATTGTTTTTCCAAGTGGGTTTGAGCACCACAGGATCCACATCCAGCCAATTTTTTTCCACCAAGAGCCTAGTAAAGTAATCAGAAAGTATATCAAGTCTAGCATGAGGCCCCCAAACCTCTGTCTGACCTAGAGAGAAATTGAGATCCCCACCAATAATCAGATTTTCCCCCCTAAGCATCGAATGATTGATAATAGAATCCCAGAACGGAATTCTGTTCAGATATGGGCCATGAATATTGATAACATCAAAAGTGTCTACCAGATCCAGGGCTTTTATAGAGATGCCCAAGACCGATTCCATACCCGTAACCCCAGACATTAAGAACCTTCACACATCTTGAATTCCAACCAATAGCCAGGCCACCCGAGCGGCCTCTAACATCCAAAGTTTCAAAACACCAACCCCCAAACCAGCTCTCTAGCTTAGTTTTAACCTCCAAACCTTCACCCAACGTTTCTTGAAGTAAAATAATCTCAGGTTGGTCTAATTCAACCACCCACCGCAATGTCAATCTTTTATGGGGACCAGCAAAACCCCGACAGTTAAAAGATAGGACCTTCATCACTTACCCTTCTTGCGGGCATTCATTACACTAAGTGCCCTATCAATCAAAAGTTGCTTCCCTTCCAGTACATCCTTCTTGGCTCGGGACTGAGCCTTTGCTAAGTGTGAAACTCTGCCCCTCCCCCTAGCAGAGACTGTCGGGTTTCTCCCCAAACCTCCCGAGCCACCTTTGGTGCAAGAGCGCAAGAAATAACCAGTGTTAGAGGATTCGATAGGAGAGCTAACTGAATCAGGAAGGACAGGTTCTAAAACCAGCCCAATGGGTGGTTCCTCAACGATAGCAGCAGAGATGGGCAGCCGTATCTCAATAGAATTGAGGGATAGTTTCTTTAATCCCTCCACCCAGTCAATACCAGAAACATTCAAATGTCCAGTGAATAAATGAAATGATAAGGGAAGGGAAAAAAAGGGAGTACCCGTTGTACTGACCAGGAAGGGTTCACCAACCAATCTCTCTGAAGCAGCCACCTGAATCTCTCCCAAAGGTGCCACTTTCGCTTTGTTGTCATCCACAGAAGCAATATCATGACCCGTTGGTGAAAGTGGCGGTGAAGTGGGCGTGGATTGATCCCCCTCTCCACCCAAAATAGAGTTGTTATCCTCGTTATGTCGACTTTCCTTGATACGAATCGATAATGGACAGTCAATCACTGGGTGTCCATATTTGTGGCATCTGCGGTAGCGAAAAGGGACATTCTCGTAGTCCAACATTTGCAAATGCGAATAGTCCTTCCACGAAATCTTCATAGCCCCTGGAAGTCCATTCCTGATGTTGATACTGACAAGTATGTGAGCCACCCTCTTCAGACTGGAGCTATTGAAGGAGAAATGTGCCTCCAGAAAGGTACCCAATAAATTACCAATGTGCATGAAATGTTCCATGGTCCAAAAAGGAAGCGATAGGCTCGGAAGTCCGACCCAAGTCGGAACCACATCAACTCGTTCCCGACTAGCATTAAACATGGGGTGCCACTTCTTCAGCAAGACCGGAGCCTACTCGAAGGGCCAGTTCCGGTTAAGTACCCAATTCAAATGTTCCACCTTCTCAAAATTGAATGCAAACCAGCCCTTTTCCAGCCCTTTTACAACTGACACAACTCCCAGTTCCCCCATCCAGCAATCATTCACCCAATTGTTGACGGCCCTAACCGACAAGGTTTTTCCCATGAAGCACCCTACCAGTGTGAATTTTTCCAAGGATTCCATCATATCCCAACTTATATCCTCCCCCATAGTGTAATTTATAATTGGCGACATCTTCGGCCATTTGCACCGACGGCGACCCTTACCAAGCGATCCAGGGCTGCCAACAGTACCTCCATCGTGCAAGGATTCATGGTTAACCAGGCTAGGGAAGCCTCGCTTCTCCCGCGCCCCAATGGCTCGGCCAACAAACCCCTTTCGATTATCCTTCCCAACACAGTTCGTGAGACCTCCACCTACACAGGTACCTTCGCGCCTTAAGCCATCAAAAGGCCCCGAGCAGCTGATCCCAGGGTGACCCCCCAAGTCATCTTCCTGTAAAAAAAGAAATTGTCCCCAGCGAGAGATAGAACGGTTCATCCGGCAGCACGGCGTCCACGGGCGGTGAAAGAATGAAACCGGACGGCGAGGGGTTTTTTTAACTCCAGAAGCTCCTGCCAACCTCACCCTGAATCCTCCACCACAGCTGCAAGACCACACGATGGGGAAAAATGGAATATGCCCTCCTCCATCAGGTCAACCGAGTAATCAAGCAAGTCTTCTTTCGGCATCGTCACGGCTATCTAGCCGACACAGTAGAAAAGTAAAAACTAGGAGTGAGAAAAATTACCACCTCAAGTGATGTTGGCAGAAAGAGTCTCGGGTTCCACAAACCCCCCAGATGTCCGTCGTCTCAATCCAAAATATGTTAGACCATCACCTGCCCCTCCCCAGGTCGGGAGCAGGTGGACACAGGCCCTTGCCAGGCCCCCTCAAGGAGACCACACTCCCATGCTCGCCATCGAAACCCTCGCCGTCAGAAACCCTCGCCATCCTCAACTGGAACTCATCTTTTTATTTGTGACTTTGTTTTTACTTCACTTTTCTCTTCTTTTCTTTTTCTCTTTTGTTTTTCCAGTAGTTTTGTAAAATGCTTGTAGATTAGGTGGTTGGGAGAAATAAGTGTTACCTTCCCCACCTAGGTTCAAATCTCACTTGCTTCTTTGTAGTTATTATTATGCACTTTTTATATTCAAACCCAAACCCACTTTAAGAAANTCTTTTATTTTTTAACTTTTCTTTTCTTTTGCCTCTTTTTTTGGGGGGGTTACTTTTACCCTTTTTTATTTTTATTTTTATTTTTTAAAGTCCGATTTTTTTGGGAAACCCAAATCTACACGAGGTGTAAATAATGTTGTCCAAGGTCTGTATAACTCTGATACCACTGTAACATCCATAGTTGGATATTCTCAATTAAGTAATTTCTCAAATAACCCACATATCCGTCGATAATAAAATATGAATAAATTGATAGATAAGTCCAAATTACAATTGAAGGCCCGTTATTTATATTTTGGCAGAATGCCCTTTCATTAAGAGTCGTGTCTTTTCATAAAAACATTATTATTTATTTTATATATATGTTGATGTTTATTATTATTATTTGTTGTTATTATTTAAGTTTGTTACAATTATTCAACCTCTTCATGGTGATAAGTAATGATCTTTAAAGTTTTAATTATAATCATCAAAATTTTATGTAATTATACAAAATAAAATGAGATAGTAAGGTTATTTCAAGTTGTTCATGGTGATAAGTAATGATTGGCTCTTGAGCAATTTTTTTTTTGTGACTCAAATTTTGTGGTTTAGGGAATGGCAAGTAATAATTTAGGATTTGCATAGACTTAGTTTTAATCTTCTCAATCACCTTTTAGCGAAGAAAGTTTTACATAATTTGAATCCATGTAGAATAAATTGTGTTAATTAATTTTTCTATAAGGTTTATATGATGGAAAGCTATAATGATAAAGCCCTATATTGTAAAAGCATAGATTTGAAGTAAACAAGACATTGTTCTTATGATTGCATAATTTGGTGTTAAATAACATGCACATAAACCTTTTATATGTAGTAGTATGCATACATATCTGTAATTTAGATCCACATTATACAATCATCATATTCAAATATTCAAGATAGTAAGTACTTTGTTTCATCAACTTGCTTTACACTTTAGTAGAGATCATATTTCTTATTTGGCTTGTTTTATCAACTTACTTTGCATGGTAATGAATGAGATCAATCTTCACAAAATTTGAACTACTTCCTAATCTTACAAATTACAACTCAATTTTGGTAAGTTGCATTTTGTTTTGCTTGCAATGCAATGCAACGACCTACTTTAATTCCATTAGTCAATGGCATTAGCAAATATGTAATAAAATTTAACCACCAATTGTTATTATCAATAACTAAATGAAAGATCACAAGAATGGAAAATGAGGAGATTACCCTAGAAATCAATATCAAAATGCAAGCTACCAAATGCTGAGATGAAAATTCAAAAGCACAAGACGATTCTTCAACAATCAAGATTAACGTGGGAAAGAAAATTGCGGAGAAGGAATTTTGACAACTTTTGATTATTTTATTTCTGCAATCCGCATTCAGAATTACAGGTTGCGTAAATGCGGTGTAAAAGTTTGCGACCAAAAATTACTTTATTGCTCTTGCAATCCGCAATCCGCATTACTATTTGCGAAATCGCTGAAGTGCGAGTTTAGGATTTTATTTTATTTTGGGTTTCTGATTTCCGTAATCTGCATTGTGGATTGCGGAATTCGAGACTGATAAATTGAAATTTTATTGTGAAATTTTTCCGACATCCACAATCCACAATGTGGATTGCGGGTTGTGGGACAAAGCATTTTCAAAACCTAAAAAAAGGACTTTCGCTATCTGGATTGTAGATTGCGGAAATAGGAAAATTTAAAAGAAAAAAGTAGATTTTCCGCAATTCAAAAAACAAAACAAGAACACGGTCTTGAAGCAACATTTTATTGAGATCAGACATATAAAGTCAAAATGATGAAGACAACTATGAATGATACCTTCTAAGTAAAACAATAATCATGAATATTACCTTAATGATGAGCAAATGGGGTTTCCACTTTACCTGATAAAATGGGATATGTTGTGCCAACAACATGAATCACGCCTCATAACCTTCACCATGGACAATAGGAACCCTCTTGTGAATTCCTTTTACTATCCATCTTCTAGAAGCTAGCATGAGACTCCATGGAAGCCAAGGAAAATAATGGCAAACACTTTATTCTGTAACATTGTTTTGAGACCTTTTTCCCTTGGGTATAATGCCTTTAACTTTGTGCTAATGGGATATAAGTTCCTCCTTCACCTTAAAATTAATAATTAAGTTACATTCTCTTCTAAATCAACTTAATCTTCGTTATCCATGGCTAAAACTAATCCTCAAGGTTCTAAAGCTAATTCTTTCTCAAGAAAATTTAATTGTTCCATTGTGATGATCCCATTACTATCAATAAAGAGTGATTAAGAAAATTTATCTGGCAAGGAGGGAAAACTCGGGGTAAAAAATTGAACTTGGTAAATTGGAACAAGGTATTGGAGGATAAAACTAGAGGAGGTCTGGGAATCAGGGATCCATGGCTGATGAACCAAGAAATGGGAGCCAAGCTGGTTTGGCGGTTTATTGCAGGTAGAAAGGAATGGTGGAAGGAGGTTCTCAGGAAAAAATATCTCAAAAAACCAAGAACAAAATTCCTAGACATCGACTGGACAGGTAAAGGCACCTCTATTTGGAATTTATGTAAAAATTATGTTGGTTTAATTAAAGACAACACCTATTGGATCCCAAGAAACGGAAAAAGAATCAACATCTGGATCGAAAAAATCTTGGGACATCCCCCCCTTGCGAAATCAAATCTTCATAACTTGAAAACATGGATCCAAGACCTGGGGCTAATCAAGCTCTATGACATCTCAATCTGGAGTAGCTGTGGAGATTGGGCATGGTGGAAAAAACTGCATCCTCTAGACCACCTCGGCGATGAATTCCAAACTTTCTCAACATTCTTGCACGGTATAGCCCCTTCAAACATCCAGGATAGAGATATCAAAGGTTGGGGAGTGCACGGGCACTACACAATCAAAGAAGGCGATAAGATTCTGAATAACAATGATGGCAATCAAACTTCAAACAACTGGAAAAAGGTATGGAACTTTGATTGTATTCCAAAAGTAAATATTTTCTTTTGGTTATAAGCACAAGAAAAATTGCTGACTGCAAATGACCTTACAAAGAGAGGTTTTGAGGGCCCCTCAAGATGTGCTCTCTGCTCATCTCAAAATGAAACTTCTGTTCACCTCTTTCTAACTTTCCCAGTGGCCGATCAAGTCTTGAAGCACACCCTTGGACCACTAGCAGGAAATGTGTGTCTACCTAATAATATCAAGGACATGGTCACAAAGTGGAATTTTGTATACCATGGAAGGATAAGAGGGAATCCTACTATGATGAGAGTCTGGAACACTATTCCCCAAAACACTTGCGGGAAAATTTGGCTCTCGATAAACATAGCTATTTTTTATGGAAAGAAAATTGAACCTCAGCGTGTTGCTATCAAAATTCAAAACATGCTTTTTGAAAAGTTGGATAGCAAACAAGTGACCTTCAAAAGTTCAGAAAAACTTAATCCTTCGGAAGTAAATTTTTGCAGAAGCATCAACATTCAGAGATCCCCTGAAACCAACCGTTACTTTCAAAAATGGGAAATAAGAAAAGAGAACGAAGAGTTCCTACAATGGAAGTCGATATTGTTTTTCCATACACTTTTTTTCGACGAAGCATTAAAAAGCAATCCTGGGGAGGCAGGCGTGGGTGGGATTATCTTTGATCCCGGAGGAAATACAGTGACAGCTTATGCTTGGGGGATTGGACGAAAAACCAACAACGAAGATGAATGGCTCGCCCTTTACCTTGGTATGGAACTTGTAAAAAATGAAAATATCAGAAAGATCATCAGCTCTTGAGACTCTAAATAGATCATCCAGAAAATGAGGAAAGGTTGCACCTCAGGCGCAACTAATTGCAAAAGGTTGTATGAGCACATTAGCAAAATGAGCACCACTCTTCATGTCCCTTATTACAACATCCTAAGGAAGAACAACGGTCTCGCAAATAAAATGACAAATCAAGGAGTTAAGAACAAGTTGGGAATTGTCTCACTAAGAGACCAACACCACCACAATTATGTTCCTTAGCCCTCATTCTCCTAAGGGATTTTCTTACCTACTCTCCTCCACCCCCCTCGTCGTCCTCCCTTTCTGCATTCCGAACATGCGTTCTTTGACACGACAAGCTTTGAATGGTGGTGGTCTCGACCATGTGAAGAGATTTAAGAAACACCTCTTCCTTCTGTGCAATAAAATCCCCAACGAATTTCCTGCACGATTCACGGGATTTACTACCATCATGAACTCGATGTCTCGTTTCTCCAGGCTCTCTCTCGATTTGGAATTTCCCTCTCCTCCGTGCTCCTCCGGAAGAAGATATCACAACCCTTTTTGCAAGACTGCTCAACTCCCAGACTGATTGTGAACTGGCTCATCAGACTATCGAAGATGCTCCAGTCCCGTCGTGGTTATCTCAGGATCAACTTTCTTTCATCCAGGCTTTGCTAAGATCAGGTATAATTTCTTCTTGCAATTTTGATTCTTCTTCGTGGCCTCATATGGATATGCAGGCTCAGGAAATAACGACAACATCCAAGGACATCGAAGATATCAAGTCCTCGCTTGTAGACTTGTAGAGTGGAATGCATTGGATTTTTAGAATGGTCGGCACTAGTGTCAATAATAGCAGAAATGTTGCAGCATATGCTAAATACATCTCAAATCAGCTCGAGTGCCATGCATCTAGAATCGACGACAAAACTAGGGACCTGCATGAACTAATGGGGAAAGTAAACTAAGGAAGGTGTTTGAGAGATAAACTGCAGTAAATTGATCTGATACAACTTGCTAGCTGAGAGAATTGACTGATAAGTTCAAGACTGGTATTGAGTCTCAGGACTAGTACTTGATTATTTGCTGCACCTAGTTCCAGCCAGGGAGACCAGAGCAAGCTCGGGGATCCTGAGAAGTCGTTGTTTGAGCGCTCTCCAGGAGTTGGTAGGGAGGAACAACCTCCCATTGCTGTTGTCAACCAAGCTCTAAGAACAGGTTCTGTTATTTATTAATTTTAGTGTTATTATCTATATATGATTGAATGATGCATTTGCAGTTTATAGTGTAAAAACTCAGAGGATAGAATATCATAGTTTGTTTAGTAATAGAATTGTTCTTAATGAGAAACAAATCCTACCTATGTTTTTCCCCATCTGGAGTAATCCAGATCGTACTCTAGCACAGGTGGTGTATTTAAATGAAGATAGTATGATGTAAACATAGAATAAGAAGTTAGCTTGAATAATATAATGTTTTCTTTTATCTCTTATCAGAAGAATTACTAACCTGTACATAGAGTAGTGTTAGACCTAGACTGTAAATGTCAGATTATTAGTAAAGGAAAAGAAGCTATATCATTGTATTAAGAGTAATATGTTTTGGTAGATAAATAGTTCTTTATAAAGCATTCATTTCTGTAATCTTATTACTTATTTTGAAACTTAAAGAAATGATATATTAGTTAAAATAGAGTAGGGTTAGACTAAATAAAAATGCTTTTCAACTCTACAGTTTATTCCTTCCAATTATGATAATTAACTACTGAATGTACAGCAACTAAACTGTGAGTAAGAATAGCTAAACTTTGATTTAATTCTACAGATAAACTAGTTAGTTTCAGAATTTACTTATGGTTGTTAATGTAACTAATTCATTCAATTCTTTATCTAACTAAACTTGAACAAGTTCTACAGATACTAACTTGTTCCTTTATAATTTAAAAACAAACACCACAATACATTTTATAGAAAATAATATAGACAGTTTGTTATTTTTTTTTTGTTACAAATATTAATATTATAATATAAATAGAATAACTTAGAATACTATCTTATTATACCCCTATAAGTGGATAATGAATAAAGATAATATATATAATTGTAGGAACAACATTACTTGCAGGTAAATTAACATTCGTACCTCACTATAATAAATATTAAGTAATACACAATTTTATATTTAAAACATGTAACTATCAATTACACAAATACAACTGCAAGAACATTAAAATACATAAATTCTGGAAGTTAACAAAAATAAAGCAATATTTATAACATTTTTAGAACAGAGTGAGTCAAGGTAAGTTCATATAAAAACATTATACAATTATCCTAAATAATATACATATTAAAAATTAAATAAAATAACTTGCAGGAATCAAATAAACAGAGCTTAGACATGCTCGATTCATCGAGCTAAATAACCATTTACATAGTACAAATAATAAACAAATAAATTACAGTAGTACATTGTAATTTAAAGTAAATTAAAGAAACAGTAAATACATTTTTTTATATAGCCAAGTTAGGGTAAAAGCCTAATATATCAAAAATTTACAACAGAGGTGTAAACTAAGAGTTTAAGCTCTTCCAATGCCTCTCGGCTTCAAACAAAATCAACAGAGTAAGGTTGTACCCACCTTCTATCATTTATACTTATATATACAAGTAAACAAATCAAAAATCAAAATTTACAGTCACGGCCTAAGCCGGAAGCCCCGCATAAAGCAAGGGTTTTTGCTTAACAAAGACAGCAAGCAAAATAAACCTAAGTAAACCCAAACCACGAGGGTTTTGCAGGCCGCGGCGACCAACCAGCCAATGTCCCATAAGGGACCAAACAAGGACGAACGACCATGGATATCCAAGGCTTACCCGTGAACCAACAAATTGACATAGCCTCGCACCAACCACGCAGAGGGATAGGTCGGCACCTGTACACAACGAGGAACAATAGTGTAAATACCTGGTATTAAAAATAAGCTATTGTGTAATAAAAACAAATCTGCAAAAATGACAAGAGGGATGAATAGCATTTCTTACCTCAAATATTAACTGAAACATAACCACCTACGAACAGCAGTGCAGCTACCAACGCGAGGAGGAGCCAAGCCTTCATCTGCCACAGGAGAAATGGAGTTAACCCACGCAGCAGTGGCCAGCGAAGTCTGAACGATGGGGAGACAAGCCAAACATGTGTGAATGCTTTGGTCGTAACTTTTCCAACTTCAAAAACCACTCTACTGAAAAACCCTAAGACCCAACAACTTGAGAGGTGAAGCCACAATGCTCACTACTGGGCCGCGGGAGAATAAGACACTTGCAAACTGGAGATTAATGAAAGGAGCGAGCAGCGAAGAATAAAATCTGAAGGAAAACAAATAACCCGGTTCCAACAGCAAGTAAAAGCTTACAACTCTTCTCCATTGAACGTGCAGGGTGAGTTCACACCATACAGGAAACAAAGAAGCCAAGCCAAGAGACTGTCACTGACTTGTTGCAGAACGACAAGGCGGACGACTAACATAGTAGCAGAGCGGCCGGAGGGCGAAAACAACGGAGGAATAATGAGTTTAGGGTTCGACAGTGCCTTATATCCACAGAACACTTGGCTGGAATGATGCCACGTTCACCAAGTAAATTATTTGCATGCAGTGGGTAATCCCTATAGTCTCGATGAGCAATCACGAGATGAAATTCATTCCAATCATTTGGGGAATTTCAAAGTTCCACCATAATCTTTACCCCCGAAGTCAACCTAGCTTGCATGCTGGATTGCAAATAGCAACACATTGTTTATATTGTTAGGTTTTAAAACTTGTACAGGGTATAATCAAACACTACGACCCATCCATTATCACGATGATTATTTTCATACCAATGATTATAATCTATCAAAGATCGAGGTTATAAATGTTTACACGACCTAGCACATTATGCAAACAAGAGACGCAAATAATTAACGGTTATAAAACTTTAAACCAAGGATAAACCATAAAATTTGCATGGGCGCGGTCTAGCTATGACCCATTTATTTATTCCTTGCAAAGTATTCGCTCAACCAACAACTTTAACCCTATCCTAAGTTTATACTATTTGATATTATAAAGGATTTTCATAAAATCAATTTACGGTAAATATCCTTCATGATAATGTTAACCTCTTTTGCATTGAATGTTTAACTATTAAACTAGTAAGGTTCGCATTTGAACATGATAAGTCTTAAAATGCTTAAGGGCTTGACATTGAAATTTTAATGATATATTAACCATAACTGGATAATATTTTCCAAGCAAATATAGAGCAGAGGAATTTAATTCTTCAACACTATTATAGTCTAATTGAATGTAGTATGTGATAAGGTTATAATCCCTTTAAACTTCAAGTTTTGGAAGTAGGATTATTGGTACATAAACTCATTATCAATATTCATTACGTTCTTATCACAAGCAGTAACCAAATCTACCATGACGTAAATGGTATTTGTTCACAATTTAAATTAAACCCTTAACATAATAACCCTGCCAATCTTAGTCTGTATGCTAAGAAAGATTAAGGCGTTTACACACGACAACCATGGTAAACATCGAAGAGTCTAGTACACAATAAGAACTATAATTTACAACTACTAGAGAGAAAGCAACTGTCATCAATACTGATAGGACTAAATCTCATTTCCATGGCACCATTAAAAGAATAACGATTTAATGGTTTTACCTCATAAAGCATTAGAATTAAATAGCAGTTATATTCTTTTATTGAGCTATTATTTTTGCAACGAACTTATATATGTATGCGTAATGATTAATGACAAGCAGCACCGGATCTTTCTTACCTGTAAATATGTAAGAGCAGATAAACTTTCTGCATTAGCTCAAAAGCTAAGCAAGCCCAGAATACCAAGACAGTTCTACCTTGTGGTCGCAAAGAAAAACAAGTCGTTAAACTGAAAAAGAATTATTCTATAAGATAAACATAATCAAGTAGATAATTCAGATTATGAAATCAGTAACATATAACTAATTAAAACCATTAGCTGACTGCATTAATGAAGTTTATCTGCATTTACAAAATTTTAAATTTTTTGGAAATTTGGGGTTTTGACAGCCTCACCTCTTGAGTTTGTTGGGTCTGAGGGTTTTTCCGTAGAGTGGTTTCTGAAGTTGGAAAAGTTATGGCCAAAGCATTCACACCTGCTTGGCTTGTCTCCCCATCTTTCGGACTTCGCTGGTCACTGCTGCGTGGGTTAACTCCGTTTCTCCTGTGGCAGATGAAGGTTTGGCTCTTCCTCGCGTTGTTAGCTGTATTGTTGATTGTGGGTGGTTACGCTTCAGTTAAGATTTGAGGTAAGAAGCAAATACTATAACTTCGTTTCTTGTTTTTAACACGTTCCAACTTATAAGAAATACGAGATATTAACAGCAATGTGTTTGATGATTCACAGGTGTTGACCTGACCCCTTTCGCGTGGTTGGTGCAAGGCTGTGGCGACGGCTTGCTCACGGGTAAGCCTTGGATACCCCATGGTTGTTCTTCCTTGTCCGGTCCCTTATGGGACATTTGATGGTTGGTCGTTGTGGCTTGTAAAACCCTTGTGGTTTTTGGTTTACCTGGTTAGTTGGTTCGTTGTTTTTAGTGGATGTTGAAACCCTTGCTTTATGCAGGGTTCTCCGGCTTAGGCCGTGACTGTAAATTTTGGTTTTTATTTTTGTTACTGTGTTTATATGTGTAAAAATGATAAAAGGCTGGTAAAGCCTTACTCTGTTAATTTTGTTTGAAGCTGAGAGGCATTTAAAGAGCTTATACTCTTTGGTTTTACATCTTTGTTGTAAATTTTTGAGATATTACCCTAACTTGGCGATATGAAAAGTATTTACTATTTCTTTAAAATTATCTTTGGTTTACTAAGAAATACTACTGTAATTTATCTGGTTATTACTTTTCTGGTATAATGGATGGTTGAGCTCGGTGAACCGAGCATATTTATAAACTGTTAGTTTACTTCCTGCGCGTTATTGCATTTGAAATTTACCCTATAATATTAATTAAATATCACCTGCTAGGATAACTATACATTGTTTTTATATTAATTTACTTTATTATAGTAGAATTTGTAAATATTGTTATATAATTTTTAACCTTCAGAATATAAGAATTACATGTTTTTAGTGTTGTACTTCTGTAACTGATAGTTACATCTTTTAAGTATAGAATTTATATTTACCTAGTATTTATTATAAAGGAATAAGAATATTATTTTATTTATATACCAATGTTGTTCCTATATATAGATGCATTATTTTTGTACTTGGTTTATTTATAGGTAGATAATAAGAAAGTATTTTGTTATTAAATTCTTATGCTTCCTATATTGAATAATTTATAAGTTCTTTCTGTATTTTATGTTACCCTATTTATATTATAGTATCAGTATTTATAAAATAAATAAATTAATAAACTAACTAGATATATCTTTATAATTTATTCCAAATTTATCTATACTTACTCACAATTTGATTACTGCAAATACCATAGTTATTTAACCTATACAGGAAAGAACTGTAGAGTTTGAAAAGTACTTTTATTTAACTTAACACTACACATCTTAGCTGTTAGATTCTTTCATTTGTTTCAAAATAAAATAATAAAGTTATTGAAATGAATGCTGTATAGAGAACTGTTTATCTATCAAAACCTACTTCTGTTAATGGTTAAGAGCATGTGTTTCCTCTTAGGAGAGGCACGGGTTCAAATCCAGAGGGGGGTAGTGTATGTACACCTCTGTAGACTTTAGCAGTTAAATCGCTGCGCAGAGGGGGGTCCCTTGTCCCACAAACAAGGGGGTCTCATACACCAATTTGGTGTCTCGCTTGGCGGTGACCTTAAAAATAGATTATTATTATTATTATAATAAAAAGATATATTTTCTTTTCCTTTACTAAAATCTGACATTCACAATTTAAGTCTAACCCTAACTCTACTCCATGTACAGAATGATATTTCTTCTGATAACAAAATAAAAGTAAGCATTCTCTTAATCAAGCTAACATATTATTCTATAATTGCATCATACTTTATTTATATAAAATTCACCACCTGTGCTAGAGTACGATCTGGATTACTCCAGATGAGTAAAAACATAGGTAGGATTTGTTTCTCATTAAGAATAACTTCATTACTAAACAAACTAAGTTATCATATCCTCTAAGTTTTTACATCATAAACTATAAATGCATCATTCAATCATACACAGATAATAATACAGAAATTAATAAATAACGGAACCTGTCTCAGAGCTTGGTCGACAACAGCAATGGGAGGTCGATCCTCCCTACAAACTCATGGAGAGCGCTCAAACAACGACTCCTCAGGATCCCCGAACTTGCTCTGGTCTCCTTGGCTAGAACTAGGTGCAGCAAATAATCAAGTACTAGTCCTAAGATTCAATACCAGTCCTGAACTTAACAGTCAATTCTCTCAGCTAGCAAGCTGTATCAGATCAAGTTACTGCAGTTTATCTCTCAAACACCTTCCTTACAGTTTTCCCTTTTTTCCAATGAGTTCCTTGAAGTGCATTCCACCTAAATGATTCTTCTCCTGGAAAATATCTGAGCAGCCTCAACTCTCAACATTGGACACTTTTAAAAGATTGCCTAGGTCTTTTTGGGTTAGTTGTCATTAATTGAGCCACCTGCTCTGATCCCACTATCTTGGGGGATCATGACCCAAAATATAGGGAAGTTGCCACCTGCAACATAAGAAGTGTTTGAGGATGATGCCACTTGTCTTTTGCTCTCCACCTAGTTCCTTCCACCAGTTTGACCAGTAACACTCTTATTAACAGCTCTCCCAAGTTGTTATCTCTACTTTTTATTTATTAAAAATAAAATATTCAGAATTACATTCCACATCTTTTGACTCTGCTGAGTCATCAGTTTCTACTTAGCATTAAATTTAACATAATTTCTTGGGAATCAAATTAAAAAAAATAACATTATGTCACGTCCCCATGCCTCCGACCGGCTAGGAGGACGCGATCACCATGGCGTTAACCATGCAGGCTAAGAGCCCTATGAACAAGTACATGAATAAAATTGCTAAAACAGAATGCTTAAACATACACACATGAACATTTATCATGCACAGATGCAATCATCTATCAGACACAGTGGGGACATCATACATTTAAGCAAACATTCATTTAACATGTTCATCATTTTCATTAACAGAATTTACAGTTGCAGAAGTAAAATGGACAGAATCACTTATCTTATGAGGAACTCCTTCCGCAACCAGCTACGTCGCTGCAACGTTCCACCCAACCATAGGCCAGCGTGCTCCTTAATCTCTCAGCAACGCTGCCACCCCCGAGCTGGGCATGATTCTCCAAGGAATAAGGGAACTAGTAGACTTACACATAGCCAAGGATGTACATAACACAGCCAAGCCAACACAGTTGGGTTTATCAGGCCATCAAGGAGTTGGAAAAGGCTAATTGCTAAGCTAGTGAGCTCATTACAGAGCCAAGAACACCTACACCAGAACTAGCCTGACCTCTAAGACACCCACTCACACCCAACACAAGGAATCGGTCCCTTCTCTGCTACACAGTCCCTTAGGCCCTGCATTCCCTTCCAGTGCTATTCAGGGGTGGTGGAGAAGAAGGCCAGCCCTTTAGCTCTGTCTATGTGGTTTCCAGCCACCAGGTTTATCAAGCGAAACTAAGCCCCCATCCCTGCTCCTTACGCAGTCCAAAGACCATCCATTGCACTCATGCAATCATTCGGTTGTTACAGCTTAACAGGGAAAACAAATACCAAGTGGATTATACAGTCCCAAACGTATCAGTGGACATGGGGAAAGAACAACAGTCCCGAAATGTAATCAGCATACCTTACCAACATACACGGGGAAAACAGCAGTCTGTTTTACACAATCGAAGCTGCTGGGGAAAAACGCACGCAGACCATACTGGGGGCGAATTTACAGTTTCCCAACCGGTGCATGAACATCCACAATGCCGAACCCACAAATCAGCCTGTGAGTAAAGGACGGAGCCACACCATTCTCAAATCCGCAGAGGAAAAACTGTGTGGTAAAACCAAGCAAATCCTGTGCGTGAGGGAATAACGAAAAAGCAATGGTGGAGAACGAACAGACCACAGAGAGGACGGGAAATTGGACGTGCATGAGTTTTCAGCACCGTCACGGAGAGAAGAAAATGTATGCATGAGACCAAACCGCCAAGAGCCTGTGCGTGAGAAGAATCGGACAATGGAGATAATGCGTGAGGATGAACAGACAGCCATGAGAATGCCCCCCCCCTCATTCTTTTGCCCAGCGTGATGTTCAATCCGCTGGTGGAGTGTGAGTGTGGGTGAGGATTGACAGTCCTGCCACCCCACTCCCAAAACACTTAATTGCCTCAACCACCAACAACCATTCTTCAATGGAGGTGGTTGGGTAAACAAAGAAATGTGACACATGGATTTTTACCCCATTGGCCAAAGGTTTGACAAATCCTCCCCCCACATCCTTATCCTTGGGAAAATCATGTCCCTTTCTCATTTTAGTTGTCGCGATCGTAGTTGGTCGGGTTCATTTAATTAATTATAGAAGCGTATTTACATGATGACCAATCATAATATATGCTGCATGCCCCGATATACCATCGGTGACAATTTAAATCCAAAACATAGCATAACCGATCAACGATGGGGCCTTGGCCTTTAGCTCCACACCATGATCATTTACAATATGTTCATCATCATATACATCTAATGCAACGGGGTCAAAACCGGGGTGTTACATTCCCCTCCCCCTTCAATAGCACTGTCCTCAGTGCTTACAAAATTGAACAAAATCCTACACTGGTATCGCCTCAGTGTTCCGGAAAATTGAACAAAAATGGATGTGCCAATCGCATGGCATCCTCCAGCTCCCATGTAGCCTCTTCAGGTCCGTAGTGCTCCCATTGCACCTTTACCTGACCTATGGCTCGGTTCTAGAGCATTGTGACCTTCCTGTCGAGGATGCGCATTGGTTCGATCCGAAACTCTCCCTCGGGTTCCACCTGAATCACATCCCAATTTATCACATGGTTAGGATCATGTACATATCTATTAAGCAAAGAAACATGAAAAACATTATGAGCTCTAGTGCTAGCAGGCAATGCAAGTCTATATGCAACTGGCCCTATTCTTTCAAGCACTTCAAACGGCCCACAGTATCTCGGTGACAACTTGGCACAACTACCAAGCTTCAAGGAACTCTTCCTTGTCATCACTCTGAGGTAAACATGATCCCCAACACTGAACTCCCTATTCACCATATGCCTATCTGCATAGCTTTTCTGTCTGTCCTGTGCTACTTTCAACTTCTGCCTAATCTTTACGACCTCTTGCTCCATTTCCTTGAGCAATTCTGGCCTAAGAACAATCCTGTTCACTGGATTATCCCAAGTTACTGGTGTCCTACACCTTCTTCCATACAAAGCTTCATACGGACTCATCCCCAAGGATGCCTAATGTCCATTGTTATAAGCAAACTCTACCAAGTGCAAGTAGTCTTCCCACTTGGTTGGTTTGTCCATCACGTATATGCGAAGCATGTCTTCAAGCACCTGATTAACTCTCTCGGTCTAACCATCTGTCTGAGGATGGTATGTAGTGCTAAAGTTTAGCTTTGTACCCAAATCTGCAAACAACCCCTTCCAAAAGTTGGAAGTGAACTTGACATCTCTGTCAGAAACTATTGTCTTCGGTAATCCATGCAATTTGAATATCTCCTTCATGAAGATCTTTGCAATGTCATCCGTCTGATGCGTGGACTTAACCAGTATAAAATGTGCTGCCTTTGTCAACTTGTCCACCACAACCATGATGGAATCATGTTGTCTCCAAGTCATTGGCAATCCTGTAATAAAATCCATGGAAATAACTTCCCATTTCCATTCTGAAACTGGAAAATGCTGCAACAAACCTGCTAGATGTTGATGCTCAACCTTTAGCTGTTGACATTTCATACATCTTGAAATGTACTCAGCCATATCCTTTTTCATTCCCGACCAAAAGTATTGCTTTCTAGCTGTAGCGATTGTCTTCTGATATCCTGGGTGACCAGAATACGAAGTTTGATGGATTTCATCCATAACAACTCTCATCAAACCTGCTACATCTGGAATATAAATTCTACCTTTATAAGTGAGAAGTCTATTTTCTTCCAATTTATATCCATCATACCTTCTCTCAAGACTTTGCTGCTGCAATTTGTCTTTTACCTGCTCATACAATTCATCTCCAGCAACATGACTAACAATCTGTTGCCTCAAATCTGATTGGCAAATACTAAGAGATGCCACATGCATTTCCTGCACCTTCCTGCTGAGTGCATCAGCTACCTTATTCTCCTTTCCTTTTATGTGCTTGATCTCAAAATCAAACTCACATAAAAACTCCAGCCATCTTGCTTGCCTAGCATTCAAAGTAGGCTGATCAAACAAATACGTCAATCCACAGTGATCTGTTCTGAGCTCAAATCTTCTACCCATCAAGTAATGTCTCCACATCTTGAAAGCATGTACTATGGCTACAAACTCTAGATCATGAGTGGCATAGTTCATCTCATGTTCCTTCAGCTTTTTTGACTCATAACATATCACGTGGTTTTCCTGCATAAGGACTTCTCCAAGCCCTTGTCCGCATGCATCGGTACACACCACAAAATCTTTCTCTGGATCTGCAACCTTCAATACTGGTGCACTGGTGAGAAGACTCTTCAATTGCTGGAAGCTTTCTTCACACCTCAATGTCCATTCGAACTTCATCCCCTTCTTCTGCAAAGAAGTAATTGCATGTGCAACTTTGGAGAATCCCTCAATGAATCTCCTATAGTATCCTGCAAGTCCCATAAAATATCTTACATCTGTCACATTTCTTGGAGTAGGCCAATTCATAATGGCTTCAATCTTTTCAGGGTCCACAGATATACCCTCCTCTGAGATAATGTGACCCAAGTACTGAATCCTATCTCTATAGAAGTCACACTTGCTTAGCTTTGCATACAGTTGATGCTCCCTGAGCAAATTCAATGTCAATCTCAAATGCTCTTCATGCTCCACCTCATTCTTAGAATAAACAAGAATGTCATCAAGGAAAACAAGAACAAACTTATCCAAATACCTGTTGAAGACTCTATTCATAAGGCACATAAATGTAGCTGGTGCATTTGTGAGACCAAATGGTACCACTACAAACTCATAATGCCCATACCTTGTCCTGAAGGCTGTCTTATGAATGTTTTCATCCTTGATTCTCACCTGATGATAACCAGACCTCAAGTCAATCTTGGAAAATACCTTTGCTCCTCTCATTTGATCAAAGAGGTCATCAATCCTAGGCAAAGGATATTTATTCTTTACGGTAACTTTGTTCAACTGTCTGTAGTCAATACATAACCTGAGTGTACCATCTTTCTTCTTTACAAACAGAACTGGTGCTCCCCAAGGGGACACACTTGGTCGGATATACTTCTTTTCCAACAACTATTGCAATTGTATCTTCAATTCTAGCATCTCCGGTGTACTCATTCTGTAGGGTGCCTTGGACATTGGTGCTGCTCCTAGCATAAGTTCAATAGTGAAATCAATGTCCCGCTTTGGAGGAAGCCCTGGAATCTCATTAGGAAACACATCCCTGAACTCCTGTAACACCTGATAGTCCTCCAACCTCGGAGTTTCATCTCTCGTTTCCTCCAAAATCTAAGCTGCATACCACTGGCAACCCTTCCTACAGAACTTCTTTAACTGCATTGCTGAAACCTGCCATACTGAAACCACCTTTGGAATGCCTTTCACAACTACTAGGTTTCCTTCTTCATCCATGCACTCGAAAGTCTTATTGTAACAATCAAGCTTTACCTCGTGAGCTTCTAACCAATCCATTCCAATGAGAACATCATAGGAACCAAGCGGTAGAACATTCAGATCTACACAAGTGACCAATCCATTCATGACCAATGGACATTTCTCTACCACTTCACTGACCTTTCTCTTAGTTCCAGTGGCTAGCTGAACTAACCAAGACTTCTTATGCTTTACTTTCTTAAAAGCACAAGTCTCCACTACTCTAGGAGTAATGTAACTATGCGTAGAACCAGGGTCAATCAAAATAGAAACAGATTGCTCAACAATCTTACCTGCTACTTCAACTATAGTTGACTGGTGATCTGTCTGGCGGTCCTCCAGTGCTACATAGATCCTAGGAACTGCCCTTGCTACTTAACCCACTGATTCTGCTTCTTGAATGTTATAAGCTGGCCTTACACTCTCATTCTCGAGTGGACAATCCCTGCGTATGTGGGGTCCACCACATTTCCAACATTGAAGTGGTCCTCTATTCTGTTGTGGATCCTTAGGCTTTTCTCTTGTCACTCCAACTGGTTTATTTGCAGCTTGAGATGGCTGCTTCTGCTGATTCCTGAAGCTAGAAGGTTTGAAACCTTTCTTCCTTTGGTCAAACTTCTCGTTCTTCTTGTCCTTCCATGCCTTATGGTAATCCGGCTTACCTTTGCTTTGCTCATAGCAATACTTATCCTTTATTATTGCTTCTTCAAGAGTTCTAGGTTCATAAAACTCAATTCTATCTTTGTAAGACTGAGGTAATCCACTCAGAAAATGCTGGACCTTTACTTTTTCATCTCGGATGTACCGTACATACCTCAACAGCTCCAAGAACTTATTTGCATATTCTTCCATGGTCTGCTGTCCCAATCTCAACTCATGGAACTCTTTAATCTTGTCATCATAATACCTGTCAGATAGGGATTTCTGCTTGAAATACTTCTTGAACTGTTTCCACTTCAGTCTCCTTTCACTGATCCTCTTTACTTGTTTAAAGTGTTCCCACCAAATGGATGCTCTTCCATTCAGATTGAATATGGCAACTCTTGTCTTCATGTTTCCTGAATAATCATGCACTTGAAAGTACTTCTTAATATGAAGAAGTCAATCTTCAGCCTCTTGCCTAGTCTTTATCTCACCATCAAAGGTAGGAGGTTTAGCTTTCTTAAATTCATCTCGAGAGCAGTCCCTATGGTGTCTCTTCCTTTTCCTTTTATGAGAAGAAGAACTTGAATCCCCGCTGGATTCTTCAGAATCATATAATCCACTAAAAGTCCTTCTCCTCCTCCTGGTACTGCTCTTATTGCCTTCTGGCCTTGTTGTACCTCGTCCAGAGTCTATCTTTCTTTGCAAGTCTGTCAAACTCTACAACATAGCAGCATTCAACTGATGCTGCTCTTCCTGGGCCTTGATCAAGTGTCTCATAGTTGTTGCAACATCTGACAGTGTCTCTTGGAATCTTCTTCCATTAGACTCAATGTCATCATTTCTATTACGGACATTTTCTCCCATGGCATCTTCTGCTCGCTCATAAGAATCCCGAGCATCATAGCCATCATGGGTTCTCATACCGAACCACCACTTACTTGTTAAACTGCACTACCTGGAATACTTCCCTTGAAAGTGACTATGATTCTGCAAACGTGTTAATAACACAAATGTTAGATGCATAGCATTGATATAAACCAGTATTACTTACCTTCTCCTGGAATATTCATAAAATAACAAGTTAAGCCAAACATAGAATTTTTTTTTTCTTCCTCAAGAACGTCTGTCTGGAGGGGACGAAGGAGGTCAAGGGGGCTTGCCCCCTTGTGGCTTCCGCCACTGCAGGGCGGGTCGAGGGCAGCGCCCTCGTTTTTTTTTTTTTTTAATTTTCACTCAATCCGATGCATAAGCTCGCTGCCTCTTTTCTCCTTTTTAGCCCTGAAATTTCACTGNGCCCTGAAATTTCACTGGAAAAACCACTGAAAAATGGTCAAAATTAATTAGGAAATCCTACTAAAAACTCCACATTTTCTCTTTGTAGAATCGGATCCCAATTCCTCTAATTCCTTCGCAGAATCGGCTCCCAATTCCTCTATTTCTTCCGCAACGGTGGCTCCCGGAACACATTCTCTTCCGCAACGACGGCTCTCGGAACACTTTCTCATCCGCAACGGCGGAACGCCAAACCATTATTTCTTTCGATTGGCATCGACAGTTTTTCTCGTTGGAAGACTTAACGCTTTGGCTTCCGCAACGACGGAACGCCAAATACTAACTACTTCCGATCACCACTTAGAACAATTTTTAAACTTTCGGCTTCGGAGACCTTTCTGGTCGGAAGCCTTAGTGCTTTTGGCTTCCGCAACGGCGGAAGTTTACTTCGTCAACTCTTCCGATTGGTGAACTAACTTCGAGCCTTAACATTTTTGACGTGTCGGCGATCGGAGGACTTTCCTGTCGGAAGACTTAACGGTTTGGACTTCTGCAACAGTGGACGGGAAACCTCTAACTCTTCCGCTACAGCGGAAGCCCACTTCACCAACTCTTCCGCAACGGCAGAAGTCAACTTCGCTAATTTATCCGATGGGGAACACTTAGTCCATTTTTCGCGTTTTCTTCAACCGTTCTCGGCATGCTTCGCTACGGCAGAAGTCCTTCCCCGTCGGAAGACTCAGCGGTTTGGACTTCCACAACGGCGGATGGGAGACTTCTAACTCTTCCGTAACGACGAAAGTCTTTCCCGCTGGTGTCCCGACTGCTCAACACTGAGACCATTTTTTGTAGAATTTACAGTCTGATTTCCGCTGGGCAGAGAGGAATACTACCTCTGTCAGTTGCTCCTTCTTGACCCATAGAGGCCCATTGTTGTCAACATTGCTCTAATACCATACTGTCACGTCCCCATGCCTCCGACCGGCTAGGAGGACGCGATCACCATGGCGTTAACCATGCAATCTAAGAGCCCTATGAACAAGTACATGAATAAAATTGCTAAAACAGAATGCTTAAACATATACACATGAACATTTATCATGCACAGATGCAATCATCTATCAGACACAGTGGGGACATCATACATTTAACATGTTCATCATTTTCATTAACAGAATTTACAGTTGCAGAAGTAAAATGGACAGAATCACTTATCTTATGAGGAACTCCTTCCGCAACCAGCTACGTCGCTGCAACGTTTCACCCAACCATAGGCCAGCGTGCTCCTTAATCTCTCAGCAACGCTGCCACCCCCGAGCTGGGCATGATTCTCCAAGGAATAAGGGAACTAGCAGACTTACACATAGCCAAGGATGTACATAACACAGCCAAGCCAACACAATTGGGTTTATCAGGCCATCAAGGAGTTGGGAAAGGATAATTGCTAAGATGGTGAGCTCATTACAGAGCCAAGAACACCTACACCAGAACTAGCCTGACCTTTAAGACACCCACTCACACCCAACACAAGGAATCAGTCCCTTCTCTGCTACACAGTCCCTCAGGCCCTGCATTCCCTTCCAGTTCTATTCAGGGGTGGTGGAGAAGAAGGCCAGCCCTCTAGCTCTGTCTGTGTGGTTTTCAGCCACCAGGTTTATCAAGCAAAACTAAGCCCCCATCCCTGCTCCTTACACAGTGCAAAGACCATTCATTGCACTCAATCATTCAGATGTTATAGCTTGACAGGGAAAACAAATCCTAAGTGGATTATACAGTCCCAAACGTATCAGTGGACATGGGGAAAGAACAACAGTCCCGAAATGTAATCAGCATACCTTACCAACATACACAGGGAAAACAGCAGTCTATTTTACACAATCGAAGCCGCTGGGGAAAAACGCACGCAGACCATACTGGGGGCGAATTTACAGTTTCCGAACTGGTGCATGAACATCCACAATGCCGAACCCACAAATCAGCCCGTGAGTAAAGGACGGAGCCACACCATTCTCAAATCCGCAGAGCAAAAACTGCGTGGTAAAACCAAGCAAATCATGTGCGTGAGGGAATAACAAACAGGCAATGGTGGAGAACGAACAAACCACAGAGAGGACGCGAAATTGGACATGCGTGAGTCTTCAGCACCGTCGTGGAGGGAAGAAATTGTCTGCGTGAGACCAAACCGCCAAGAGCCTATGCGTGAGCACTCCCACTGTCCACATGCAACAAAATAAGACAGATTTTATAGTTTTATATACCCAGGTGCACTCATTTCCTTCCAACTCGTAGTGCATAAAGCTTGATCGTGAGCGAGCATTTACATTGATTCTTGTGAGGGAACTTCCCGTGCATGAACAAATAAAGTTCAATGCTTGACAAGCTAACCATATTTTAATGAAAATTATAAGGTTAACATGAAAAGTACTCCCACTTACATGTTAGGTGGGAAGAAAATGAGTTGACGTGGAGCTAAAAATGAATAAAAGGCCAATTTTAATAATAAACATTTATCCTTTTAAAATAAATTAAAAATTATTATTGAATATAAAATCATTTTATAATTAATAAAATGATTTTTTTTTTCAGAGGAAAAAATACCAGCCTTTGTTATTCTAATAAGAATCAAAAGACATCTTTTACATAGTCATCTATGTGAATTTTATTCGTTGTTCAGTAACTGCATTCCACATAGGAAATTCAAAAATACAAAACATGACTGATCAAAACTTTTCAAGAAACACATAGAAATAAGGTCTGATCGTCGCAGACCTTTCTCATCATTCCTGAATAATTCAGGTCAGAATAATCTATAATATATAAGAATATCAAGGGTGATCATCAAATACATACTATCATGAGCAAAACAAGCTGGCATGGAGATCTCCAGATATAACATAGAGAAGTTCAATCACTGCAGAATCATAATGAGCTGAAAATAAAGTTTTGATAGACTAATAAAGAACAAAATGGCCTTTATTGATAACAAATCCATCCAGAAATTCAGCAAAATTGCCATGACCCATGTCCAAGTTTATGGCCTCTTTTGAGAGACCATCTCCCAACGTGTTATGCTCACGATAAATGTGTTTGAAGATCACTTGAGGGGCCACATGAAGCATTTTTTTGATATCACCACTCCAGTGCATCAGTGCTGGAACATCAAGTGCAGATAAATTGTTGAGTCAGGATATAATAACCGAAGAATCTCCATAGATCAAATTGATGGGTAAGCCCATCAGCAAACTAACTCGAAGAGTAGCCCAAAGAGCCAGCAATTCCCCTCTTGTATTGGTGCTACGACCACATCCCAATTACTTTATTTTATAACAATAAATTTTCAGTTACTTAATTTTCTACAAAACAAGGAGAAAATGAAAAAATGAGGTTTGCAAGCAAAGGAGTATAAGCATATTGCCTCAGTGAAGGACCCAAACATTCATTGATTTGAAGGAGCTGGGAAATTTACAGAAGTTGATGCATAGGATGACAAGCTAGTGATGTTTGACACAAGATTGACGAACTTTAAATGTTTTTTTTTAAAGGTGACTTTGAGTGCTAACATGCCACCCAAGTGTATTGTTAAAATTTTAGGGATTTTTAACAATTTAACTAACTTATGCAAAAATTGCAGATCAGGTACTGAGAAGTAAAAGTATAACAGTGAAAAATAGATTTCTAAAACATAACTTTCATCTATACTTTAACACTCCAATGGTCACTGTGTTAAAGTTGGTCCTTGAGATACACTTCATCAAATGCAATGTAGAGAACCAAAACAATAATATAGTACAAAAAACAAACTAATGACCAACGAGTAATAAATAACAACGTCGGTTCATATCTGGTTTGAATCTGCCTTATACTAAGATACATTTAGGATCAAATATTGTCGCTGAAAGGACAAGATCAACAATGTAACAATTGACATACCTTTGAGAGAGAAAAAGTTAGGAATAAGGTTAGGCACATACAATAGTAGTCAATATGGCTCAATCACAAAGTATGAAAACCCCAACAGTGATACTCAGCCCCACATACAGTAGCAGTCAATATGAATCAATCACCAAGTGTGAAAACCCTAACAGTGATACTCAGCCCCAAAATTAGTACAATTGTAGCAAGGCAAGACAAATTTAGAAAACATAACTTTCATCTCTTTCAACTTTAACACTCCAATGGTCATTGTGTTAAATTTGGTCCTTGAGATACACTTCATCAAAGGCAATGTAGAGAACATAAACAATAATATAGTACAAAAAACAAACTAATGACCAACAACCAATAAATAACAATGTCGGTTCATATCTGCTTTGAATCAGCCTTATACCCAGATACTTTTAGGATCAAATCTTGTCACTAAAAGGACAAGATCAACAATGAAAAAGTTGACATACTTGAGAGAGAAAAGGTTAGGAATAAGGTCAGGTGCATATAGTCGCAATCAATATGACTCAGTCACCAAGTGTGAAAACCCCAACGGTGATACCCAGCCCCAAACACAGTTAGGCACCAGCAGGATCACAAGCAGTTCAAGAAGATTAACGCAAGTCACAACTCAAATCTTAGCAACCCAACAAGCTCAAGTCAGAGTCCTAACAACCCACAAGAATCACAACTCTGAGCACACACAAGGTGACAGCCCAGCACAGGAGGAATCCAAGATTCATAGATCAAGTCTGAACAACCCCAAGTACCAAGGGTCACTACATAACATAAAAATAATGTTAGGTTGACTTAGAATAGGGTACACTAACAGTCAAGTGGTAATATAAGATAAAAAAATAAGGTTAAGTCATCATACCAAAGGTGGTCATGGTACCACATACAACAAGGGTGCTAAGGCCAAAAGGACCATCAGTCAACTAAGCGTCACAACAAGGTGGCAAGGCAACCTCCATACCCATAAGACCAAGGTGTACAATAAAGGTGGGGAAACAACGCCTTTTACCCACATGACCAACCAGACCAAGGACATTAATCTTTTCTCTCTCAAGGTATATTATCATGTGTGTTCCATATATTTTTATCATCATTGTATAAGGAGAAGTCACGACATGTATCATGACTTCTCAAATACATATTATAGGAGGTTTGTATAGTGAAAGGGTGTTTTTCGATATATTTCTATCTCATAACTTGCGGCCATGAACTTGTACCTGTGCACTATATTTAGCATGTATTGGCACTTGCTTGTCTACATCCCTGTTGGGATTCAGAAGACAAAAAAAGCTTCTGATATAGTTTATTTGGAGTGGGATGTCGGAAAATAATGCCAATCCCTTACTAAGGTGAGAAAGAAAATCCGAACCGAATATTTCAGATATACTAGCAACCCAGAGCATTTGCAGACCTTGCACAGGTACAAGTTCCTTGATCAAGAACTTGTGGATAGCGTTCCCAAGTTCTGAGATAGAAATATATCGAAAAACACACTTTCACTGTACAAAACTCCTATAATGTGTATTTTGTTCAAACTGGGACAAAGAACTTCAACAATGTTTACCAATTTCACAAACCTCAAGAGAAAGATCCATCATATATATAATGAAATTACTACTGATTTAAAAGCCATTCACCACAATAATATTTGGAAAAATAAGGTCTGATATAATTTATCTCACAGCTGGAATCTTCACAAAACTCCTATAATGTGTATTTTCTTCAAACTGGGACAAAGAACTTCAACAATGTTCACCAATTTCACAAACCTCAAGAGAAAGATCCATCATATATATAATGAAAGTACTACTGATTTAAAAGCCATTCACCACAATAATATTTGGAAAAATAAGGTCTGATATAATTTATCTCACAGCTGGAATCTTCACAAAAATTATAACCGCTTACACAACATACGTGGATCACTAGTTGGTGAAAGAGTAAACACTTAGTATTGGCTAGTAACTATAGTATGGGCTGGAAAAACTTTAAAACACCCTTTCACTATACAAACATTCTATAATGTGTATTTTCTTCAGACAGTTTGTCTAGAATAAAGAACTTCAACAATGCTTACCAATTTTAGAAACCTCAAGAGAAAGATCCTCCATATATATACTGAAAGTACTGTAGCTTTAAAACACATTCACCACAATAATATTTGGCAAAATAAGGCCTGATATAATTTATTTCAGACCTGGAATGTTCACAAAAATAATAACCACTTACAGAGAAAACAAGGATCACTGGTTGGTGAAAGGGTGAGCATTGGGTATTGGCTGGTAACTATAGTATGGCAAGGAAAACCACCCTTTCACTATACAGGCCTCTTATAATGTGTATGTGTAGATGTATTAAGGGTTTCATTCTTCTTTTTATCAATAGATATGGCTAAGGATAAGACCTTTCCATAACCAAAATTAATGTTACTCCCACCTTGGTATATTGTCCTTTTGCCTATAACTGAAAGTCAATGTTGTAAGGCTGCTATAGGATCCCCCTCACTGTTGTAGCATATAGTTCAGAACTTCAGGTACTGCTGAAAAGAGCCTGTTGTAGCTCCAAAACGTTTCCTAGCTTGTTGTAGATTACTGTTGATAAGGAGGAAACATGACAAAAATTAAATAGCAGTCTTATTACGTAAGACTAACTCATCAAAATTGTTGCAATACATGCCCAGGAGTGCATCAAGTGCCCGAGTTAATTTCTCCTATCTTTTGAACTACACCAAATCTCATAAACGCGTTGCCAGTCCACCTCTGATATGTCAGGCCCTGTTAATGAAACACGCATTAATGCATCAAGCGTGTTAATTGACAACCTTGTTCTCCTTATATCTTTGATTACATTTTGTTTTGAAAACCCTCGTTCACATGCAACAGTGCTTGCTGGAATGACAAGGATTGCTTACCATAATTTTAACATATTTGGATACCTAGAGTGCCAATCTTTTATTTGAGAAAATACCTTCCATGCATCTTTCATAGGGAATATTTCTCCATTTAAATGAAGAACATCAATAAATTCATACAATTCTGTTTTGCAAGCTGCAATGTCAAAAAATGGTACATTATCACCTTCATTGCATAGTTTGTGCTGCAAATGCGAAAACAGTCTTTCAAGCCATTGTTTTGCATTAGTTTCTCTCACATATAAATCTGATGGATAGTGGCAAGGGCTAAACAATCTTGCTGCATTAAATAGATGAAGATCCGGGAATCTTGAATTGAAGCTCTCTATCAATACTTGGACATAATTCCTTGTAAGTTGTATGCAACTATCAAGAGAGCCATCGATACGTGTTGCCATTGGTTGTGACATGTGCTCATCCGGGATTGGAATATACAACAAATCATGTCTGTGTGTAATCCACTCTTTGTCAATATTTTCAAGGAATCCATCTCTGGATTCTTCTAAGAATTTACGAAGATACGTTGCACCATCTGCAAAAGAATCTGGCCTACAAAAATACCTCTTAAGAGTATTTAATGTATGATCAATAGTTATTCCAAACGTGGTGACATCTATGTTATCTTCTTGGAATTTTCTGTTTAGTTTGTTCAACTCTATCAAAACATCAGCAAGCATATTTAGACAGAATTGAACTGATAAAATCCTTCCCTTGTGATACCATGAATTTTTTCTTCATTTTTTCCACATGCTCAAAATCGCAGGCATCAATGTAACAAGCCTTTCAACTACCTGTCCCCTAGATAACCATCGAATCGCATGGATTTGAAGAACTTGCAAGAATTCCAATTCCATTACTTCTAGTAAAGAAATGAGTTCATTATTTCTCTTTGCTGAATTTCCAACCCATGAATACACCTTATTTGCAAGTTTTTCAACAAACAAGAATTTCGGTATCTTTTTTGAAGCATCTGATGCTGCAAGTGCCTCGCGATGTGCAATGCAATGAGTACCAATCAAATTTGGCAAATCATTCTTTAAAAACGTGACAAATCCATTTTCACTCCCTAACATAGATGAAGCACCATCAGTAGAAACTGCTATTAAATTTTCATTTTGCAATTTCCTTGTTTCTTTTATACTGATAAATGTATCATAAATGGTTTTTCCTTTTCCATCAGGGACAGTGATAAGTTTCATAATGATCCAGATGGAGATCGGTGGCCACCCACCTATTCCACTGGCTCAAAACAATTGTTCATTGTGGCAGTTTCCTAGTTATTTTTCGGCAGTTTTTC
>LPNX010585112.1:0-33965 GCA_001517045.1 Pseudotsuga menziesii
TACCTATTGCAAGCAAAGTTGTTGAAGGTCTTCCAGAATTTCAAGCTATTTGAAGGGAAGAACAAAAATCAGAATATGACCTAAATAAACCAGTTGAAGAATGTGAAGATATAGAATGCAGAGACCATGCAGTCATAAGAGTCTCTCAAATCAAGAACAACTTGAATCAGAAGTTAAGAATGCAAAAGTGATGATGGCCACCTTGAATGGCCTCCCAGGATCGTGGAATTCATTCATGCAAGGAATGTGTTCCAGAACGAAGTGATTACTTTCAGCAAACTTTGGGAAGAAGAAGAAGCTCTACCCATAAGAAGAGAAGGTGGGAGCAACTGAAGATCAAGCTCTTTCCATCCAAAGAAGATCCCTCAAGCAATGAGGAATATGAAGAACTCAACTCTTGAAGAACTTCTTATCCACCTTAGCTTTTGGATAAGAAACGATGCTATTATGAATGAAGAAGACGATGAAGCTGAAGGCTCAAGAAGGAGTCTACCCTCAAAAAGAATAAAGATTAGTATTCAATTATCATTTCATGATATTGTTTTGTTATGCATTTGTTTATATTCAGTTATTGTATTATGCATGATAGGATGTTTGCATTAATGACAGTATACTACTAATATGCATGTGATGGGTAAGTAGCTCATGGTGCTATACAAATTCTCCATTGCTACTTATCTAGAATGAAACCTCTTTGCTGACATATTGGATTAGTGCACAATCTCAATGATGTCTTGGTAGATATGGAAGGCATCTAGAAAGTTTCAATGAGATATGGATGAATGTTGTATTGGCAAAAGTAGTTGCATGATCATATATTTATGCATAAGTGTTTTCCAGTATAAATATTCCTTATGAAATGTTTCTAATCATACAATTGCATTTGACTTGTAGGAAATATCGCATACATAATCGCCTACAAGCAAAGAAGAATGAAGACTTGTTCCAAAGAACAAGTGATGACAGTTCAAAGACAAAGAATAATATGACGAGTACAGTGACATCATTGATGCAGAACCTTCCAGCCACCAAGAAGAAAGGGAAGATCAGTTCAAGAAGAATGATGTCTGGGCATAGTATCGAGACCTGAAGAGAATTTCATAGTTCCATCATGCAAGATTCGTAGCATGAGGCTTCTCATGAAAGGAAGGCCTAGACTACGAAGAGACATTTGCAACCAGTAAGAGTTGAAACACATACATGATGAGCTTGATGAATGTCTTAACCATTGCTACAAGGTTGATAGAGGATGACAAGCTCACAGATGGGTGCAAGATGAACTTTTGAAGAAGTTCAAGATAGAGGATCTTAGTATCCAGTGATCCTAGATGGATACTACTTGTCACTCTAGTACATAATGTTTCAGTGCATAAAGTACGGAAGACAGAGGGAGTATGATGCTTCGCTTCAGAGGGAGTGATTGCAGAAGATCCTAAGGTTTGACATGATACTACAGGATGGATAGATTACTGATGACTCTAGGCTTTACTGAGAGTAAAGCGGATTCCAACCTTTGCCTCAAGGTTGAAGACAGAATACCAGTGATACTCCTGTTATGTGTCGATGCACTATTGTTCTAGGTATGGAGGTGTGGCAGAGTGCAGATGGAATCTTCCTTGGACAAGGGAAGTATGCAGTAGAGATCCTGAAGAGGTTCAGGATGATGGGCTGCATGGCCACACCTATGGCATCGAACCTGAAGCTATTAAGTGATGCTTCTTCAGAGTCGGTTGATGCTACGATGTATCGTCAGATGATTGGGTCATTGATGTACCTGACGAACACGAGACCAGACATTTGCTTTGCCATGAACAGCTTGAGACAGTACTTAACAGATCTGAGAAGTGTTCACTTGATTGCTCCAAAGCATATTCTAAGGTACCTGAAGGGTACAATTGATTATGGGCTCAGGTATGATGCGAATCAGAAGATTAACCTGGAGGGTTATGTTGATTCAGATTGGGCAGGCAGTGCCATAGACAGGAAGAGTACTTCGGGATGTTGCTTCAGTATGGGATCAGGTGTGATCTCTTGGTTTAGCAGGAAACAATCCTGTGTGGCACTGAGTATAGCTGAAGCAGAGTATGTCGCAGCCTGTTCAGCTAGTTGTGAGGTAGTATGGCTGCGGAAGCTACTGTCTGATATATTTGATCTCCAGTTGGATGCTACTTGTATACATTGTGACAACCAGAGTTGCGTGAAGTTGTCAGAGAATCCAGTGTTCCATGACAAGTCGAAGCATATCGAGATCAAGTATCACTATATCAGGGATATGGTGCAGAGAGGAGTAGTGAAGCTCCTGTATGTTGCGATGGAGGAACAAGTAGCTGATGTATTGATGAAGCCATTGGCTAGGCTGAAGTTCGAGTACTTCAGAGAGATACTTGGTGTTCTCCAGATCGAGGTTTCCTCCCAGAGACAGTGATGAGACCCATAGCCATTCTGACGAGGAGGTCAGATTTAAGGGCTAAGCCATTCTGTCATGGTGAGAGGATTCAGTTCCTTCCATGTCAGATATGAGTGCTAGAGATCCACAAGCCATTCTGACGAGGAGGTCAGATATAAGGGCTGAGATATTCTATCATGGTGAGAGGATTCAGTTCCTTCCATGTCAGATATGAGTACCATAGCCATTCTGATGAACAGGTCAGATGTAAGGGCTGAACCATTCTGTTCATGGCTAAAGGATTAGGTTCCTCCCATGTCAGATGTGAGTGTTGGCCATTCTGTCGAGTATGAAAGATGTAAGGGAAATTTCCACTCTTCGGGAGAGTGGAGGCACCTGGTCAGTTACCAGGTAGCTCAGTCTGGGACTGGGGGCCTTTCTGATGAGGGTGGAGGATTTGGTTCCTTCCAGGTCAGATGTGAGTGCATGCCATTCCATCATAGTGAGAGGATTAAGTTCCTTCTATGGCCGATGTAAGTGCGGGCCATTCCGTCATGGTGAGAGGATTAAGTTCCTTCCATGGCCGATGTAAGTGCAAGCCATTCTTTCATGGTGAGAGGATTAAGTTCCTTCCATTTCAGATGTAAGGGCAGGCCATTCTATCTTGGTGAGAGGATTCAGTTCCTTCCATGATAGATGTGAGTGTGGGGCCTTTCTGATGTGATTGTAGTTTACTACATGATCAGATGTGAGTGCTGGGCGTGCCTTTCTGATGAGTAGGTCAGATATAAGTGCTGGGAGAAGACCTACCTGTGGGCTAGGCCTACAACCAGCATGAAAAATGGCTGGCTCTGTAGAACTTCCTATGACGAGATAGTACACACATGATGATGACCAGAGGAGATCCATATTGAGATATGATCCAGATCCAGTTATGATGACTCCGAGAGATCCAGATCGAGTGATGATCCAGATCCAGCAGTGATGATCCAAATTGAGAGATGATCCAGATCCAGATCCAGATCGAGAGATGATCCAGATCCAGATCCAGATCGAGTGATGATCCAGATCTAGTCCAGTGATGATGATCCAGATCGAGTGATGATCCAGATCCAGCGATGACGTTCTATGATGATCCAGATCGAGAGATGATCCAGATCCAGATGACTTGAAGATGAATATGACTTGAAGGTGAAGATGACTCAAAGACGAAGATCATCCAGTTGATGCAGAGAAGAAGACCAGTGCTGAAAAACGTGTCGAAAGAATACCTTCCTAGTTAAGAGGGAGTGTTGATGTATATGTAACTTCGGAATGTATTCTTCCATATATCTTATGTATTGTAACCCGATGTTTATTCCGGGATGTTTCTATTATGTATTTGAGTCATGTGGTCATGTCCCGATGTTCTGATCGGGAGGATTAATAATGTAATCAAGTCATATCAAGTCATTAGGTAAGTCCCCACAGTTTCGGGGCACTTGAGTTATTATACACTAATTAAGGTGTAGGCTCAGGTAAGTAATATTAGGTCGAGCCTATGTGTGAAAATATAATTCAAGTGAACGGACTAATATAAATAGAGAGTGTGAGTCTCTCTATTCATCACTGGGAATTACATTACTTGCTCTCTCAAGTGTGGCGCACCTTTGGAGAAGGAAATACTTTGGCTTGACAGAAGACAGAAGGCTATTGCTGTGTGGAGAGTGCATCTTACTATTTTGGGTTTCACATCTTGTGGTGATACTATCTTAGAGGAAGTTGTGGGGTTTTCTCCTTTATGGTTTCCCCGAGGAAAACTCTTTGTGTCTCTTGTCTCTTGTGATGTGCTTATGTTATTGCCGTGCTTGTTATTCTCTCAGTGAAAAGATCCTAACATAATGCTAGCTTAAATGTTGAAAAACTAACACAAACCCCACATGTTCATAGGTAAGCCATACATGTCGATGGATATTACTTCCTGTATGTCTGAAATTTGATGAAGAAAGATGAGTCCAATGTCAATGAGGTGATCAACCATGGATGCCGGCAGAGTGCAATCGATTTTGGACCTAGTGCATGTATCAAAACTAACTCTAAAATTCTTACCATTACCTATATTCCAAGTAAACCAGTCACAAATAATATCATAAGCTGTAGCAATAAATTTCTAGAAAAAGGATACTTGTCTACATTGTGTTTCCGAAGATCTAAGTCATTCTGTGACTATCTTTGGATAAATATACTTTTGTTGAATCACTTTAACCCACATGCCCTTGCTTGTTAACTGTCACCATATACCTTTCCCCGCTAATGCTTTTGAGAAAATGCGATGGTCCTTTAGACCCCATCCCCCAAGGTGTTTGGAGAGTGATAAAATTTTCCAAGATATCCAATGGAAGGGTCTATTGTCAATATTTATGCACCACATAAAGTTGAATCCTACCTTTTTGACTCTTGCGAGGATACCCGATGGAACATATGCAATTGTTGACCAATAAATAGACATTCCCTCCACCATAGATTTAAGAAGAATAAATCGACCAGCCTTGGATAAATCCTTGTTTCACCAGAGTTGAACTTTACTTTCTACCCTCCTCACTAACCAGGCCCAGTCCATAATAGATTAATCATTTCATTTTATGGAAAACCTAGATATTTGAGGTCTTAGGAGACATCACAATAAGCAAATTGATAAATCTCTATCATCATGTCTACTTTAGCTTGATCGATGTGAATAATAAAAAATGAATATTTCTAAGGATTACATAACATACGTGTAGCTGCAGAGAAGAGCATGAGAATATCATAATTTATATGCATTTCTCTTCTAGATCTATCTTAGAAAAGAAGGATATTGTTGACGAAAAGCAAGTGGGTACTGGGTAATGCAGATAGATCCCCCGAAATGATGTCCTTTGAGGCTCTTGGAGGTTTTAGCAGATGTAATAATATGACTCAGGCCCTCCATGACGAGGAGGAATAAAAGGGTAGCAAGTGGACATCCTTGTATGATGCCACAACCAAGTCTAAAGAATGCAGACGCAAATCCATTGATCAATACAACATAACTGATCGATTGAGCACATGATAAAATCCAATTTACAATAGGGAGGTCAATACCAATCTGTAATAGCACGAGTTGGAGGAATTCTTAATTTACCTTGTCATATGCTTTTGTGAGATTTTATTTTATAATAATTGTAGGGACTTTCCTAGTTAGTTGAATGTAAGAATTTCTACGTTATATCATCTGCATCATGGATTTGACAACCTTTTAGAAAGGAAAATTGCTCAGGAGTAAAGGCATTGGATAAGATAGTCTTTAACCTTTCAACCATAATTTTTGCAATGAGTTTATAAAAAACATTATAGACATATATTGTTATGAGGGTCTCCCATACCCTTAACCTTATCAGTCTTCATGTCATGTCCCCACCCTTCTACCAGAGGGAGGACACGATGATGCTGCTATCAATCTGGGCAATCTAAGCCCCATGACGTAAAATGAAATGCATTGAAATAAAACATACGCATATGCATACAATGGCAATTATACAATGGAAGCAATTCATCAATTCAACACATTAGACATGTCCATCATATTTCATTAAGCAAATGCAAATGCATATATTAACATAGACAAGAATACTTATCTTGGAAGAAGCTTGTCCTGCAACCAGCTACATCTCTGCAATGTTCCACCCAACCATAGGCCAACGTGCTCATTAATCTCTCGGCAGCATTGCCACCCCCAAGTTGGGAATGATTCCCACAAGGAATAAGGGAACACTAGAAGACTCACACATAGCCAAGGATTTATCAAAATTCAACCAAGGAGGTGGAATGGTTGAATTGCTAAGCTAGTGAGCTCAACCACAGATCTATGGACACCTACACAAGATCTAGCTTAGATTTCCCAACACCTACACACCCAACACAAGAAAGCATCCACTTCTCTTCTACACAGTCCCTCAGGCTATGCCTTCCATTCCAGTGCTATTCAGGGTGTGCAAGAAGAAAATCCAGATCCTCTTGATCTGTCTATGAGGTTCCTTTCCCCACTAGGTTTATCAAGCTAATTCTTCCCCAATTCCACTCCAAACCAGTTCATACCAAAACCAAGGGTGCACACACAAAAAAATGCAAGATCTGGGTTGGAGGAAAAGTGTTTTTCAACCAAAAATGCAAACGACAAATGGGTAAAAAAGCCCCCTGATAGAAATTCGATTTCCAGAATCGTTATATGGCTTCAAATGGGCAAAAAAAGCTCCCTTAGTCCCTAAATTCGTGGATCTGTCCCCCATTGGATGTGCAACACTGAAAACAAGAAATTCCCCGACTGTGGAGATGTGGAAACAACACAAAAATGCCCAAGAGTGATCCCAACCACTGAACATTAACAAAAACACTTCACAGCCATGGGGAAAATGAAGAACACTACAAAAAACGTGAATGGAGAATGCACCATAGCTCAAAAAATGTGAGAGAGGATAAAGACGTGAATGCATGAGGGAATGGGTAGTATTTTTGGGCAATGACTTGCCCCTTAAGTCAAAAAACGTTTTCCCAAAAATGGGTGCTTCCCCAAATTCGAATTTTTGACTCCCATATATTGCCCATTCTCTTGCAATAACTAACCCAACCAATTTTTGGCATAATTAAATGATTGAACACAAGAGACAAAATGGGTAGTTGACAGTTTGATGGGTTCTCCCTTTAACAATTGGCTTTTCCCCATTGGCCCAAAGGTTTAAATATCCCCCCCCCCTTATCCTTAGGAAATCATGCCCCCATCTCTTTAATGTTGCATTGACATAGCTGGTTGTGGGTATTTTAATTTAATTGCATATTTACATGATGTCCAAAATTATAATGTGCATGGCTAGCACGAAATACCATCGGCAACAATTTTAATGGTTGAAACATAAAACGCTAAATCGATGGTGGGGATTTTGCCTTGAGATCCACACCATGATTAATTACAATATATACATCATATACATTTAATGCAAACGGGGTCAAAACTAGCGTGTTACACTTTAGAATTAGAGTTAAGAAAGTGGTATTAAATGCAGCAATAATACGACCCTTTATCCTAAACTCCTCAATAACTTTAAGTATATTTACTCCGAAGTATCAAACATACTTGAATAAAATTTAATGAGCCAACCATCCAACCTAGGAGACACCATTCATAAAAATGGGAAGTAAAACCCAACCAAATATGAAATTAATTTATAATACACCTAGTTTGTGAACTTCAAATTCATTAATCAACTTTAAACTCAAACACACTTTAATAAAAAAAAAAATTTTAAATTACAATATATGTACCTATAATAATCATTATTGTTAATGATATAAATATTTTTTTTTCAATAAAAATACAAGATATAAATATTTTATTATTAACATCTGGTATACATTTTACAAATTTAAATTCACTATAATATTTCTATTTGATGTTATAGGGATATTGTTTATACAACTTTAGTGACTTTTCTTTAATATATTTCTTTGGCTTTGGCTACAATTTTTTTTTCGAGCAGAAAAATCATTTCTTTTATATTAAAGAAACAAGTTATTGCACTGTATGGAAAAACAAAATTTGAGTTTTTCTCTATACACCGTGCCCACCCAAAGCAGTTCATCGATGAGAGGCCAACCGATTCACTAGTTCCTTCTAATAAGTTCTTTGCTTCATAATCTTCCCCTCCCAAGTCCATAAATATACATAATAGAAAAATCTCAGTGTGGATAGGACATAAGAAGTTTTTTCTAATGTAACTATCATCAAAGTATCTAGTCAATACAGTCCTAACAAAAAAAGAAACTATTGTCACTCAAAGACCAATGTTCAAGTGTCAAAAATCTGAAAAGAAAATTAGGTAATTAACTCCCCCTCCAAATATTCAGAAAGTGAAAAGAGACCCAAAGTGAGTTTAAGTGCCCTCTTAGAAAATCCATCCGCCAACACATTGTGCTCCCTGTATATATATGTTGACACTCAAAACAAAGAAAATTTTCCTTGAGAGACAAAGTACATGTACACCAATGATCCATCTCAAGTACCTGCAGGTTAGACACATTGTTGGCCCAGTCGATAATAATCTTAGAATCTCCAAACACTCTCAAATGAGGGGGACCCATAACAAAGGAGGCAAAGAGTAGTCCCCAGAGGGCCATAAGCTCAACTTTGGTATCAGTACTAGGGCCACATCCCAGTGAAAGATGAAAATAATGTGTCTAGCTGATAAAAAGGACCATCCCTGCACCACCAATACCAGCTTGTGCAACACCATCGAAAAAACCCATAGTTGATCCAACCTCGGGAGCAATACCAATGTTGTGTCTTAAAAACCCTAACAGGTTCAGGGAAATTGGTTAAGAGTTGAAGGACACCAGAAATAATAAAGTGAACCTGGTGATGCTTATGCTGAAAAATCACTGAATTCCTAGCCTTCCAGATGAGCTAGTTACAGAAGAAAGGAAGATAAAGAGGTTTAGTCCCCCTTTTCACCCAACAATCCAGGAAGACATCAAAGGAACAATCCACCCACGAGATAGTCACACCAAACATTAGAGCTACCGCTTGATAGGCCACTTTACCAAAGGGGCAAAACCAAAAAAGTTGTTCAATAGTTTTGGCCTTAGCTGAATAGAGTTGACAGAGATTTGGCCCAATCATCCCTTTAGCATGCAAATTGTCCCAAGTATTGATTTTCCAAATAATGTATAACTAGGAGAAACATTTAATACTAAGAGGAATGTTCTAGGACCAAAGTTCCTTATGCCTCTAACATTCCACTGGTACAAACTGTAAGTCGACCAAGTATTGATATGCAAGTTTTGTCATGACTTGCTCAGATTTTCCATTGTAAGACCAAACCAATATGTCCACCCCTTCTCGCCAATGTACACCGACCGCAGATAGTCTGGAAATATAATTATCCTATTCGACAATACAACCACCTGTAAGATCCAGATCACTCGAAGAGATCCATTAAATACTAGTGGTGGGTAAATCGCATTCAATCCTAACCTGATCAAGGGTCCTCAGGCCATAGTATTGTAGGTAATCCACCAATGGCTAGGAAGGGACGAAAGATGTGTCTATACCTACTATTGGGCCAGTTCCCACCAGAACAGAAGCACCAGTCCCCACCTTTGGGATGAGTGATTTTCTAACCCAACCAAAAACTCTCATAAACCAGTCCAAATAATAGAGGTTTTTTCAACAAAATGGTTGTCCATTCTAATCTAGTCGATAAAGGATCCCTTGCAGAAGTACTTGTATTGGAGGATCTTATTCCAAATACCAATCCCATTCAATGCCATCCACAAACTCTTCATTTTGAGTGAGTTGTTAAACAAGGCAATATTCTTGATGTTCCAACCACCACATGAATATGGCTTGGTAAGTACATCCCAATGCAAAAGGTGTGACAAATGGAAATTTGTCAAAACACCCCACATAAAATTACACATGATCCTAGTTATGGATTGGATGATCGAACGTGGGATCCTGAAAATAGAGAACCAATACACCGGGATGCCACTCAAGACAGTCTTAAGGAGTATGAGTCTTCCACCCAGTGAAAGAGTTATGTATGTCCAGTTGAAAATCCTCCTTTCGAACTTATTCACCAACCAAAACCAATCTTTAATATGATAATTAAGTTGTTTCAACTAGAATCCTAGGTACTTAAATCCCACCTCAAACGGGTCCATATTGAAAGGGAAGATGGCCTTAATCTCCTTAGACAGTGAATCAACCAGGTTATTCTTCAGAAAAGATGATTTAGTAATGCTAACCGACATACCAGAGGCAACCAAAAAAGTATTAGTAATGTACCTGTAGGATTTCCACTCCTCTAGAGAAACCCAACCAAAAAACACCACATCATCTGTGAAAAATAGGTGTGTAAGAGAAAAGGATGAAGAGAAGTCAATACCTATGCTTTTTATAAGTCTTTTGGCCTTTGTAATCATCAAACTCAAGCCCTCCACAACCAAGAGAAAAAGTAACGATGAGAGTGGGCATCCCTGCCTAAGGCCCCGACTAGCACCAAATGACGATGAAGGAGTACCATTGATGAGTACCCCAAAATTTGCAGACATCACACACCCCATAATCCAGTTGACAGTTCCAAGTGACAAACCCACCTTTAGTAAAATAAGTGGTAACATGGTCCAGTCGACTCTATCATGTGCCTTCAGCATATCTATTTTAAGTATTAAGGCCTCCAATTTTTGGGTTTTGATGGTGTGGAGTGTCTCTTACGTGATTCCAACAACATCAAGTATCTTCCTATTCTTGAGGAAACCAAATTGTTCCTTGGAAATCATCTTAGGAAGTATAGGTTTGAGTCTGTTGGAAATCATCTTCTTGATTACCTTGTAAGACATATTGCAGAGTGAAATAGGTCTATAATATGCAAAGGACAATGGTTTATCACACTTAGGAATCAGTGTGAGGTAGGTAACATTTAGTGACCTAGTGACAAAACCCTCCAATCGGGACTATTCCACTACAACTAGGAGCTCCAATCCCACCACATCAAAAAATTCCAGGTAAAATTCGACAGTCCACCTATCAAGGGAAGGACTCTTGTCCTTGGAAAATGCGTTCAACACTGCCTCCACTTCCTCTAGTGTGGCAGCCCTTCCCACCTCCTCATCCATCTCAGAATAAAAAAAAGTAGGATAAAGTTTGAGCACCTGTAGTTGTTCCTGTATGTTTGGTGTCTTATCCTCCATGAAAATACAAGAAAATAATTCCACCACTGTTGTTTTCAGAGATGAATCATCAGTGCACAACTTACCTTCATGATCTTGGAGCTCCTAGATAGCATTCATGTTGCGTCGGGAATTTGCAATGTTTTGAAACAACTTTGTGTTTGCATCACCTTGTTCGATCCAAAGTGCCCGACTTTTAAGCCTCATGGTGGAAACTTCAAAATACAGTAATCTGTCTTTGCAATCCATAAGTTTAGTAATATGTGCATTCTCCTCCACTAGTAGGCTACCTGTTGGTGCCAACAAAAATAGATCAACAATCTAGGACTCAATATCCGCAAGTTCCGCACATCTGGTCACCATCTTAGAACGTTCCCAATCCCTGACAAGTAACTTCAAAAGCCTGATTTTTTCAACCAGGGTGTTCATACCACCCATCGCATCATGCACCACCAGTCCAGGCCACTATGACTTAACAAAAACAATAAAATTATCCTCTAAAATCCAAGTATGGTTGAATATGAAAGGAACAGGTGGCCTCTTCACCATCTCCACCCAATCTGAATAGATCGGATAATGGTTTGAGATCTCTGAAGGTCTACCCAAACCCTAGGATAGCGTAATCTAGGTAGTAAATTAACATTAACAAGAAAAATGTCCATACATTTTCCAATACCGGCAACCCCAACACGACCATTAAGACAAGTTGGTCCCAGTTTATGTGGTAAAACATCAAGTAAATGATTCTCCACAAGTAACCTAGAGAAAAATACAGCAAGTGGGTCACATTTTGCCACACCACTCCAGGTCTTTGCATAGGACATCATGAATTTCAGGTCCCCTGCATTTAATAAATGGGGTAAATTAAACAGTCCCTGGGCCACCACCAAATCCCAGAAAGAAACCTTATCATAGTAATAAGCATAAATGTTAAGACAATCCCAGGTACAATGGACACCCCTGAAAGTGGCCTATAGGAGATTACCAACACACATATGAAAGGATTTACATCTAACCAACAAAGGGTTCCAAGCCGACAACAATCCACTTGATAAGCTCACGGCATCACAAGCACAAAACACCCACCCCGATCAAAGATGTGCAAAAGAAAAAAGTGTCTAATCCTCAGAGCACATCGTCTCCTGGATGAAAATCACATCAAGTTGGGGTTCATCAAGAATTGTTTTGAGGGTCATTAATTTGGTCCACCCTCCAAACCCCCATATATTGAAAGATACACAACACATTAGGTAACCAAAGGAGGGGAATCCTTTTCTCTAAGGGCCCCTATAGTCGGAGAGGAGGACAGCTCTAGCCACCTCCTTAATATGAATTGACAACGAAATGTATGCACCAACACTACCAGGATCATCACCCCAACAACCCAAGCTAGACCTATTTTTAGGACCATGTCTGATGGTGACATTTTCATATATGATTGATGCAAGGGGTAAAGTCGACGGTGACACAGGAGTACAATCTGTAAAAATGTCAAGGGATTCATGGATGTGGGATCCCAGAAAGACGGTCGGCTAGTAGGCCTAGCAGGACTCAAGACCCTCCCCTCCATAGTATCATAGGAGGCTAGACCAAGCGGCGAGAAATATAAATCCATCGATAAAAAAGGGACCTCCCTCGAAACGCTGACGCCAAACCCAGAAGAAACACCGAAATGATCCCTCGACCCTCCCACAGATCATCACCAAGAGGCATGCCACTTCCATGAACAGTTCCATCCCTAGTAAAAAATGCCAGAGACCCATCATCTGGAAGAGACATAACCCCCCAATAGTCACCCGATAGGGAACCCAAAGAAATACCAAAGAAAACCAACTGCTCTAAACCTACAATATCATCAACATCCTGTTTTGTTAAATCATAATAAACAGTTTCAAGATGAGGTACATACTTACCAGTGTCGCCAGTAGGAACCAAAATGTTCATGACACCATCTGAAACTCCCAGGACGTTAATGGCTGTCAATACTATGCCAGGATAGAGCCTCCCAGAGGTCGATATTGGATTGATAAAGGTCCTTAACAATGATGGGTCCTTTTCTCAAACAGATGAAATGCACCCACCACCCCATAGTGAACACTTATCCCTCAAATGGCTAGTCTAGTGGCATACATGGAAATGTGTTGTAAAGGAAAGTGTCCTATGGCTAGGGTTTAAGAGGCCATCAACGTACTGGGGTTGAAAGAGAGATGCACAATGTTCAGCAAGTATATATAAACAAGAAGAGAAAAGTCCACACCTGACTCACTGAAGGCTGGTCCAAGCTTTCTCTTCAATCCTCTTCTTGCTCCTCTCGCTCCAAGAGACCTGCAAAACAGATTATACCTTCCTCAAACCATTATGACCACATATAAGACAATGATAATCAAATAAACATGAAGCAAAGATCTAATTAACATCATAATATGATCATAAACAGAGATTCAATTACACATTGAACAATGATTTGGGAAGAAGAAGAACATCACATCTTTATTAATCTTGAAAACAAGTACAAATATACCTTCTCTTCAAGCTAGGCACCTCACGAAACCTTGATCTAGATCTGTTATTTCTCTTCTCCAAAGAACTCAGCCTCCAAGCTCTGCAACAAAAGGGAAAGCTCCTAGGGCAAAGGTGTAAAGGGAGTCCCAATTTCTCCAGCATAACAATGCATAAAATTCCAAGTCCTTCTCATGTCCTCTCCTACCTCTATTTATAAGGATGAAAATAAGGTAGTTCGAAGGTTAGAGAAGTTACAGCAGTTAAGGAAATGCAGTTACATGACATAACTAATCTCCAATTAACGCCTGTTTTAATATTTAAATGCTAAGAAACACATGCGCGGGTCTGCAGTAAAGCAACCCGCGAATGATGCGCGACTATATAGAAGAGCAACCCGCGAATACAAGGATGCGCGACCTGCTACAAGGGAGACTCGTGAGTGATGCACGAGATGTCAATATAAAGAGTCGCGCATACATCCTAACATGGCAAAAAGGGCAAAGTAACTAGCTGGATAAAGGCAGAATGTATTTCATAATAAGCCAAGCTATAGTGTTCTGGGCAAACCTCAATCCATAAGTGTCCTTTGGTGTGCCAACATAAGGAATGTCGGCACTCGGACAGAGAGGTGCCAATCTGGTGTATAACACAATGAAAAGGCACATGTAGGTAGTTTAGTCTTTATAACCTAGATTCTGATTCCCAAGCCAGCTCCAAATCTGCAGGTATCCACTCGGTTAAATTCGTCTCCACCAGGACCTTAGAAAAATGTTTATCAAAAGCGTAGAAACTCTGCGGATCCAAGGAGATGAAGCGACCAACAATATTTACAATACCACAAAGTGCATCCCTCATCCAAAAGGGTAAAGGTAAGTTAGGTAGGAGGACCCAAAGATGCTTCTTAAGAACCCTAGAATGTTCGGTATCAAATTCAAGCCACCACCAACAGAGAACTAATGAACCCATATTGATGAGCCAATGCCCGTCCAAGACATAGATAGCATCACCATCCTCAAGAAACATAAAATCATACCATCCATTTGAGATTGTGAGATTCAAGACCATATTAACAACAATCAATTTTGCCTTATTATTTGTAGCAATGTCTATACCTGTTGAAAAATTATACCAATGGAAATCTAACATAAACAATAAGCCCCCCACTCCCTGGTCTACAATCTTCCTTGTATAGCACAGTTAAAAACACCATGCCTTTGCCTTATTAATATGTTCCTCTACCATCCATCTCTTTGGTTTATCCTTTTTTATTTGAAGGAACTACTCCAAAATAACTAGACTACATCTTTAAAGATCATCTTCAAACCTTAATTACACTAGAAATATCTTTCTCACCCTCATGTTTATCATCTTAAACATAATCAGAGAAATAGACATGGACCATCAAAACAAATTAATTGACATATGAAAACACTTTCATCAGACACATTCAACATAATGAAGCTCGTGGATTTTCCTCTCGTTCAAAAGTAGTTTGAAATCAAAATGTAACATATATATTTTTAAAGATTGGTATATGCTTTCATATTTTGAAATCAAAATGTATTATATATATTCTTAAGGACCGGTATATGCTCGAATATTTTGAAGTTCTGATAAAACATTTACGAAGTGAAATGTCCTACCAAAGGTTATCCTGCACGCATTCTGCTTTTGAGACATAGTGGCCGACCAACAAGCTCCATGCATCAAACCTATCTCTTTCTTTATGTGTGGGGTCAATACACGTGATATTGTTGTCCATATGCACACTGTATATGCATAATGCTATGCAACTTGAATGTCACCACCATCCATTCATTAAGAGGACAATATGGTTAGATGGGACATGTGGTACCAAATATTAGTTTTCACGTGTTTCGCCTTTAAGGTGTAGTGGTTGACACCAATTACGTCACATCAATCCTATATGCTTATGTGCAGTCCATGGCCATATGGCTGACAACAACTATGCCAAATTGTGAGGTCATGTGGTAACCAACGACACAAAAAATCACACCACTAGAAGAAAAACCTAAGTATCTAGACCAGACACATAAGGATACCTTCCAAAGGAGAGCTTGGGATGATGAGGGCCCAGAACTAACCAATGAAGGGAGAAGGACAATTAATTGCGGTCTCGATACAATCACTTTGGGGTAATATTTTGAATCACCAAACGCCTTTCCAAAGAGCTGCACAAGGTTTCGTCCCACATCTGCCCTGGGTACAGTGGAAATAGCCTTCCACCATCACCTATGTAGAGTTCTAGAGGTCAAGATGATAAGGTTACCAAAATCACAAAAAAATTCTAGCGGAACAGTCATCAGTCCAGACGATGCACATGGGAAGGGTGACTAAGCCCAAAAATCAAACAGTACCAGACACCACACAGGGCGGGGAGAAGGTACTGAGTGAGACCCCAGAGGCGCAAGAACTCTGGTGTATGCTCTATCGAGTATAAGAGGGGTATCTCCATAACTCAGTATCACATGTTGTCATGCTTTTCTCCTATGTTAGAGGAGCTTTCCGCTTTCTATCTTTATGAGATTGGATTTCTTGAATGAAAGGCCACTAGGTTTGAGTTTAAAGTTTTGGGCAGTTAAAGATATCCCTAACCCAAAACACTAGCCTAGACTAGTGTGTGTCGTCCTTAGAAAGAAAATGTCACTAATATATTTTAAATATTAAACATTCTTTTTAAGGGCTGTTGATTACTCAAAGGTAGCGAAAATGAAACCAATGGTGTTTTGACTTGAAAGTAGAAACAAGATGCTTAATGCGAAAGAGAATTTAAAATGCAATCTTTTACTTCTCTTTTCTTTTCAAAGTTGAAAATGGAGGCCACAAAAGAAAGATTTATTTTTGTATTTTCGAAGGCATAAATATGCATTGCACATTAGCCTAAACCCTAGCCTAAATGCATATAAAGAAAATACTTGTTATTTTTTACTTTTTCTTTATAAATGCAAAACAAAATCAAACTAGCAACAAGTGCATTAATATAATGTAAGCAAATCAAAAGGAATTATGCTATATGTCTACAAAACAAAACCCTAGATTGACCTAAGGTTAGATAAGACCTCTCTTCTGAGGAAAGCTTGAATAAGGGAACAAGCCAACCACCTTGGCATGAATATTTTAAACAACAAAACTGAAATAAACGAAGATCGGGAATCTCATAGGTTTAGTCTAAACATGCTAACAGAGGCTGCTCAGCACCTTGAACAACAAGGTCATGCTAAGGAAGGAGGTGTGGGGAAAAAGCAAGAAACAAATCCAAGTGCTTAAGAAAATGCTTACAAGTCAATTAAAGAGTACCCTCAAGAGGAGACACCACTTCCCAGTGGTCATACATAGATAGAGGACCTAGGAGGACCCCTCAAACAACACTAAACCACCCCAAACATGCCCAAAAAGAGTGAAAAATCATTGAAACAGGGAACTCGCGAGTTTCCTTAAGCCCAGTAGCGACTAACTTGTAGGTTTCCTTAAGGGAAGACATGAGTACATACAAAAAACACTAATGTGTAGTCTAACAGTCGCGAGTGGGTGGTGGAAGGGCTAAAAAAGGTAAAAACAACCTTAAAAGGGAAAAGAAGGTGTCCTTAACATACTTAAGAGTTACTCCTAACTTGCAAGAAGGACCTAAAGCCTTAATTATACTAGAAAAACAAGGCAAGGAAACCCCAAAATAAACAAGGCTTCCCTAGCGGAGTCGCCAGTTCTGTTGTTAGGGAAAGTGTTCCTATGGTTGGGGGTTAAGAGGCCACCAACATACTAGGGTTATAAAGTCTGGTGTATAAAGTTCTGAAAGCAAATATAAGCAATATTTAAAGGTAAGAAAGGTTCATACCTTATTCATTGAAGGTTGATCCAATATTTCCTTTATTCCTCCTCTTGCTCCTCAATCCAAGAGACCTACAAAACAGGGTTCAACCTTCCTCAAAGCAATTTGACCAAATATAAAGAAATTATAATCAAAACAACATGAAACCCTAATCTGATTAGCATCAACATCTGATCACAAATAGAGACGCAACATCCATTGAAGAATTATTTGGAAAGGGAAAAAAATCACATCTTTATAAATCGAGTGGAAGAAGTACAAATTTTACCTTCTCCTCATCCAAGGCACCTCATGAAACCTTTTATCTAGATCTCCTACTTCTCTTCTCTAAGAATCTCAGCCTCCAAGCATTGCAACAAAGGGTACGACAACTAGGGAAAAGGTAGGGGGAATGAGACTCCTAATTCCACTAGCGTAACAATGCAAAGGCCAAGTCCTCTTTCATGGACCCCTCTCCCTCTCTTATATAGTATTCTAAAGAGTTAGGGTCGAGGATATATCAGTTACAACCGAAGGAGAAGTTGCATAACCATCCAAACTACCCAAATTTTAAGAAATTAATATTTTACTTCTACAGGACAGGCACACAGGTTTCCTTTCAACAACTCGCGAGTGCAAAGGTAGAAAACATGGGTTTTCTTCTACAAACTTGTGAGTCGGTTAAAAAATCCATTTTTAGGAGTTGGTGTCTTCTGTAAAGTTTTTCCTTGGTCTGATACCTTTCCAACAATCCATAAAAGAGGTTAAATGAAGTTACAAAACTCTAGATATGGCTCCTCCATTCACAGGTATCCTTTGAGTGTCTGACAGGAGTTTTCATGAAATGTCGTCATGCGATGAAAACATGTAAAAGTTGTCATGGATGAAGAAGTTCCATTTTGGGATATATAGTGACTGTGGATGGCTAAGGATGTGCAAACATATGGAGTCTTATCTCTTTTGGCTCCAGGGGGAAACCATATAGTTCCCACTTTCTTGCATACTTCATCCACCATATGTGCAATCCTTTCCATGCTTGTCCTGTAGTATGGATCTTTGAACAACTTCTATATCTCAAGAGAGTAGTACTCTCGAAAAGAAAGGTGCTTCAAAAGTCCATCACCCAGTCCCCAATAATCTGCAAGGTAAATAAATGGTTCCTTTGGCCTCCCTCTACAAGAGAACCCATCATGAATAGATCTTGGCCTCATGACTTCATCACATGCTGAAATATATAATTCATCATCATCCTTGTATGCAAAATTTGATCAAGTACTGCATGTTGGTTCTTCATCTATGAAATTGTAATCTCCTTCATACAGTTCACAACCTCTAACGCATCGATCTCTCCTTTTTTTGTGTTAAAATGTTGACTTGTCATAATAGTCGCCTTACTTTCTTGTCATATTTTTATGGTTAGTCTTAAAGCATAAAGCTTATGATGTTCTTTTTACTTTGTGTAATGCATTTTCTAAGAAAACCTACTAGTTATTTACCTTCATTTCGAGGATGGTACTTAGAGTAAACCGAATTCACCAATTTAGCAAGAAACTACTGTTGTTGAATCTCAATTTTGATAAAACCAAAATACTCCAGCAAAAAAAAGTTTGAAATACCTTGTATTGAAAAGACCATCCCAAAATGTGTTGTTTCCAATTAGCAAGAATCTTTTTGTGCATATCTTCATCATAGATATCCAACATAACATAGCCATTTAAGTCTAAATGTTGCATATTTTATAGGTACTTATGTTTCACTTTTTAAATATACAATGAAAAAACTTCAATTACAATATAACCATCATATTAGTTTTTCATAACAAAAATAATGTAATTTATAATTATCTTTACATCAATATTATTAAGTAGTTTGAAAATACCACAAGTTAACATATTACATTTACCATTATTCTATATTTTCTTCTTTATTTTCACATTAAAAAAAATTCAAAAATATTTCATTACTTCATCAAATATTCAATATTTCACATTATATTGTTTTCCCATCATTTTATATACTCTACTTTGAATTATTTTTCCTTTTTCGGTCACATTGCACCTTTTAAAACAAAATTACTAGTTAAATTACTTGGGTGAGTTTGATATGATTTATATCCTTGAAAAAAATGTGGGATAAACGGATTTAAAATACTTTAGCAATGGAATTGTAATTATTTTTACTTGACACCTGGAAGTGAAAAAGTAACCACTACTAATTGTATAACCTTGAAAAATGTTATATTTTGAATTAGCGAGATGTACAAGCAAGTGAGTGAGAAGAAGAGAAGCTCAAAGGAAGATGTAGAAAATCTTGAAGGAGGACCATATCGGGTGAAGGGTTCTTCCTAACCTGTGGGTGAAGGGTTTTCCCTAAACTGTGAACTGTGATCTACGACCTCTTCCTTGGATGGATGGTTCAATTGATTGAACTAACCGTAACCCTTGGTGCAGGGCGGGGTATCACTATTTTTGTAGCCTGTTCAATATACTATGGAACATCGAGAGAAATTCAAGAAGTTTGGCATGGCTCCCTCAAAAGGTGTCCTTTTCTATGGACCTCCTAGTTGTGGTAATACGCTACTTGCTAAGTTCATCGCCAACAAGTGCCAGGCCAACTTTATCAGTGTGAAAGGGCCAGAGCTCCTCACGATGTGGTTCAGAGAAAGTGAGGCCAATGTGGGTGATATTTTTAATAAGGCTTGACAAGCAGCACCCTGTGTCCTTTTCTTTGATGAGCTTGACTCAATTTCTACTCAGAAAAGTAGCATTGTTATCGTAATCTACCTACATTATTTATCTTCCTCTTATACAAGTTGTTTTAGGAAGACAACGTTTAGTGACTGACTTTGAGGGTGTCATCCATGCAATCCATATTATTTCATCAAGAACCACAACTATGACCAAAGGCATTGCATGTTTATATCAAGAAATGATAGCAAAACAGAATAATACCCAAAACTATATATATTTTTGCTAATATAATAATATAATAACATTGATAACTTAACGAAACATAAAAATAAATAAACACACATTATAAATATACAAAATAATATAAAATTTAAAATAATTCAAATTTTATATATTTTTATATTCAAATACATAATGAAATCTCCATAATTTCACTTATAAGTCCATGTTGATTATCAATTTAATGATATTTATTCATTCCATTTCAATATTTGGTTTGACTATAAAAGGAGAATGGTAACTAGAACTCATAATACTCATACTTTTTTTGTAAGTTCACGAACTATTCTATTGAAGTAAAATAAAAATATAGTTAAGAGTACAAACCAAAGATTCTGTTCTGCAAGCAGAGGAAAGCAAAAGGAGAAAGCCATCCTTCCCTTGAAGGGAATTTAGGCCTTTACAGTCTGAAAGAACCTCCCCGTGTGAGGGAAAACATATCTAAAAGTAAGGAGCTTATAGAGTTTACAAGTATAAAGTTGATAGAACACAATGATATTAAACATGGGTGCTTCAGTCCCCAGAGACTCTATCAAAAAAAAGATTGCATAATTCATAAAAACCTGGCCTAAGACTATGTGTGAGGCTCCTCCTCAATGGGTGTTTCAAAACTGGTACCCAGTTGCATGACTGGAGGTCCTTGTGCCATGGACCGTCAATATTTCCTGGGCACCCATCCTTGTTGCTAGAGTCGTCGTCGCTGCTGGAGTCATCGACATTGCTGGAGGGGTTTATTTTAACAGGGAGTGGCTTAGTTTTTCGGTGGTCTGCCACAAGATTGTTTTTCCTGGACTTGGTGATGGCCAATCTTCATTGGGGAGGAGGTGACAGAAGCTCAATATCCATAGGTGTAGCAGGGGGAGTGACAGTTGGAGTAGCCAAGGGTGCAAGAGGCGTAAGTTGAGAGGTAGTGGCACGAAGGAGGAGACAAACTAGGAGATTTTTTACAACCCAGTCGTTCCGTCTGCTCTCCATGGTCCTATTAGCCGTAGAAAGAGATCCTGTTATTTCATCTTCCCCGTAATCAAACATGAGGTGGAGGGGACCAAGGATTTCCAAGTCATATCCCTCCGAACTGGCCTAAGCATTATAGCTGGTGGTGCGTTCAGTGGAGGTGCCCCTGCCAGCCCGACCCTGTTTGAGAGTGGCCCTCTGTCTACGTGACATGAAGAAGACTGTGTGCAGAGTGGGGAAAACCCACACCATGGTGATAGCGAGAGAGATGGGAGCAGGGGGTTGAGGAGCAAGATGACCAAAGCTTGCAGGAGGGAACATGAGTGGGTAGGTGGAGAATGGAATGAAGAGGAGATGGAGGCTCTTGATATTAACCCTACAACGCATTTCCAAAGAAACATTAAACACTGCCATGATTTTGCAGACGTAACTAGAGGGACAAGTGATGACAGAGGGGACACATACCATGGAGGATTTAATGTTTGTGCCCATCAGAGTGGTAGAAAGCAAACACAGTGAATTCCAATGAGATGACGTCGAAGCGTTGTTGTATGCCTCGTCAGTCAATTCTGGTGGTCTAGTGGATTTTCCGCAGCAGAAAGCGCAACGTAACTCTCTGCAGTAAAAATCACTGCTGTCAGTTATGGAATGCAACTAATCAGAAGTACATTCAAAAAACCAATGGACAGAGGATTCATAAAACCAGTGGATAGAGAAAAATACACAGGATTCGTACTAAACAAGTGGCATTTTTTCATTTGTCGGAGAGACGACGAAGTGAATAGTATTCACAAAGGAAACTTCAAAAAAGAAAATGTCTTACGATATAAAAATTAGTGTTTAAAAAAAATCTATTTTAATGTTAAAATAACTAATATTTATGTTGAGAGGTGTCAACACAGGTTATATTATCAAATAATATGTATTAATAATATAAAGTAGTTGTGTGATAATGTGTTTGATAAAATAATCTATATTATTATATTTTTAATATATAAATATTTATACTTTCTATAAACACTAGTTATATAAATTATAATGGAAGTATTATATAAAAGTTTGCTGAATTGTGATCAAATTGTATATTTGATTTTGAATTAAAGATGTTTTGATATTTAAAATAGAGAACTTTTAGAGTGATAATCTATTAAATTCAAATTTTAAAATTTAGTAAATATAAATAGATTTCATATTAAAATAAGAAATTTGAAAAATATAAATTCTTACTTTAACAAAAAGAAAAACATAAAATTTTAAACAGAATTAATCCTAAAGCTTTTTTAAACTTGAAAGTCTTAACAATAAAAATACGTAATCATGTTTATGAAAAATTGATATATATTAAAAAAATATTTGATGGTTTTGTATAAGATTTGAAATTTATTTGAGAATCTACAATTGAGTAAGGAGGATACCCATTGCTATTAACTTGATTAAATTATGTTTACTCGAGGTGTTCTCCAATATATACTTGGAAAATTACACATTTATATGATAATGTACTTAATTTATCCATATGCTATGCTATGTTGTAAAAGGGTACCATCCTGTTAACATATATTATTGTTAATTTGTCATTAATTAATTAATTATATATATATATATTTTATTTAAATCATATTTATAATTAAAAATATAAAGAATATTTTAAAAGTTAAAATAAATATAAGAAAATATTTTTATTGGTTTTTTAAGTAAAGTTTTTTAGTTTTTAGATTTTAATATATATTTTTAAATATTATTTAGAAAAATAATATTAATAACCAAAATTACTTGGTAAAGGTAGCACACTTTTCAATAAAAAATATGATTGATGCAAAATGAGAGACCATGGTTTTTGCACAAGGATCCAATAAAATCTCATTGTAGTTTAGAGTGTTGACATTTCCAATCCTCTATGCATAAAAGAAAGTCTCACCTAAGGTGTAGCTTCACTAGTGTGAAGTGAGGGAGGCTAGCGAATAAATGGTACATAAAATACAACGAGGGAGGCTAGCGAATGAATGGTACATAAAATACAATAGATGTTTTATTAAGGGATGTTGCAAGGTAATGGTACCCATTTATGACATGTTACTTACAATGGACTTCTTGAAAAACAAAATTTCGATCATTAAAATTAATTGTTAGAGGTACCTACATAACTTTTTAGAATATGGTGTAAACATATGAAACATATAACTTTTATTTATTGAAAAAATGTATAGCTTCCAAACAGTGACGTTCTTCTAAGATTGGTATGTTATTTTTTCTCTAAAATACAATGCATATATTTCCGTTAGGCCCCAGGTTTAGTATGTAAATTGACCAATTTTGTGAAAAAAATGATGTAGAGTTGTAGATAACAAATAGTTCTTATGAAGGTCAAGTTTTAGTAGAGAAAACAGTCAAGATGAGTTTTGTTCTGCAAGGCGCCCCGAGATCAAAACCCGCTACTCCCAGGAGGCGACATCTAAATCCAACCATGCTAATGGTTGGTGCGGCCTAGGTCGGGTGCGATCCACGGGTGATTTTGATGTCTTAGATGCCCCTAGGTTGTGGTTTACCAGACCAAATGCTCACCCAACAAGTCAAAGGGAATTGCAGAAAAAACAAAAAAAGTAGTTCTTATGCAGCTCTATTTTTCAAAAAAATTCAAAGTTAGTTTTGTATTTTAAAAAAATTAACAAAATGAGTGATGCCTAAAAATGACAAAGTCGCTTGTTAGGCCTTGCTATCATGGTATTAACACATTCAATCTACTTGATGAAATGTCAAAGAATAGGGGAACCAGTCGGGGTTGCTTGGTTTCATGATAAATGTCAAAGAACAGGGAAACCATCACGACGTGATGAAATGCCACTTGCGCCTCAAATTACACTGCAAGCCTTTGATAAATAGGCAGTGTATTTTTTCGGCCCTATTAGTCCGCCAGGGAAACGGACTGGTGTGCGCTATATTATAACTGCTACGGATTACTTGACAAGATGGGTGGAAGTGGCACCTGTGAAAGATTGCACTGCAGCAACTGCGATGAAGTTTCTTTTTGAAAATGTAGTAACAAGGTTTGGTTGCCCAAAGATCCTTATTAGCGACCAAGGTACACATTTTGTAAATAAACTAATTATTGAATATCCTTATCAATCCAGCACAAGAAGACAACTCCATACCATCCTCAAGCAAAAGGAACTGTTGAGGCCTTCAATAAGATACTGGAGAATGCTTTGACCAAGGTTTGTAATGTGCGCAAAGATGACTAGGACCAGAAAGTCTCAGCAGTATTATGGGCTTACAGAACAACATGCAAACGAATAATTGGATACACTCCTTTCCATTTAGTCTATGGACAAGAAGCAATTGTACCCATGGAATACATTGTGCCAAGCCTACGAATTGCTGCGCTAACAGAAACGACAGATACGAATGCCATAGAAGAAAGACTTGCGCAACTGATTCAAATGGAGGAAGAATGCTTCATTGTGGGATTCCATCAAAACGTGGAAAAATAGCGGCAGAAAGCGTGGCATGATCGCCACATTAGAACAAAACAGTTCAAGGTCAGCAGACTTGTTCTAATGTATGACATCAAGTTCCTCAAGCACCTAGGTAAGCTCAAAACACACTGGCTAGGCCCATATGTGGTCGTGCACATTACTGAAGCAAGCGCAGTAAAACTACATAAGCTAGATGGAACACCAATTACTCGTATGATCAATGACAACCGATTAAAACCATACCGTGATGATTGCGGCACGGACCCATAAGGTCGAGGCATGCAACAAAAAAAAAAGATCTAAAGGGAGGAAGGAAATGAAAGCATCATCTCTAGCGCAACCTGGTGCGGAAAAAGAAAGTTGCGCTGAGAAATGGCATGCTGTAAACCCGACGACAAGCTGACTAAGAGACAACTAGTGGTCAGTGGAAGACAACTGGCAGACACCAACGGACCGTTAAATGCACAAGGATTCCAAAAGATTTGGCGCTCACGATAGCTAGGTAGCATTAATTTGGAAAGTCCGAGGAGAATGGTGGCATGCTTTTTGGTCCCATCCGTTGTATTAACCATAACTGCTCTGACAAGTACATAAATGAACCTAAGTGTGCGAGTAAAGATGGCGAAGGACGAGCCCATGTGCTCTATCAGACGCCCCATCATTGCGTCCAGTCACAGCCTAAATGATTGATCGCCTATAAATATCATTCACCTCTATCGTGGTAACCTTTACATTGCCTTGCAGAGCCAAGAGACCAGAGAGCCGAGCCAATTGAGCTAAGGAACCTTCAGAGTGAACCAGAACCCTACCTCAGAGCCGAAGCCCATGTTTGTTGAGCTATCCAGTGACAGTGAAGACTCCACTATTTCACCAGCTTCACCCTGCCCAATAGTAAAGGTCCCTTACGTCCCTGCACCAACTCAGCCAGCTAAGAAGATGAAGAAGATGCAGGCTAAATTGAAGGCACCGTAGAGGCCACCACGCCCGCCACCGACAGGAGGCTAGCTGACGCAAGTACCTGCAACCCGACCACCAATGCAATCGGCTAGGGTACAAGTTTATGCACCCGAAGGTCTATCGAGTACAGACCTCCCAAATTCCTCTGCTCCCCTGACGAAGCTACCCAAAGCTCGCAGAGCCGACTCGGTTCCACCACCGCCACCACCATCGAAAACAGAGCTGACTGATGAAGAAAATAACTTGTTGCCCCCATATGTGTCACCCAGGGTCCTGTTGAGGCCTGGAAAATAGCAGGTAACAACAGTTAGGGATTCTCCCCAATAAACGTTCCCAAATAGCCTGTTATTGTTTGGTATGGGGAATTCGTCTGATTTACGGTCCTAGTACCATAGGTCAAGTAACAAATTAAAGGTTCTACCGGTTATGGCCCCGTCCACCATGTATATTTTTAGTTTTTTGTGTTTAATTATGATGTGCAGGTACCTATATGAAAATGTAGATTCATAGAGATAACGAGGAGCGGTCATAATGTGATGCGTAGGTTCTTACCTCTCCCCTATCCCCAGGGAGAAAAAATATTAGTTATCAATGAGAAATGTATTTCTGCGCATGCATTAAGAAAAATCACAGATAGTTGTTACTTATTTCAGAACACATGAACATTAATAGAAGAAGGAACAACAAGATAGCTTATTGTTTATGAAAATCCTTCATTACTCACAGTGTAAATTTCATAGAATAAACTAGAGTGCATTCATAACATGAACATAGGTTCAAAGAGTTAGAACGATCTCACAGTTAATGGACATAAGCTAAAAATGAAGTAGTTCACATTCAACAGATCCATAGCACAGCATTTGAAACATTCCACCAAGCTTTCTCCAATAGGAAACTTGTAATTCTTTATTGCAAAAAGAAATAGTTCTTCTTACAACATACTCTCATAAATCTATCTGGGAAAAAGTCCCTTCTTACATCTAACTCTCCTATATTTATACAAAATAGAAAAAACCTTTGGGCTGCCCCCTGTGACCTTTGGGCTACCCCCCAACTGTTCAATTTCACAATTTTGTCTTTTAGTGAGTGCTGTACAGTACATTACATTAAATAATGTAAGAGCACTTTTATAAAGAAGCACCAGCCTGGTCGTTGATGAACTTTTCCCAAGTCTGGGCCTCTGCTGATATCGATCTATTGAGATATCAGACCCTCACATTATTCTTCTCTTTCTTCATCTCTGCTTCTTCATTTTCTTTCTCCTCCTTCCTTGCTGCCACCTTTCTTCTGCGTTGTCTTTTAGACATATCTTCTTTGCAGCAGCAATCACCCTGTCATGAATAACCAAAAAAAACTGTATCAGTCTATTTACGTTCCCCGTATGCATTCTGTAAAATAAACTATACACAGTGTTAATGCATGAAAAGAAAAAATGACAAGAAAAAGAAATCCTGCAAGTTTGTATCTTGAAATCCACTAAATCCGATGTCCAAACTAAAATCACAAGCCCAATAAAAAGACTCTTTATCTCAATCCAGGCCGCATTTGGACTAACTCGAAATCATGAAGACAGCATGAATCATAGCAATGTAATCGCCAATTCGAACCCTAAACTATGCTCTTCATCTCGGAGAAAACCTAAACTCGACCAAAACCCACGGAAAAACTCCGCCATCATAAAAAAGGTGGGAAAAAACCCTCACCGGTGGGAAAAATACTAAGCATCGGGCAGAAAAACTTTTCATCGGTGAACGAAACAACTATATGTCGGATGGTTAGTTCACTAAGCAGCCGCAACGACGGAAGTCATATAGACTAAGGGTTCTGTAGCAAAATAAAACATCAGTGAATTAAAGCATTAAAATCCACCGTACATGCATCGGAGATCGGAACCACTACCCACTAAATACATCAGCATCAGTGAGAGGGAGGACTAACCATAATGCGTCGAGAGAATAGTTCACTAGAAAGCCACAACAGCGGAAGACAAACTAACTATGAGTTCTGTGAACAACTAAAAACTTCAGCGATTGGAGGTTCTAAGGAATATTTATCGATGTCTCAAGACACATATAACTCTGATCAATTGTCAAACACCGTTCCGATAGAGAAAAGAAAATAAAATCATTGAAAAGCAAAAGGTTCATGCAATAAAACCACGAAATCGGCAAGGATAAGAGCTATCCATCGGAACGTTCTCCATTTGCCCTCCGAAACGGCGATGACATTGAAAACTAATGCCCCGATTCATTCATCAACAAACATCTGATAGCGATAAAGTCAGAAAGAATTTAAACAATAAAACCAAAAAGACCACTTAAAGCACATCGACAAAAAACAAGATTGTCCATCGGCGGCATAGAGAACTAATGCCCTGATTCGTTGTTCAACTGATTTTCGACAGCACTCATCGAAAAAATCAAAAAAATTAAGTACTCAAATAAACCGAAAGGATTTTCAGCTGGGTGACAGAAATATTAGTTCACTCAACCTCCGATACAGCGGAAAAAAACAGTCAACTCATCATCCGCCCTACAACAACAATAAAAATCACCAAAAATCAGACCTTAAGCTCCAAACAATCAAACAAAACTCCACAGTTCTTATGCATTGGCTAGACAACAGTAGTGCTAGATTATTCAAATCCCAAAGTGAAAGAAAAACAATCGGCCTTACTTCTGACTTCAAAAGATTGAAATTTATAGCAGAGGAAAGATATATTTCAGGGAACCAAACAATCTCAGGCAAGATAAAATCAAAAGGAGGGTCCAAAATTTTAAAAATTTGGGAAAAAGGTTGCAGCTGCAATAGGTCCTAGGCGCAACAAGAGTGATAGTGGACGCGCAGGATGAACTCAAAGAGCCCATCATTCCAAAATGTGTCCCACTGACCTCGGATATCACCCCCAAACTTTAGGAATTGAAGTTTGAAGACTACGACACCAGGAAACCAGAGGATCTGGCATGAAATTGATTCATGGTCGTGGTTCCTGGTGTACCACCGAGCGTAGACATAGTTTCTGCAATGGAATGGGCATGGGGATTGGAGCAGTCTAGCATCTTAAGCCTGATCCTTATGCCATATTTCAACCGAAATACCCTGGTCGGGATGTATGTCAAGCAAATCCTGCTATGCTTCCATGGAGTTTACCTCTGGCTAGACAAGCCAGTAGAGGTAATGGTCAAACTGATCTATGAAATCACGGGTCTCCCACGGAAAGGAGTCAATCTGGCCCCGTATCTGCAGAAGAATGGGGAAAATTTGGACAAGATAACATGAAGGAAACGTATCAACTTGTCCGCGGCAGAGAGGGCTACCTCATTAGCTCTATTGCTGACATTGTTGTAAGGTCTGCAACAAAATTTTTATGCAGTAAGGTGCTGTGCAAGATGATTCCTACTGAATGCACTGTCATAATAGTAGAGCTAGCAGAACAATGCATGCAAGGAGTGTGCATTAACTAGTCCCAGTTCCTATTGAATGAACTGCTGGATGATGTGGTTGACGCATAGGAACTTCTCGCAGTGAAGTTCCACTTCTCGTGGCCTCTGATTCTGATATCTTCCATATCCTAGACTCCTCCACCAAACTATCAACCCATGGATGTCCCAGTGGACTTCCTCAGTGCAAAGGTACTGAACCTCTGGGACCATAAAGATAGCAAGCGCAAGGAAGAAACAAAGATTGAATTCTTTCTCCAAGGAGAAAGAATTAGATAGATCGTGCGGAAGAAGTATCTACTGAAACTTGTGACGGTGGTCAGGTATCCTTTCACTCACTCCTAGGTGGGGCCACACAACATCATCCTGAAACCGCATAATGAACCCAAGAAGCAGGCATTCTCGACTTTCTTCATCATCAGAGATGCAAATATCGAGAGGGAAATCAAAGACTGGCCCAAAGAATGGATTGGCCAGTGTGTGGAGGTGCCTAAGGAATAGAAAGAGTAGCAGAGGGTTCTGTAGCATAACCCTCCCTAGGACCGCGCCAATATCAACACCCAGGAGCATCAGGATGATGCCTAGGAAGAAGAAGATGAAGAAGAAGAAGAAGAAGATGAAGAGCAAGCGCAAGACCCACCCAACAATAGTGATGAAGACATCCCTACTAAGGAGGTGGTGCACACTGAAAGAAGCAAGAAAAGAAAGGGCAAAGAGCCCATGGAGGAAGATGCAGAAGATTTGGGCATCCCACACAGGAAAAAGCAGAGGGCTAATCGACCCCAAATCCTTAGCATAGCAGAAGAGGATCCGAATCTTCTTAGAGAGGTGATCACCGAAGTAGCTGAGTCTACTTTGGGTAATATCACATGCAGGAAAACCAATTGGACAACTTCACTCATTGCAAAATTAACCACCTGGTAGAGGCCATCACAAAAGTGCATGACACTATGTAGGCTGAAACCTATGGTGTAGGCGCATCAAACACTTTGGCGACGCCATTGTTGCTCCCACCCTTAAAAATAGAAATGCTTGCACATGAATTTTCTACAAAAGAAGTAGAAAAAGAGGCAAGTGTCCATAGCTTGGACACATTAACTTTGGATTTCTCTAAGCTGAAACTACCGTAAATCTATTCCATTCAGCATGCCCTAGCTACATAGGTGAGAATCCAAGAAAGTGAGGTTTCATATCAGGAAGCCAGGAAAGTGCAGAAGCACAAAATGGTCATCAAGCAACAACCTGAAGACCTAGAAGCACAAGCGCAGAGGCAGGCTTCACTGGAAGAAGCCATAAGGGAGACAGTCGCGAAGCTGTCAAGGGATGAGGAAGAAGAGGAGGTGGAACCTATCCATAAGCTAAGGCAGTTATCCAAACTGGCCGTAGATATGAAGAAGCAGGTTCGAGAATTAAAGACCAACCAGCAGCCAAGCATGGTCCCCGAAGATGTGCAACAAAGGAAACAATCGACACATCAAGCTCTTGGCCAGCTTAGGGAAGCCGAAAAAGTTTACACGGAGGCAATGGAAACAATTACCACAGTATGGGAGAAACTCATCGAGGATGAGACTGTGGAGCAGCTTGCCGAGCAGGCACGGTAAGAAGAACTATAGGTAGTGCTAGTAAAGGAAGAAATTAAGAAGTTGCCAATAAAGGAGTAGATTTCCAAAGTTGTTGAGCTCAACTAGCTCCAGGATCAGGTAAGAACCCTGCGTGAGCAGGAAAGTAGGCGTAACCAAGAGATGGCTGAGAAATAAGCCGAAGTGACACGGATAATTCAACATGTCTAGCAGAGAATCCATGAGTTAATGTAGGAAGTGGCTAATGCGTCATTGGAACACCCTAGCTTCGACCAAGTGCAAGAACTAGAGCAGTAGGAAGAAGAAGACCGCCAGGAGATAGAAAGGCTTACTCCCATTTTTGGCCAATTCCAATAGAAGCTGGGCAGCGCAGAGGAATCTGCACCAGAGGATACACTAGAGGATGTGAAGGAAGAGGAAAAGGAAGATGAAGAGGAGAAGGAAGCTGAAGAGGAAAAGGAAGACGAAGAGGATAAGGAAGTTGTAGAGGAAAAGGAAGAAGAAAAAGAGAAGGAAGCTGAAGAGGAAAAGGAAGAAGAAAAGGAGAAGGAAGCTGAAGAGGAAAAGGGTGATGAAGAAGGAAAGGGCGATGAAGAGGACAAAGAAGAACAACATGAAGAAGAGATGGAGCAAACAGAAGAAAGACCTCTTGAAATAGACTCTTCAGATGATGCTGAAGAAGAAATTGTATAACTCCAAGCTTCATCATCTAATTTTTTTTTTAAGTATGGGATGAGCCTGTGATACACGGAATACTGCCAAAAAAAAAACACAAGTAACAAAACAGGAAAACAAGGAAGTATGAGGAAGGTGCACGGGGAAAAAAAAATCAACTACAGAGAAGAGGCCACGCATGTTGCGCCACCTCCTATCCCCATTTCTTTGTGGCTTGGGACGAGCCACATGTTAGTGTTGGGGTCCTGTTGGGCCTAGGGAAAGCACGCAAGAATTAGGCACAAACAAGGAAATCTGCGCGGACAAAGGAAATTGCACAGACAAAGGAATTTTGCGTGGGTAAAGGAAACTGCGGATGAGGAAAGCTACGCAAAAGAAGAAATATGCACAAAATATGTCACCTACATGAAAAAGGGAACTGCGTGGAAGGAAGATACCGCAGGGTAAAACAATGACACAAGTGCAGTTTAACAGTCATAAGTGACAGGACGATCATAGGTGCTGGAGTTGGCTTAAGTCGACGGATGCCACACGAGTGAACACATGCTATAAGTAAGCTTGTTAGTGCCTCATGTCAAGTAATGATTTCCATAGCTATAGCCTGGGGGACAACTGATGGTGACAGTTAACGGACTACCTATATGTAGTCGACCCTGCGTGGTCATGTAAAATAGTATAAATAGGAGGGATTCAATAGTTAGAGGTTGGATTGTTGCTTTGATTTTACTCTTGGTATCCTGTTAGATCATTGTTAGTTTCTTTTGATTGGTTAGTAGAGGGGAGTTGGGAGAGCTAAGTGGTATATTAGTTGGAAGTTTGCAGGATGAAGTCAGAGGAAGTCTAGTAGAAGAGAAGCTCTGCTAGAGAGGTCGATCAAGGCCATGTGCGGATCAGTAGATGGTAGCAGTAGATTAGGAGAAATAAGACAGAGAACATGAGAAAAAAATAGAGTTTGAGTGGAAAGCTATATCTAGGACAGTCTACAGTCAAATGCAGGTGGAAGGCGCCATATATTTCTCATGCCAGATGAAGTGCACCTTGTGGTATTTCCCGGATGGGTTTCCACGTGAACTCCCTTGTGTGTTGATGATTGACCGTGTATGTTTGTTTATGTTTATGATGCAAGTCCTCTTATTATTGAATGAATGCTGCATTGTCAATAAAATTCCGAATGCATGAATAGGTTATTATGCGCAGCTTTTGAGTATTAGTTATGTTTGCAGCGCAATCACTATTGTGTGTTTGTTGTATTGCACTTGTCTGATTAGCTTGTTGTTATATCCCTTTATGTCTAAAGTACTAAGGCTGAATCTGTGTCGCGCCGTTAGTAGTTAAGAAAGTATATGCATGGTGTGAGCTACAATTCGGCGTAAATGACTCCATCTCCATGACTTGGTCAAGCTCCTTGGTCGCACGCCAAGGGACTATAATCCCTCGATGAGCTGTGGAAACATGGTTTCAACAGTTACTCATCGAAGAGATATCTCAGGTGAGAGTGCGCCTGCTTTGCGGGCATTGCTGATGGGGCTTGATTTGTTGGGCCGGTATCTTGGGTGTTTGTTGGGTTGACGGGATGTGCAGAACCTGGGTCACACGAGTTAGGAAAAGTGGCCAACACTTGCCAACTCATCAAACATGGAAATGGAAAAAAACAAGCACAATTTTTTTTTAATTCATGAGCATGTGCACATAATTAGCATGTGTGCATAATTAGTGGGTGCACATTTAATAACACATGCACATTAGTAGCACATGAACATTACTACTGTGTGTGTGTGTTAAATTGTGTGCACATTCTCTTATATAATGCTTTTATTGTTGTATTTCAATTATTTCACCCCCATCTTGCTATCGATCCTTTTCTCTATATAATCCCCACTCCCCCCTCCTTCTCTTCCTCTTGCACCCCCTATATCTCTCCCTATATCCCTAACCCTCCCTTTATCTTACCATAGAACCTAACCCCTCTCTCCCCCATTAACCCCCCCCATTTCTCATATATTTGTCTCTCCAAGCCCCCTCTCTCTTCCTCTCCACCCAATCCCCCCTCTTTCTCTCTCACCCTCTTCTCCCTAACCCCCTTCCCTTTATAGCCCTACCCCTCCCTTGCCTCTAATCTCTCTCTTCTTCTCTACCCAACTCCCCCCCTCTCCATCTCTTGTTAACCCTCCTCCCCCATTCTCTCTCTCTCTCTCTCTCTCACCTCCTTTACATAACCCATCTCCTCTCTCTAACCCTACCTTTCCTTTACTCTCCATCCCTCTCTCTAACCCAACCCTCTCTCTCTTTGAACCCTTAAACCCTCAATAGATTTATCATTCTTTTCCATACTCCCCCTACCCATAACTCCCCACCACTAACCATCAATACTCCCCCCCATGATCTCTCTGTTTCTCTTTCAAACCTCCTAATCTATCTATCTCTCTATCTAAACCCATATTAACCCCAATATTTCTCTCTCTCTCTCAACCCCCACTCTTCA
>LPNX010585112.1:34088-155086 GCA_001517045.1 Pseudotsuga menziesii
TCCCTCTCTTTGGTCTCTTACCTACTCCTACTACTACCAAAAACCCATCTCTCTCTCTCTCTCCATCCAAATCCCTAGCCCCATTCTCTCTCTATCTAAACCCCTATCCCCTTAATATATGTCTATCTCTCCCATACATCCCTTTTCCATAATCATCCTATCACTAACCATCGTTACCCCTAACCCACTTCTCTTTATATGTGCCATACTCTCGTTACCCCTAACCCATCTCTCACATAGAGAGGGGTAGAGTTGAAAAGAAGGGGGTTAAATAGTGGGCATGCACTCTTTAACCACCTTTCACTTTACTTTAGTTTAACTTCAAATATTAAAGTTTAGTATATACAAATAGATTTCATATTAAAATAAGAGATTTGAAAGATATAGATATATATATATATATTAAGTTTAGAGGATATTTTGGCCATTTTGTATAGGATTTTAAATTTATTTGAGAAACTAAGGAGGATACCCATTGCTATTAACTTTATTGAATTATGTTTACTCGAGGTATTCTCTAATATATACTTGGAAAAAAACACATTTAAGTAATAATGCAATTCTCTAATTGGTCCAAATGCTATGCTATTTTGTAAAAGAGGCACCATCATCTGAACCTACATTATTAATAATTTGTCATTTTTTTAGACAGAAACAGTTATGATTTATATATATAAGGTGGTAGAACCACAAAAATAGAGCCACATAAAATCATAGGTGCCCTTAAGGAAGCAGAAAACAGAGTTCAGATAGTTCCAATTCTTTGTGAGTTTGGATTGTTACTTATACATTCTGCATAGTATATCAACGAGAGACAAAGAACTACTAGCTACATGCTAATTACTAATTACATCAAACACAGAAACAAGCAAACCAAAAACAAATTCCTAATAGAATGAGAATCATTTAGCTTTCTCGCCACGACGAGAAGATGAACCTGAGAACTTCACTGCTTCTAGCTTCACCACCTTCAATTCCATCTTCTTGAATTTGATTTCCAATTCTGCCAGCATCCCTGTCAAAGCATTTTTAGTTCTATAAATCGACCAAGCAAATTCCTTCTTCAGGAAATCCATATCCCTATCAATTGTTTCCAACTGACGCCCTCCCTTTGAATCGATCTTTCCCAAATACCGATTCATTTTATTAACCTTCTCCTTTATCTCCCTCGTGTCCATTTCCATGAATTGAGCAGGAGGAGATGAGGTCACGGACTTAGAGGATGTCGAGGACACGTCCTTGGTGAAGATAACAGCCTGAACACTCAGTAATCCCACAAATTCCTTGCTGATGCAGACAAACCAGAGCTTGAAACAACGACCATTGCTCTTTCCCTACATTATAAACTTACCACCCAAATCACTCTGGAAATCCATAATTGCGTGAGGGTCATTGTCTGAATTCACATAAGGGTGATGAGACATAATTCTTGCTACGAGTTGGGAAAGTCCTGCCGAACCATACGTGAGTTAATATAAGTCATCAAACCGCATGTACTATCACATGCGTCCGATCCAGTCCAAATATTATGCCATGAACAAATGACATGCGCCATGTGGGAGGAGAGCCCAAAGCTGCTGACATGGGAAAAGAGGTGGTGTATTACCCTAGGGTTAAGGCCCAAGGTCCTATGGAGGTTGGATAAAGGTGCTAGCCCATTTTTCAACAAAATTCCAATGCTGAGAGTGGTGCCAATGTTCGCAGCTAGGTCTACTTTACTGTTATACTTCCTTAGAATGTGGAAGAACTCGACCAGGTCTTGAATTTTCCTGATCAGCTGATGGAAATGCATCTGGGAAGGGAGAGTATTTTTAGTGAGGGCTTGGATTATTATTCTTGAGTCCCCAGCATTGTAAGTTCGTTAATTCCCTGGCTCCTGGAAATCTTAAGGCCCTGCGAGAGAGCCAATTCTTCTGCTACATTGTTTGTTTCCCTTCCAAGTCCCCATGAGAAGTTTGATTCCAGTTTTCCATATAGGGTGATGAAAATCCCTCCCCCCCCTCCTCCCTAGTATTTCCTTTAGAATCCCCATCAGTGAAAAGAACATCCTTACGAAGTTGGCTCAACCACCTTTCAAACTCTATTTCATCAGTTCTTAGTTCCTAGGAGCACAAATTTTTCTTGACCCTTGCAGTTTCCCTTGGAAAGTCAGGAGACAAGTTGTGCAGCCAAACTTCTTCCAAAGCTAAAAGAAGACAACCAGAAGAGTCGCACCAGAGATGGGAAAGATAGTCTCCCAATAGACCTTCGAATTTTGCAGCAACCTGACTTGCCAAAGAAGCTTTCCCTCTGAAGATATGAAAGTTCATTTCAAGCCACAACTTCCATAAAATAAACTTTGGTAATGTCATCCAACAGGATTTAGTCCTAGGATTCTTAAGATTGGTGAAGGGGGAAAGAGTTTCCCAATTAATAAGCAGATAGTGAATGTTTTCCATGGAAGGAGTTGTACCACCAGACAGTGCCAATTTCCAAAATTCTTTGGCATAGGAGCAAGAGATCAGTAAATGTTCAGCCGACTCTTCATTATTCAGAAAAAAATGGACATCTAGTGGGACCTTCCCACCCCTTCCTTTTCGGGTTGTCCCCGATCAAGATTCTACCAAGAGCCAAGGTCCAAACAAAGAAATCTACTTTAGGAAGGATTTTCACCTCCCAAACACTTTTCCAGATAACTGAATTGTCATTAGAACGAGGAGTTGATATAATATTGTAGCCCACTAAAGTGGTGTAGATCCCCGTTCTCTTCCCCCATCCTCTAGCATCCGTAGCGGTCCTTGAGATAGGGAATTTCCCATGGAGTTTGGAAATCAACATAGATTTTTATCCTTTGATGTGGATTGGGAAGTGGATCCGCCAATCCAACCAAGAGTATGAGTTATCTGTGTTCCATTCTGATATGTCCTAGAGGGTGAGCATATTATGACTGTGCAGATACTCTTTAATTTGTTCAATGTTAATCCACTGATAAGTGGTGGATCTCCCTTATTGAATCCTCCCAAGTTCTGATATGCTTCCCATTCCCTGGGATCCAAGTAAGGTTGGGGGAGAAAAATATGGGGGCCTTCGAAAATATAGAGAAAATAACATATCCTTTTCTTACCAGAGTAGGGTTGTCAAGACACCTCAAGTGGTTTCCTGAAAAATATTTTTTCCATAGGGCAGATTTGCACCAGGACATCTTGCTAGTGATGATATTCCCGAGGATTTTTGCTCCAAGTGCCAAATTTTGAGATGCCATGTTCTTGATTTGTAATCCTCCTTTGATAAAAGGTTTTGACACTTTCTCCTAACTTACCAGCGGTAGCTTCCTCTCATTCGGTTTCCCTCCTTGCCAAAGTAACTTTCTAAGAAGAGCTTCAAGGAGGGAAATAACACCTTTCTGGGCTAAGAGAATGGAACATTGATAGATAGGGATACTGGAGAGAACAACTTTAATTAAAACCACTTTTCCTACTGGATTTAACCATGTTGAGCCCCATTTGTTGATCCTGCTTCTAATCTTGTCCACTATTGGGATCTAGTTGGAGGACTTTGGATTGGTCTTGAATATGGGTACTCCGACATATTTAAATGCATCCCATTGGGTATTCCCTTCAATTCCAAGGATTCTGCTAATATCAACCATCTCTCTGGGATTGGAATTCCATCCTAATATTTGGATTTTCCTATAATTGATCTGACTCCCTGAAGTCTCTTGGTAGAGATCAAGATCTTTTTAAAAATTCTTGTAGATTGTACACTCGCTCCACCCATGAGGATTGTGTCGTCAACAAACTGGGCATGACTAACATCCTTGACCCCTATGGCAATGCACAAACCAATGAGGTAATTTTGAAGTTGGCTTTGTTCAAGATGAAAGCTGAGCACTGAAGCCTGGATGGCATAGAGCAGAGGAGAGAGAGGGAATCCCTGACGAAGACCACGGGTGGCTTGGAAAAATCCTGCCACACGCCCATTGACAAGGGGAACAATCCAGGGCCCTCTGATACAGGCTTGGATCCATCTAATGAATCTGGAGTCAAAGTTGAACTGATGCAAGACCTGAAAAAGGAACTCATATCGTACTCTATCAAAAGCATTAGCTAAATCCAGTTTAATAATCATACCTTTTTCCAATGCTAGAGACTAGAGTGTATTGCTTCTTGGACAAGGATGATGTTGTCAACTACATGCCTTCCCTTGATAAAGCCCCATTGATTATCAGGGATAATAGCTAGAAGAACCTCTTTAATCTTATTAGCAATGACTTTGGTAATAAATTTATAGCCAATGTTGTAGAGTGAGATGGGTTTGAACCTGTCAAAGGAAGTGGCCCCCTTTTACTTGGGGATCCACGCAGGAAAGGAAGAGTTGGTGCTCCCCCCAATTTTGTTGCAAGATTGATATTTTATAACCAATATTGATATTTTATAACCATTTTATGGAGATCATTCTTGATGATGTTCCAGCATGTCTTGAGGAATATTTCCGTAAACCCATCAGGGCCTGGGGCTTTGTTAGGCTCCATACTTGCAAGGTCCCTTTTGATTTATTTTTTCAAGATAGGGGCCATGAGGATTCTATTAACAGAATGGTTAATCAAATTTGGATCTAGATTTAGGATTGGGGAACTGGTTCAGAGTTCCAAGAGGGATCTCCTTGATGTAGATGTTTTGAAAGTGACCATACGCCACCTTCTTAATCTCCTTAAAATATTGAATAATTTGACCTTGACCTTGTATCTCCTTCACCACTTTATAGCTCTTACGTCTTTCTGCTTGTTTGTGGAAGAAGTTCATGTTTTTATCCCCAGCCTTAAGCCAAAGGCATCTTGCCTTCTGCCTCCGATACTCTTCCTCAGTCCTGCAGGCTGTATGCAGGTTTCGGTGTAGCATAGTTTCCTTTTCCAGGCTTCCTATATCCATTGGGTGTTCCTCCTAGCATCTTTGATGATTTTCCAGCTTCTGCTGAGCTTCTATCCTTTGTGCAGTTGTGGATTTTAGAGTTTTAGCCCAAGCTTTAAGAGCTCTTTTAAGCTTCCTTAATTTTTCTTCCCAGACATAGAAAGGGGAGACTGAAACCAGTGTGTCTCAAACCTCTTGAATGAGCTCATGAAAACCTTCCTTTTTGATCCAATTTAAGCTAAATCAGAAAGGAATGGGGCCAATATTTTTCTCCTGGGACAAATCCAGCAGGATCGGCTTATGGTCTGAAATGCTGAAGGGAAAAATGGAAGCACCAGCTCTGTACCCAAGCAGAGGGAAGGACTGCTGAACCAAAAACTTGTGAAGCCTAGCTACGATATGTCCCAGACCGATTCTCCTGTTGGTCCAGGTGAACATACCATAGGCCGGCTTGATGTCTTTACGATCCCAGTTTGTCATTATATCTTCCACTGATTCTTGAAGAGGGTCTCTGACAATTGATCCAAATTTTTCTTCCTTTGCACTGAGAGTGTTATTGAGATCCCCAGCTAGGATAAGGTTCTCTGGTTGAAGAGAGACTAGAATATCCTGAATACTTTTCCAACACTCTTTGTTTTTTGGAAGTAGAACTAGAATGACATAGATATTTAGAATGCTTACTTGAAGACCTGATTCCTTGTGACACATATTTGAGAAGATCCAATGGGTGTGAGAGAGGGATTGAACAAGATCGAAGGATGCTCTCTTCCAAAGCGTACCAAGCCCTCCATAAGATCCTTTAGAACTCCTGGAGATTCCTTCTCCATTTTTCCAAAAGATTTGACTAGTTTAGAGAAAATTTTCTTCCTCCATTTTTGTCTCCTGGATCAGTAGGATATCAAGGCTAGAAATGAGGACTAAGTATCTCATTGCTTCTAACTTTTTCCTGCTCCCCAAACCTCTGCAGTTCCATGATACCACCTTCATTACTTTTCTTTGGGGGGATTGGTGGCCCCCTTGGATGTCTGGCCTTTTTGTTGGTAAAACTAGGATTCATCATAGCCTCAATCGTGGCCTGTGCTCCAAGGAGTTTGTCTCTATAAGTAGCTTCCTCTCTACACTTCTTGTCCGTTTTCCTCCCTCGCTTTGATTTTTTCTGTGAGAGTTGTGATTGTCTAATTTCTCCTTCCTCTTCCCCCGAAACTTCCTCCTCTGATATGAGATTTGGTGGTTTGGGTTGATCCTTTGATTCTTAGCGTTTTCCCTTTTCTGGATATCTATTCCCTTCTACCCTAGGGCTCGATGGAGGAGGGTGCTCCATCCTTGGACCCAACTCCTCTTCTGAACTTGTTTCCCCTAATTCGTTGTCCAAAGCTGCTAATTTATTCCCTTCTTCTGATTGGGTTTTCTGGACTGCATCTTCCTTCCTTCTATTCCGAGATCTCAGATTTCTACCATCTTTTTTCTGAGTCTATTTGGTATTAGCCTTGGCCTATCTGGATTGAGTCCACCCTTATTTTTCTGAGTATATAAACATGGACATGGATTGTAAATCATTTATAATCAAATATATAAATAGTATTTAACATAAAATAATATTTTTATTTGTTTATTAAGTCATATTTTTTTAAAAATATATAATTTGTAAATAATAAATTATTTTTACTATATATATAAATGTGGATATGAATTTTAAATCATATTTATAATTAAATATATAAGAAACAAAATAAATATAACATAATATTTTTATTGGTTTATTACGTAACATTTTTTTAGTTTTTAGTTTTTAATATATTTTCTTAATATTATTGATTAATAATAATTTTAATAACCAAAATTACTTTGTAAAACTAGCACGTTTTCCAATAAAAATATGATTGAGTATATTACATTAACATATTAGAAAGAAGGAGGAAGAGTTCATCATATTGGTGCAAAGTGAGAGACTATGGTTTTTGTGCAAGGGGTCAACAAAATGTCATTGTAGTTTAGGGTGTTGACATTTTCAATCCTCTTTGTAGAAAAGAAGGTCATTGTAGTTTAGGGTGTTGACATTTTAAATCCTCTTTGTAGAAAAGAAGGTCTCACCCTAGGCATAGCCTAATTAGTGTGAATGAATAGGACATAGTTAGCTTCACCCAAGGTGTAGCCTTACTACTTATGAATGGTGCAAGGTAAATACCTACTTATGATGCATTAGTTGCAATGGACTTTTATAAAATAAAAATATGATCATTAAAATTAATTATTAGAGGTAGATTCCGCACAAGTTTTTAAAATATGGTGAAAAAATATGAAATGTAGACAATCAGATCACCTTCCGAGATATTTAACTTTTATTTATTGAAAATATGTATAACTCCCAAAAAATGGCGTTCTTCTAATATTAGTATGCTATTTTCTCTAAAACATAATGCATATGTTTGTGTTAGGCCCTGGGTTTGGTATGTAAATTGACCAATTTTGTGAAAAAAATATATGTAGAGTTGTAGATAACAAGAAGTACGTGTGCAACACTATTTAAAAAAAATCAAAGTTTAGTTTTTATTTTTTTAAAAATTAACGAAGTCAGTAAATCCCAAAAGTGACAAAGTCGAGCGTTAGGCCCTGCTATCATGGTATTTACATATATTTACATAATCAATCTACTTTTTTAAGTGCGTATATTTTCCAGTATATTTGTGTAGGTTCTTTTCCATTTCCGAAATAGGTGACCCGATAAAATGTTGTAGCAGAAATATATGACCTTTGTTTTATATAAATATGACATGAGTGCAAATAAAAATGAATAAAAAATATTAAACACTAACAAATTTATTCAAAAAATATCTATTTGGAATTTGCACATAGAGTTCTATAAGTGTGTGGATTTTCATTAAGACAAGTGGAGAATATGCAAAATCAAAGTTGGAAAGCATGAAGTTACATAAAATGATGTGTTTTTCTATAATGCACTCCGAGCCATAAGGTTTGGAAATCTAAACCTAAAACCAATATTTTACAGAGATATAATTTTACAGAAAGACACTTTTAAGGACCTAGATATGCTTGGCATATTTTGAAGGTTTGATAAATGGTAGTTTAAAATATACTTGGCATATCAAATACACCATGAATCTCGTGGATTTTTTGTCTGATTCGAAAGTAGTTTAAAATCACAATTATATATTTATGCCGAAGGCATTTTTCTATCTGAAGGTGGGTTTGTAAAATACTGTAGAAATTTTCATGGTTGTGAAGTTTGGGCCAGCAGTACCTCTGACTTACAGTGGAAGCAAATAGAAAAGATTCAAAAACACATGATCACAAGCAAGTTCAAAATTAAGAGTTCAGTGCCATACATGATCATGCTAAGTGAAATGGGGGTGGCTTCTATTGAAGCAATCGCTATGGTGAGACTCATAAGATATCTAAAAAGAGTTGAGCAAATGGAAGAAGGTAGATGGCCCAAGGTTGTCTTCAATGACATATTGTGCATAAGAAAGAAGACTTGGATGCGGAAAAATATTAAATGGCTTAGCAAATGGGATATGTGCTTGAGCACGTCCCCTATGAATAGTAAAGAAATAAAGACTTTTGTTATCAATAAGTTCCACAAGAGAACTTGGGATAAAGATCTAGGGAGAAAGATAAAGTATTATATTGAAGAGTTTAACCCTACCTACAATCAACATCAAAAGGTGTACATAGGGGCCAATATACATTGGAAAGCCAAAATTCTCATTGCTCAGTTAAGAACTAATTCCTATCCACTCCGTTGTGAGACCGGGCGCTGGAAAAGGGCAAAAGAACCTTGGGTAGAAAGAGTGTGTATTTTTTGCACCGCTGGTAAGGTGGAGATAGAAAAACATTTCATTTTAGAGTGTGACGCCTTTAAAGAAAATAGGGACAGGTACGCAAATGTCTTGACGGATAAATCTTGGGATTATTTATTTAACGAAGGAACTATGGAAAAATTGGAGGCGCTCATCATCAAGTTGAATAGACAAAGGATTGAATTGCAAAAAACAACGTGCGAGTTGGTATGTCCCATAGGATATTTTTATTCTTATTTCCTTCCTTCCTTCTTTCAAGTCTCTAATCACTAAAATCTTGCCACACATTTCCAAAATCGTCAATTAAATATAACTGATATAACTGGTCCATCGATTTTTGGGATTTCAAAATTGTTTCCTAGATGAGGGAGGTGTAAACTAGGAGCTCGCTCCCATGGCTCCATCATTGATTTCAATGACGATGCATCTCACATACCAAGAAACACTGACCGTTTGTTATTTTCACTGGGGAAGCTCCACTCAAGCTAATGAAGTGGAGGGATCCAGGTACAGTTGGACGCATCCATATAATTTTTTTAAATAAAAAATAAAATTTTGTTAAATTTTATTTATTTTTTAAAATATTTTTCTTAATTTTAAAACAAGTGCAAAGAAAAAATGAACTTAGTTTATTGGAATTGGAACGAATTTTGACTTCATCGATGATGGTCGTTCCAATTACATGGAATCCCCATATTTCTTTTATCATCAATGGAATTCACTCGACCTACGTAGTGGACATACACTCACGATGAAATGAATTAGCAGGTCGCTAAAGTTTTAGCTATTGGTCTTCACTTTTTAGCTACCTGTTTATTTTTTGAGTTGTCATTGGTTTTCACCTTTCAGCGACCAGTTTATTGTTGGAGTTGTCAAACTTTACACTATTGGTTTTTCCTCCTTTGTTGTTGTATTTTTAATTTTGAAAGATATTATGATGTATATTATCATTGTATATTTTTGTACCCCCATCAGAGATGCGTTTCCCTGCTTTCGAGATTTCATTATTGTATACGGTCCTTGAGGTACAACCTCCATTGTATGTCAGGGTAGTAGTTCCCCGTTTAATGTAATGAAATGTATTTTTGAATTCTTCCTAGGTGAAGTTGGCCTTGGTAGGGTAATAGGTTGGCCCATTCAAGTAATTAGGTTAGTCACTTGATGTGTATAAATAGGGAGGTGCCCTCCCTCATTTAGACACACACTCACTCACTCAAGTTGACAAGAGGAGAGAGAGAAGAACAAGGAGGAGATAACGAGAGAGAGATGAAGAAGACTTCTTATTCTTTGGTTTTTCCATCTTGTGATATTGTCTTAGTAACAGAACTATTCTGAGGAAGTTTGCAGGGTTTTCTCCTTTATAGTTTCCCGGAGGAAAATATTTGTGTCTTGTGTATCTGCTCTATCTTATGTATCTTGTTGTGCTTATTATTATTTGAGATAAATATCCTAATCAATTTGAATAATATTATGAAAACTAACATGGCATCAGAGCCTCTCTGAAAGAAGGCACTATGCAGCAACGAAAACTAGGGATTCCTAGTTCAAGTTCTTCTCTCTAGAAATCATCCAGAAAACAGGGCTAGGATAACTCACCCTAGAAGGGTGCATATTTTGGTGGAATCATAATCAAATTTGAAGAAGTTTCATTTTTGACCTAGACACTAGTGCCGGGAGAAACTAGGGGATCAAGCTTCGAAGGTTTCCCACCACAATTTTTAGAAAAGAACTTTACTGAGAAACTTGGCTCAAGGAGGCACATCTTTCTATCCAGATATAATTCCAAAATTCCAAAACTCCAAGTTTGGAAAATTAGGGTTTCTCTAACAAACCCTAGGTTAGCCAGCTCCAGAATCAGGCCAGACACCCAAAATTGGTAAGATCTAAATCTATGATATTTCCATTTTAGGTTCTCATTTCAAAATGACTCTTCATACTCAGCTTGAGGACAAGCTTGGGGGAGCTAAAAAATTATGAGCATGGAAGTACATGATCTCCCTGATCCTTGAAGAAAATGATTTGAATCACTATATCAGTAAGGAAGTTCTAGAGCTAGAGGGATATGAGGCCAAGCCTATCCATAACAAGAAGTTGATTAAGGCCAAGAGTATCATAGTATATTTTATTAAGGATCACCTCATCCCCCATGTGTCATCCTTGAAGACACCTAAGGAAGTGCTTGATGCTTTGACGAAGTAGTTAGAAAGAGAGAACATCAATCAAAAGATGACATTGAGGAACCAATTGAAAAATGTGAAGATACAAAACTTAGAGACCATGCAGTCCTACTTCACAAGGGTTGCTCAAATCAATGAACAACTTGAAGAAGTCTAAGAGAATGTATAAGAAGGAGAGATTGTTATGAGCACCTTGAATGGTCTCCAAAGATCATGGGATTCATTCATTCAAGGAATATGTTCCAAAAGGAAGCTATTATCTTTCAGCAGACACTGGGAAGAATGCACACAAGAAGAAGCTCAACTCATAACAAGAGAAGATAAGATGGGATAAACTAAAGATCAAGCTTTCATAGTTCACACTAGAAGAAATTATAGATAGGAGGATAACCATCACAACAAGAGGGAGTACCATCATCATAAAAGACAAAAGAAGTTCGGAAGAGATCCTTCTAAAATTCGATGCTACACTTGTGATGAGAAGGGACACTACTCAAGAGATTGTCCCAAAAATAAAGACTCCTTCAACAAAAAGTCCAACAAAAAAATACATCATGCTCACACCGATGAAGACGATGAACCAAAAAATAAAAGATTCAAAGAAGAAAGAGATGATTCTTTAAGTGATGAAGAATATGTCATAATCTTAGCTCTCACGGTTACTATCTCACGTGGAATAAATGATTGGATTGCGGATAGTGTGGCATCCAAACATATGATGGGATACAAAGAATCATTCGTCAATAAGTCTGACCATGAGTCACATCACAAGGTAAAACTTGGGGATGATTATCAATATCCCATAAAAGGAAGTGGAGAAGCTTCCTACAAGCTAGACTCCGAGAAATCTTTGAAGATGAAGGATGTCAAAACCCCAAATTTTCCGAAAAATTTAAAATTTTTAAATGCATATAATTTTCATAAATGCAGTAAACTAATTATTTAATTAGTTATATGTTACTAAATTCATTATCTGAATTATCTATTTGGTTATGTTTAATGATATAACAGTTCTTTTCAGTTTACTGACTTGTTTTCTCTTTGCGACCACAAGGTGGGACTGTCATGAAAATCTGGGCTTACTTAGCTTTCGAGCTAATGCAGAAAGTTTTCCTGTTCTTACATACTACAGGTAAGAAGTTCGGGTGCTGCTTATCAAAATTCTAAAGTATTTAATTACAAGTTCGTCACAAAATAAAAGCTCAGTAAAGAAAATAAATGCTAACCAATTTCCAAGCTTATTGAGGTAAATTCATTATACTATCCTTCTTTCTAGTTGATGTAAATTTATAGTTCTTAATTCTTGCTGAACTATTCGATAACTATCATAGTCGTCAAGTATAAAAATGCTTTAAACCTTTCTTTGCAAGCAGTTTTAAGAAATGACAGAGTTCTAAGTTAAGGATCTAATTGAAGTTGTGCACAAAAACATTCGCATCACGATGGGTTTGGTTATTGCTTGGGATAAAAATATAATGTATCTTGATACGAAGTTTATGTATCACTGAACCCTCTTTCTAATCTTTGAGGTTAAAGGGATAATAGCTTTATCCATTCTGATAAATGCATCATTTATTTTCCATGCCAAGCTCCTTATCTTTTCAGACCTATCATGCTCAAATACAAACTTTACTAGTTTTATAAATAAACATTCCAGGTGAAAGAGGTTATTAATAGTAAGAAGGATATTTACCCCAAGTTTGTTTTGTAAATTTCTTTTATAATCCAATTAGCAAAACTTGGTTAAAGTTATAATAATTCTAATACATAGCCATGTTTGAATTAATGAAAGGGTCATGGTAAAGACCGTGCCCATGAAAGGTTTATGGTCTAACCTTAAAGTCTTATAACCTTTGATTTCATACAGCCCAAGCTTGTAGAAATGATATGTCATAAACTTATTACTCTTGCTAGATTATATGCTTTTGATTACCCATATAAAGGTCTACTAGAATAGTATTCGCCAAACCTAACTTCTAGAACTCTCTTATTATATTATAAGGGTATAATCTTTTGATCTAAAGATCGTTAAGTGAACAGATAATATATTATAAAGTACTAGGTCGTAGTCTTGACCACACTTATGATAAACATAAGGATGAATCTTGATTTATGTTGTGTAATCGATGGTATACCATAATGTAAAATATTGGGTCGTAAGTCCTCCATTCTGTTGATAAGCTTGTAATAGTTTATATCGTAATGATTTTTTTGTTCTCATGCAACGTAATATAGGTTGAATTTGGAGCGAAGGACTATAGTGGAACCTTCGTACTCAGCATGAATGATTTGTTCAACGCCTCTGGTGATTTCTCGTCGAGAACATTGGAAAATACCCAGTGCATGTAAAATAATTTATCTGGAGACGTGGCATCACCATGGCCAAGCGTCGTAAGGTTATAAGGCACCTGTTGATTGCATGGGCAGACCTGGGTTTACTATAATCAACCAACAACAACCCCAACTCACTGGCCCTTTCGGCGACAGACCGCTAAGCGGCCTGAAGTCTCACCCGAAATGAATCTGATGGGTTGGCCAAGACTCAAGTGTCTTGGACCAGGTTCTGTGGCTATCCTACTGGTGTCGCTTAACTCTTTAGGTTGCGATATCTACGTCTGGGTCGGTGCGTTGCGTGCTTCCTCCGACGCGCGGCTCTTCTCTCTGTGGAATCTCTACCCCTGCGCGCGTCGCTCGGACTCTTCCCTTGTCGCACAACTTCCACTTACTCGCAACATCTACCTCCTCGTCGCATCGCTGCGCACCACGGGACAACAAATTCCTCTCAACGCTAGATCCTCAGCTCGTAGTATCGCGCACCGCAGCTCCTCTGCCAGTGCGATATCGCCTCCCTGCGATATCCTACCTTCACTACTCTGCGCTCTTAGCGTTGGCTGTGTCGACGGGTGGAGCTTAACTTCCAGGAAGTTACGTTATGATTAAACAGTCATTAGAAACAACTTAGGGGAGTCCTTATGCAACATACTGAAATACTTCACTTACTTATATTCTCTGGTATTACTGTGAACTGAGCAATACTTACATTCCTTCACTGTACTAACATCATACACATAATAATCAATAACTGTAAGCAAATACAATCACATTCATGCACATTTAACAAGCAGATTTAACGTGGTTCACCCCCAGCACGGGAGTTACGTCCACCAAACTGTGCTTCTATTATATAATTTGAGGGAAGTTAACACAGTTTGCCACGCCACCCAGGTAGCGCACGATCTTTCCTATATCTATATTTTCCTTCTTTCAATACATCCTTCCCCCTCTGTCAATCTCTATGGTTGGTTACATACAGACTCTAAATGACTCACAGACAAGCTAAGTGTCTGGATCGTTACAATGCTGTCTGTTTGACTGACTCCTGACTCTACTCTTCTAAGGATGTTCAACTGATCAACTATGAACTCAATCTCTGAACCAACCCTTTTACAATACAAAATACAAGATTTTATAGGCAGCCCGAAGTTCGTGCCATTACAACACTGTGGGCCTGCCCAACAGTAAACCCATACCCTAATTAGTGACAGTCGGTCCTCTCTGTCCTTGAGGTAGCCGCTTCCCGTCACACCGCAGCTCTCTGCAGTCTTCCATGCTTCCCGGCACTGATCATGGGTACTATGCACCGCTTCACTGTTCTGTCCTTCGTCTTCAATGCTTGACCCTCGTTGCTCCTTCTTCTTTATGAGGGTCGCTGAGCCCTCCTATCTTCCACCGTTGCCTTCAATGCAGTGGTTGAGCTTTCTTCTCTCGGCCGCTCAGGTACCATTGCCTTATTGACTTTTCTCTCTCAAAAGTCATAGTTTCCGGCTCCGTTCTACAGCTGGAACCACGCTACGGCGCCGTAGCCTTGCCTTCTCTTCCTTCCGCCAAAAATTTACCTTTCCGCTAAACTAGCAGCTTCTTCTGTAGCTGCAGGACCCTACTCCAACAGCACCCTTGAACCCTAGATGGGCATTCTCTCCGTCGCCTTCGGGCTCTCTGGCCGCTCTACTATCATGCCCTTGTCTGCACTGTCTCTTGCCTTTGATGTCGACAGTCTCCCTACTTGTTGTTTCTCCTCAAAGCTCATCCTGAATGTTTGACAGAGAAGTGCTACCGCATAACTGATAGTTACTTGGGTTTAGGTCTGTGTTACTTCCTTTAGGGTTTCTCCGTCGCAACTCGCTCAGTTTGGGGTCCATTACTGTACTGTCTTTCCTTTCTTTAGCTCAGTGATGACAGTCGATGTCTTTCTTCACTATAGTGGCCAGTGTTTAGGCTTTGCAGCATTACGGTTCTGTGTTGAGAGTGGTTGTGTTGAGGCCTGGAAATTCGCAGGCAACAACAGAAAGGGATTCTCCCCAGTCAACATTCCCAACTAGCCCGTTGAATATTTGGTATAGGGAATCCATCCGGTTTGCAGTTCGGCTACCGTAGGTCAAGTAACAAAACGAAGGTTTTACCGGTTGCAGCCCGGTCCACCGGTATTTTGTATTTTTGACTTAAGTATGAGATGCAAGTATCTAATTAACCATGCAGGGTGAAAAGGATGCCAGGAGCGGACACAATGTGATGCGCAGGTTCTTACCTCTCGTCTAGGGCTCACAAGCATCTAAATCACATGTGCAGCAATGAAATGAACTAACTATTTACCTATCTACCTATCTATCCCCAGGGAGCCAAGTTGTAATTTATGTATGAGTAATGAGGATGTACAAGCATGATAAAGAGCAATTACAGATAGCTGATATTCATTTTTACAACGCATGAAAAATTAAAAGTATTTCAACAATCAGATAGCCAATTGTTTTATGAACAACATACATTACTCATGGTGGTCATTTCACAAAATAAACCAGAAATCATTCAAACAAAGACTTAGGTCATAAGAGTTAGAACGATCTCATGATTAATGGACAAATAGCTGGAAAAACAAAATAGTTCATCTTTCAGCTATCCACAGCATAACATTTGAAATCCCACCGATCTCTCTCCAACAGGCAAACCATATATCTTTATTGCAAAGAGAAATAGTTCTTCTTACAATATAGCATTTACATGTTCACTTTCTTCTTTCTAAGCTTTCTACATTTATACAAAAGCGGTGAGACGGTTGGGCTGCCCAAGGTAACCTTTGGGCTTCCCAACCCTTCCTTTCCCAATGTTTACTTTTATCAAATGTTTTTACAAAATTGTTACAAAATACAAAAAGTGACCGCTCATTCATGAGGAGGGTCCCACTTGGGAGTCTAGAAACTTCTTCCATGCCGAAGCTTCAGCAGCAATGCCTTCAAAGGCACAAGGATCTAAAAACTGAATATTAATTTCAAACTTTTCAGCCTAATTCTTTATGGCCTCCACTCTGGCTGCGCTCAAACGAAGCTGGTCTTCCAAAAGTTGCACACTAATGGCTGAATGGCCTACTTCGTTTCTCAGAATATGGTCATCAATGGCCTTAATGCGTTGCATTCTTGCTTCTTCATCCTGATGTCTCTTCTGCAACATCTCCACAAATAAATTGTGGTCTGGGAAATCATCCAGCCTCTACTCGGCCTCTACTTGACACCGGTTATATGTAATAAGGGCTCTTCTGAAAAATTCCGTGCAGGCTCCCTTCATCTTCTTGACTGCTTTATTGAAATCCTCTGCGGTGTTAATAGCAAATTATTCTAATGTTGTTTATCCAGTCATCAGATAGAAAGACTTGGGCTTCTAGCAGGTGGTAAGCCAGAGCTACATATCCAGGGCTATATGCAGCATAGCCCTGTTTGTTAACATCCTCCAGAATCATTGTTGTGACATCTGCCCGAGGCAGAATCCACCCAATTACTTCAGAGCACGGGAACAGCTCTAGTCTGGTAGCAATTTTTATAAGAGAAGATTTCTCTATGTTAGCATAGATGGATTCATCTTTTAAACCCATGTGAGGAACCTCTCTTCGTGTGATCAGTCTGTATATTTCCTCCCACTGGTATTCAAGTTCAACATCAGAAATACATTGAGTGTCCTCATATATGTATTCTGTCTTAGTGACAACTTCTACTTCTGGCTCTTTTTCGACCACAGGGGTCTTCTTCTTTTGTCTCTTTGACATGGTGAGCTCTTCCTGTCATAAAATTGTAACATTAAGCCCTTTTGGCTGAGTGACAAACTTGTATATATCAATGTGCAGTGTGTACTTTCTTCTATGTTAATCATGATAGCATTCAGTCAATGAAGCAAATATATGCATGTATACAAGCAAAAATGACCTGACTACCAGAACTATTACAACCAAATGTGCAGTATTTAGTAACTTAGCATGACTGAAAATAGTTATATGCAGTAAGATTATGCATGCAAGCTATTGCTATTTAATACCAATAACATCTACCAATATAACCGGGAAAAAAACATATACACTAATGTGACTGAAGCTTCCACCCTCTGCAGGTGCCATTATCAAATCACTGCGAGGGAAAATAGAACCACTACGCGAGTTTCTAAGGTACGCAAAGAAAAACCCACTGCGCAAAACTACGGTCAATGATTATGCATCATGATACACCCTCTTCCTCGGCCCGGGTTCGATTCTGAGCACGAATTAGGCAGCGCGGGACCGTGTAGGAAAAATGGCTGGGGCTCTAATGATGTAGGTAGCATACAGTCGGGACCAATCATCCAAACCTAAATAAAACGGTCATGACGAACCTATTCCCACCCACAATACTATCATACAGGGCGGTTTGGTGCAGACGGCGTAACGACCATCCACACCAAACCCCCTCAATCTCTGCGCACAGGATCACACCACCATGGCGATGGGGAAAACTATTACGCGGGTCAAAGTGCCCCCCCTACGGACAATTATGCCACCAAGAACCACAATTTATACATGCAAACATGGGGAAAGAAACAGCCTCAACACCTAACCACAGAAAACAAAAACACCAAACGCTCAATGGAACAGGGAAAATCAATAGAGGCCTACGTGGCACTGATGTGTAACTGGCGTGTATGGTGGGACGAAGACGGTCAAGCTTCCACGGCTGCCACCTGGATGTGGGTACCAGTAATAGGGTCAAACAAGCTCGAGCACTTGGCAGCACGATGGCAACAGAGCACGGCGGTCGAAAACAAACAATAAAATAATCTAACCCTCGACCCCGTATATATATGGTTGAACTCACGCGGTGGGTAACAAATCGGAAAGCGGACCACTTTTGGGTCAGAAGTTGAAAAAAAACTTCCTTCCGCAACGGCGGATGGCCAAAGCGCCAATCCATCCACGAAAACATGCCTGGCGGGGAAAACCTAAAGATAGGACATCGGAGCCATTTAGATCGGAAGTTGAAAAGCTACTCCCTTCCGCAACGGTGGACGACCAAAGTGCCATGCCACCCACAACGTCAGGACTTAAGTTAGAAAACAAACGGCTAAAAATGACCTCGGTAACTGCAATGGCAGAAATGAAACAGCTTTCGTAGCTGCAACGACGGAAACCTGAGACTTACGGGGTCGACAAGGATACATAAGCGGGCATCGAAAACAAACAGCAATCAGAAGAGTCAACGGTTTTCTGTCTGCAACGGCGGAGGAAATAATCACAAAAACTTCCGATGCAAAATAAAAAAGGCATCCATCATGAAAAACAAATAAATTGGAAAGAAAGTCGAAGCCCAAACCAAAGATTCATCCGCAACGTCGGAAGCTAAACGCGAACACCTTCCGCAACAACGAAGGAAGAAAAAATAAAAAGCTTCGATGCAAAACCCAAAAGTTAGCCGAGCGGGAAACGAAACATTTAAGTACTGATCGGGAGCGAAATTGGTTTTCCTTCCGCAACGGCGGAGAAAGAAAGGACAAATCCTTTCGATGTAAATCAAGAGATCGACTGATGAGAAACCCAACGGATCGGAAAGCAAATCAAAGACAAAACCAATTATCCATCCACAACGGTGTAAAACCAAACCAAATAACTTCCAATTCAGGCATGCTTCAAATGCATTTAAAGGCATCGATAAAGCTTGATCATACAGTGCATCACTTCAAGTGCTAGAGGGAGAAACCAAACAATAGGTAAATCAATTCAATCATTCCAAGAAATCATTACTGGACCAACTCAAAGCAGAAAATCAAACTAATCCAAGCAAAAGGAGGGTCCTAAATTTTTTTGGAATTTTGGGATTTTGTTGTAGCTGCAACAATTGGTGACTATCTGGTGAACCCCAGATTTTTGAATTAACTCCTTCCCAGTTTAAGACTACCTGGACAAAACTGAAATCTTCTAGATGTTTGTATTCCTAAATTGGCCAACCAATGCATTTAAATCATTTAAAGAAGTCCATTCTTTTGGGAGATGGTAACATCAGAAATATTGCAAGTCTGAAAAACTCTTTTGAAGCTTGATAGATGATGTTTATTTTACCTATCCTTAGGTAGTTTCTAGCTTGGACACCACAGGATTGTAACAGATAGTAAACAGTATTATCCTTTTGTTCCTCATTCCCATGCCAATTGCATTTTTGTGCCTTTTGACCTTTAGTTCTTGTGAGTCCTCCATTTTCCTTTTTTTCTGAATTTTATTCAGGCTCCTCTATCCCATAGTGCCCTTTTGTGTGAGAGAAGAATTAGCTTTTCATCTCACGGACGGAGAGGAACTTTGGCAACTTTTAGATTCATGCTTTTCAAGCTTTGCTTTGATAGGTATTGTTCTTTTTTAAGGAGTTTTGACTCTTGATAGATTTAGATTTTTCTGAAATTATGGCATGGGATCATTTATATATGATATACTGTCTACCCAGCTTCCTTTCTGTGGGTCCTTTGCTATCACCCCTTTGGACTTTTAAGATGTGAGATGGATGGAGCCTCGAAATAGTATTTCAGTCCTGCTTCACTTCTGAGTTATTTACAGGGGTTAAGCAAGACTTCCATGAATGCATGGCCAGTTAGTAACATTGCTACTAGAAGAGACTCCCTGTTTTTTCAATCACAGTCTTTTTTGCTCCAGATTTCAGTTAATAAAGAACCCTGATGTCTCCATTGCAACCAACAGTTTGCCTCTTTATTCAACACCAAAAGACTACTAATAAGGCAATAAAAATAAAGAAACAACATCAAAGCAACTAATCAAAAGAAAACAGCCCCAAAGCATTAAAGAGAGAAAATAGTACCAAGCATTAAAGAAACAAATCAATTTATTTATGTACAAAACAACAAGAAAAAGAAAAAAATTTGCCCACCCCTGAAAACCTTTAAATCTAGGGAGCTAAGGGGTGGGCTGGATCATAGACATGAGATATTTAACCATGGTCTAGGTGTGCCATTTTTGAAATTGAAAGCATGTCTACTTTCCTATAGTCATCCCTTTCATCCTGAGGGAATTGAAGGAGCTCAGGCTGAGTGTCAGTCATAGAACTGGCCTTTCTTGAGGTATGATGTCTTAGCTTAAGCTCAGTCAGATAGTTTCCCAGGACAAAATCAACAGATTCATTTCCCTCTTCCAGCTTAGTGACATTGTGCTTCATGTAGGGTTATCTTAAAATCTTAATTAGGTTTGGGTTACCCTTCTGAGGCAACCATAAGTGCGACCAGTCGGAAGCAAAGTACCCATCTATTCAGGCTGACCAGTCTTGATTCAAGATCAACCCATAGCCATCAGGTATGTCTGCTACTAAAATATCAAGGTACTAACATATCTTTTCATTTTCATACAATCAAATCAAAACATTCTTCATCTCCCCCACTACTTTGACACTAGTTTTGTCTAGCTGAGTGATGTCCCAATTAGTAGGTTTTAGCTGCCCATTAAGATTTTTGCAAATTGCAAGAGGCATGACATTCACCGATGATCCAGAGTCCACCAGACAATTATGCACCTTGTGGTTCAAAATTTCTAGAGTCAAAAGGAAAGGTGGGGTGCTAATTTTCCTTTCCCCAAGTGATTCTACCTTCTCTTCCATAGGTTGGTTCTCAGTGGGTATCTCCTCTTTAACTTCCTTAACTTTTTTAGTGCTTCCTTCCTCAATATCTACCACAGGTTTGATAGTCTCATTGCTTGGCTCTGCCTTCTGGTTGATGGTAGTGGCTTCAAGTACTTTGTCTTCAACATTCAATTCTACCTATCTCTTAACATTCTCCTGCAATTTTTTAATCTTTGAAATTATTGCATTGTCCCTAATTGCTAGGTTCTTATCTTTTGTGGCTGCAGGTCTGTATTGAGACTTGAGAGCATTTTCTTTTGTGTTGAATAGCGAAATACCATTCCATAGGAACATGGCATCATCATCTTGTTTCTCTATGGTCTATGTCTTTTCTCCTTCTTCATCACTGTCTTCAGTCAATTTGGAGTTCAGAAACTTATTCATCACCAATGACATTGAATTCAACCATTGAGGGCACTTCTTTTCAGAGTGAGGTTGCTAGTGAAAGGTACAAAAACTATCCCCCCCTATTTCTGTTATGTTCATTGATGCTAACTTTGGTGGAGGGACTTGCCATTGGTTGTTATCCTCCCTTTTTTGATAGTGGGGTTTATAAGTTTTCTGAATTTCCTTTTCTCTCTCCAAGTCTACTATTCGGTTAGATAGCTTCTGAAGCATTGTCATCATTCCCTGATAATCATGTGATTGTTCATCTTTAGGTTTAGACAGCAATAAAGCTCTTCTATTTGTAGTTTTTTCTCTAGGTGGATCAAGATAATCTTCTACACTTTCCTTTTCAGCCTCTTCATAAGTCTCTACCAATGTAGGTTTGGCTTTCATCTTGGCAAACATGGCCAGCTCAGGTCCTAGGGCTGAGGTATAATATTCAATTAATACCTTGTCTGAGGGTCTGTCAGCTTCTGAGAAGTTCTTTAGGTATATTGAAAATCTTTGAGTGAAACTATGCACCTTCTCATTCTTTTCTTTCCTTAACAAACCCAGACCTTTCATCAACGAGGCATGTGTCTTCTGGGCTGTGTATTTACTTCTAAAAACCCTTTCGAAGGTGTCCCAATTAGGGATAGAATTTGCAGGCAGACTGAAATACCAAGATGCTGCTGCTCCTTTCAGGGTGTGTGGGAACAGTCTACAGACCACATCTTCATACTCCCCAGCCCTTAGCCTTTCTAATGCTAGATAAAAGATTTGCAAGTGGTCATCTACAGTAGTTCTTCCTTCGGCATCAAACTTAGGCAACAGCCTGTCAAAATCTTGAGCTAGGTTATGCAAAGGAGGTGTAAGGTTCTGTTGAGGCCTGGAAAATCGCAGGAAACAATAGTGAGGGATTCTCCCCAATCAACGTTCCCAACTAGCCCGTTGACTATTTGGTATAGGGAATCCGTTCGGTTTTACGGTCCGGCTACCGTAGGTCAAAGTAACAACAAGGGTTTACCGGTTGCGGCCCAGTCCACCGGGATTTGTATTTTTGACTTAAATATGAAATGCAAGTATCTAACTAATCATGCAAGGATGGTGAAGGATGCAAGGAGCATTCACAATGTGATGCGCAGGTTCTTACCTCTCGTCTTAGGCTCACCATGCATCTGAAACACTCATGGAGAAATGAAATGACATGACTACCTATCTATATACCTACCTAACTATCTACCTATCCTATCCCCGGGGAGCCAACTTGTAATTAACGTATATGAGTAATGTGGATATGCATGCATAATAAAAGCAATTACAGATAGCTGACATTAACTTTTACATGCATGAACAACAAAAGATATTTCACAACCAGATAGCTAATTGTTTATGACAAGCATACATTACTCATGGTGGAGATTTCATAAAATAAATTAGAAATCATTAAACAAAGACATAGGTCATAAAGTTAGAACGATCTCACGATTCATGGATACAATGCTGAAAAACAAAGTAGTTCATCTTTCGATTATCCATGGAAAAACATTTGAAATCCCACCGATCTTCTTTCAACAGGAAAAACTGTAATTTTTATTGCAAAAGGAAGTAGTTCTTCTTACAACAACTTTCTAGTCTTACTGGGGAAAAAAGCCCTGTCCTTCTCTACGTTCCCTACTTTTATACAAAAATCAAAAAATTGGTTGGGCTACCCAAAGTGACCTTTGGGCTTCCCAACCCTTGGTTTTCCCAACGCTTCATTTTTTCCCAAAAATATTTTACAAATTATTACATTAATACAAAATTGACCGGTCCTCTCTGAGGAGGGTCCAGCTTGGTTTTCAACGAATTTTTTCCACGTTGCTGCTTCAGCAGCAAGGCCTTCAAAAGCGCATGGCTCTAGAAACTGGATGTTAATTTTAAACTTGTCAACCTGGTTCTAGATGGCCTTGATCCTTGCTGGGATCAACCGAAGCTGGTCTTCTAGAACTTGTATGCTAATGACTGCGTGGCCCACCTCGTTCTTCAGTACTATGGCATCAATGGATTGAATCTGCTGCGTCCTGGCTTCTGCATCTTGATGCCTTTTCTGCAATATGTCCACAAAGGACTCATGATCTGGGAACTCTTCAAATCTAAGCTCAGCCTCTGTTTGACAACAGTTGTACACACTGAGGAACCTTCTAAAATATTTCGAGCATGCTACCTGTGTCCTTTTGACAGCCTTTTTAAAGTCTTTAGCCGTGCTGATGGAAAATTATACCAGGCTGTGATCTCTCCTGAGAGTTTGATGATCTTTGACTGCTAGCTCTGCTGGGATCTTGTCATTATCTTCTGGTCTCGCCATTCTGGCATTCAAGACTTCCAACACATCCTGGGACCTGTCTACGAAATCGGAGGAAGTTTCTATGATCTCCTCTAACCTGCTGTCCATCTGAAGGACTTTGCATCTTTCTTCTTCTAGAGCCGTCTACAGCTGTAGCATTTTAACTTTCTGAGCCATTATATATTCTTTAAATGGCTGCAGATCGACTTGCTGTTCCTCTGCTGTCTCTAGTTCAGCAGTCAGAGAAGCCAGCTTCGCTTGCAGTTCTTGGGTGTATGAAGTATTGGACTCATAGATGACATTCTGCTGCGCCTCCAGCTCTTCCACCTTTGCCCTCAACTGCTCTTTCTCATTCTTCAGATCTTGAACTTCCTGTTGCACGTTTTATAGAGCTTCTTGTGCTGTTTCCTTGGCCTGTGCCTCTACCTGGAGGGCATGGATTTCGCCCTTTGTAGATTCCACTTCCCTTAGCACGTGTTCATGCTTCCTCTTTAGTCTATTACCCTCATTTCTTTCTTGTCTCAGTGTATCCTTAAGCTGAGCAGAGGTCTTCTTAGCTGACTCTAGTTCAATCATTGACTTGTTTATGTTATCAGCAGAGGCATCGATTAGTGCAGTCCCTGCTCTTCTCGTGAACAGAGGATCCTTGTCTGTCCCTAGCATGACTGTTGTATCTGTGACCATCTTCCCTGATAGGTCTTTTGCTTCCACCTTTTTTTCTGTCCTCCTCATGATTCTTTTGGTGGCCCTGTCATAATAGACAGTACTAAAATCAGGGACTTCTTCCCCTTTTTTCTGGACGAAGGGCACTAGATGGAGTGTAGGAGTTGCAGGAGTGATGATAGTAGGAACTTGAAGGATTTGCACCTTAGGGTTTTCCTCTTCCTGACTCTGCCCTGATGGTGTTTCAGAGGCTTGCTGTTGTGTCAACTTTATCTTCTCAGCCTCCTGCTTTCAAATCTCTTCATCTAGCTTCCTTTGTGCTTCTTCGGTGGCTTGCCTAGTAGCTTCTTCTATTTCTTTGGCTGCTTCTTTTGCTAGTTCAGCTACCTCCTGGGTAGCTTTCCTTTTCTCTTCTTCTCCCTTCTGCATCCATTCTGCAGCCTCATTTTCCAGCCTCTGAGCTTCATCCCTTATCCTTCTGGCTTCTTCTTCAGCTCTGGCTTGCTCAGCTTTGGCTTGCTCTCCCCCTTTTCCACCTTTGGTGGGGTTCTTTGGTTTGAATCTTCTGCTGAGTGCCGTCATATTCGGGGCATTCTGGAAAATAGATTCATCTTTATCATAATGATGTGTGTATTCGTAGAACACTTTATTCTTCTTACAGTGCTCAGCCACTTTTCCATGAGTGTCATTGCGCTGGAAAGGCATTTCCCCAAAATGGAACTTCCCTAGTTCCTCTATAAATTCCACAGCTTGTTTCACATTGGTGAATCTATAGCTACCCAGCTTGAATGGTAAAGGGGGATATGCGGTCTTCTTGTGCTGGAACAAGAAATGACCAACTCCATCAATAAACACTTGTCTGACCGCCTCTTTATGGATTATATAATCTGTTGCATACTTTGGCAGCAGATAAGGTGTCTTCGAGCCTCCATACATTCTAAGATACATACCATTTTCTGTCAAGAAATAATCTCCATGCTCCACTATTACTTGCATGGCCTCTTCAGACATGCAGTCACATTCCTTCCGGAAGATAAGCGTGTATAGTGGCATGATGAAATGCTCACATATTTCTCTTAAATAACTGTGGTACTGGTGAGCCCACAGTGGTTTGTAAGATGCATATACAGGCATTCTTTCCCTATCCCAGACACATTTGAGACTGGGGAAAGGCTGGTGGCATAGTATGCAGTCTATCAAAATGGAACTCATATAGAATTCAGATTTTTTACGGACTTCTCCTCCTCCCAAGGCTGCAGCTACACAAGAAGAGAGACTACTTGATACTAGGCTGGCCCAGTTGAAGACTGTTCCTTCTGTCGCCACATGGAATATAAGAGGTATCCACTCCAATTTGAAGAGTCTACCATTGGCTCTACCAAAGATCCGATTTAGCATCAGGGCTATAAACTTGTAAGGAGCTCTTAAGCTCGCTGTATCATAATCCTCGGTTGCTCTGTGTCTATAAAGCTTCCCTGGTAAGAGCATTCTCTTCAAGGTTTCCACTAAATCCATCTTGAGGTTATCCAACCAATCATTTGACAGGAAGACTTGAGGCTCTTGCAGGTGGTAAGCTAACGCCACATCTCTAGGGCTAAATGCAGCATAGCCCTGTCCTTCGACATTTCCTATAAGCATTGTGTTGTTGTTTGTGTGGGGCAGAATCCATCTCATGACAGCAGAGCATGGGAACAGCTTTGGTCTTGTAGCCACCTTCATGATGGCGGACTTTTCTTTATTGGCATAAATGGGTTCTTCTTCAAGACCCATGTCTGGGACTTCCCTACAGGAAATCAGTCTGTATATCTCACCCCATTTATACTCAGGCTCAATACCAGAGACACATTGGGTGTCCTCATATATATATTCTGTCTGTGGGACGACCTCTATTGCTGATTGTTCTTTGACCATAGGGGCCTTCGTTTTCTGCCTTTTGGACATTGTAATTTCTTCCTGCAATGAAAAACATTATGACATTAAGCAATTCAAATTTGTGAACATTGTGCAGCAGTTTATTCTTTTTCAAGTGTATCATGACTGTAATGAAATTCAGACATAAGTTCTTTAGGCTGAAGAATTGAACTAGCATGCAATATTGTGCAATGTGCTATTATTTAATGTGCAAGTAAGAAAGAAACCAACACATGTATGCACAACCCAGCCATGTCCTGACTATCAAAACTACCAGCACAAAATAAACTCAGTCCACTACTGTAATATAATGAGCGAGGTCCTAATGCTGCATAATATTAAAACTTGATCAATCCTAATTAGGCTGTCATTAAATTTACATTATTTCATAGTATGCCATTTCCCATGATAACAACTCATACAGCAAATGCAAAAGTATGTATCTCAAGAGCAAGGTGTAAATGAATCTTTCCAAAATCAAGCACTTTGACGCATGGCTTTATCAAGGATAAAAAACGGCAAAAACCTATGCGGCTAGCAGAAAGATAGTTACGTCGGTGTGGTTATGCAACGCGGGTATCGAAATTAATTTTTTGCACTCGACGCTCTCACCAGAAACGCCACCAATGAGATCTTCAAAATGAAAACATTTTAGTGGCACAGCCCTCATAAACATCTAGGGTTTCAAACAGTCAAGATTGACGGACTGCGCGAGACGGCGCGGGCGAAAAGTAGGGGTTCAAAACCAGGTAAATGGGAAAATCAACAGTGGAGGAAATGGACCAGCCAAGGAGTCATCAACAAGTCACCAGCAAAAACCCCCATCGAACTTATCCATGGACCTCATTATTACAAGGAAAAACCAGGTGCAGGCGGCATAACGGCCGCCTGCACCACGCCTTCCTCCACTGCGCAGGGAGAAACTAAAACGGCTGAGGTAAACAAATAGAAGCACGGGCTCTATAAAATAAAAATGACCTCCCCTTCTTCTAACAACAAATAGCCATCCTAACCAGAAAAATCTCAAAAAATGGGTGCAAACCGCCGGGCGGGAAAAAAAAACGACCATGGAAAACCCTAGCCGCCAGTGAAAACTCCGGGTGCGAGCGAAAAAGGGACTACGGGGACATAGTCTTAGTAATACCCCGACCACAGCAAAAATCACCCAATTAAAACCTTGAAAAGCACGAGGTAGGGCGGTAAAGATCCTACCTGGAAGTGATGCGCAGCTGATGAGGCGACAACGGTTGAGCTTCCAGCTGACAGCTGGACGTGGGCACAAGCACGGAGCTCCACAAGGTTCGCAAGGTCGACAGTGCAGAAAGGATAACGACAGCTCGGGCACAAAACATAATAAAAAATCCAAACCCCTGTCCCCCGTATATATAAAAGAAGTTGCGCGTGTGACGGGTCAGATCGGGCGGGGAACGAAAGTAAAAAGGGCGGTGACAATCCCAGACCTTCCGCAATGGTGGATAGTTCCTAGCCTCCATTCACCCGCAACGGAAAATAGAGCGTGTAAATAAAAATCGGGCGCCGGCGGGAACCCATATCGGAAGCCAAAATCCTGGACTCCTTCGCAACGGCGGATAGTTAACATCCTCAACTCATCCGCAGCGGTGAAAATACATGTGAAAATAACGATGATCGGGTGTCGGCAAGGACCTAGGTCAGAGACCGACAACTTGGACTCCCCTACAACGGCGGGCGTTCATAAGTTGAACTCCATCCACAACGACAGAAAACACGAAGTTAACGGGCTCCGATACGCAGCCGGAAGACCATTCAAAGCGCAGATCAGAGGACAATATAAAGTCGAAGCCCAACATGATCCTCAACGGCGGACGCCCGGAGTGAAAATCTATTTGCAACATCGGACGAGGGAGAACTCAACCCTTCCGATGAAGAATGAAAAACCACCCGAAACGTCATAGAACCGAAACTCACCCGCAATGGCAGGACAATCAAAACCCATCCGCGATGGTGAAGAATCGAAAACCACCCGTAATAGTGAAATACAAAGCAGGAAACCTCTGCAACTGCGGGAAGAATAAATGACTCAACTCCCGATGTAGAATGACTTCAAGGATATGCAAAAAGCAACGATGAGCCTGATAATGGAAGGGATCATTTTAAAGCATTAAAGGAGCAAAACAGATCGATTGACAGCAATCCAATGAGCTAAAAAATGTTCCAAAATTCATATACCAAAAGTCGTCAAATTGAAAGCAGGACGAAAACCAACTTATTCAAAGTAAAGGAGGGTCCTAAAATTTTTAGAATTTTGGGAAATTGTTGCAGGTGCAACAATTGGCGACTACCTGGTGAACCCCAGATCTCTGAATTAACTCTCTCTCCCAGCTTAAGACTGTCTGAATAAAATCGAAATCTTCTAGATGTCTGTATTCCTAAGCAAGCCAACTTATGCATTAAATTACCTAGAAGAAGCCCATATTTTCAGGAAAGGGTAACATCAGCAGCGTTTTAGGTCTGGATAACTCTTTTGAGGCCAGATGGATGAGGTTTATTTTACCTGCCCTTTGGTAGTTACGGCTTAGACACCATAGGATTGTGACAGAGAGTATCAGTATTATCCTTTTATTCCTTATTCCTATGCGAATTTGCACTTTGTGCTTTCTGAACTTTAGTTCTTTTGATATGAGTCTTCCTGCAGGCCTTTCTTACTGAATTTTAATTTAGGATCCTCTATCCCATAGTGTCCTTTTGTGTGAATGATACATTTCATACTTCAATTCACGGACGGAGAGGATCTTGTGGCCATTTGGTATTTTATGATTTGAGATTAATGCTTTTCCGAGCTTTGCTTTGATATGTCTTGTTTCTTTCAGGAGTTTTGACTCTTAATATCTTTCATCATTTTCTTGTAACTTATGGCATGGGATCATTTATATATGATAAACTGTTCCACTCTGCTTCCTTTCCGTGGGTCTTTTGTTGTCACTCCCTTGGGAATTTAAGATGTGAGATAGATGGAGCCTCGAAATAGTACTTCAGACCTTTTTCACTTCTGAGTTATTTACAGGGATTAAGTGAGACTTCAAGTAAATGCTCTGCCAGTTAGGAATACAGTTACTAAAAGACATTCTATACTTTTACGCACAGTCTTTTACTCAATATTTTAGTTAATAAAGAGCCTTGATGTTTCCATTGCACCCAAAAGTTTGCCTCTTATTCAAAATCAAAATAAAAACTAGCAAAGCTATAAAGAAAACAGCAGCATAGTAAGTAATCAAAGAAAGAAAACATCAAATCACTACAATAATAAAACAACATAAGCAACAAAGCAATTTATTTATGTACAAAAAAAAATAAAATTTTGCCCATTCCTGAAAAATTATAAATCTAAAAAACTGAGGAATGAGCTGGATTTAGACATGGATTGCCTAACCATGGTCCAACTGTGCTGTTATTGAAATGGAACCCATATCTAAGATCCTGCAGTCATTTCTTTCAGCCTGAGGGAGTTGAAGGAGCTCAGGCTGGGTGTCCATCATAGGACTGGCCTTTCTTGAAGTATGATGTCTCAGCTTACACTCAATCAGATAATTTCCCAATACAGAATCAGCAGATTCATTTTCTTCCCCTAGATTAGTGACATTGTGCTTCAAATAGGGCTCTCTTAGAATCTTAATCAGGTTTGGGCTACCCTTCTGAGGTAACCACAAGTGAGACCAATCTGAAGCAAAGTACCCATTTAGTCTTGCTGTCCAATATCGATTTAGGATCATTCCATAACCGTCAGGTATGTCTGCTACCACGATGTCAATGTAATGACATGTCCTTTTACTTGCAGATAATCGAATCAGAACGTCCTCCGTTTCCCCTACTACTTTGACACTAGTTTTGTCAAGTTGAGTGACATCCCAGATAGTAGGTTTTAGCTGTCCATTAAGTTTTTTGCAAACTGCCAGGGGCATAACATTCATGGACGATCCAGAGTCCACCAAACAATTATGCACCTTATGATTTAAAATCTCAAGAGTCACAAGGAAAGGTGGAGCACTAGCTTTCTTTGTCTTGATCAACTCAATCTTTTCTTCCACATGTTGGTTTTTTGTGGGTAACTCCTCTTTAAGTTTACCAGCTTTTCTTTCCTTATCATCCTCCACCGGTTTGGCAAGTTCAATGAGTGGCTCTGTTTCCTGTTTTCCAGGAATGTCTTTAGGTATGTCATCTTTAGCTTTCACATCATCTTGCCCTTTTACTTCTTCTTGCAAATCTTGAACCTTTGAGATTATTGCGTTGTTCTTAATGGCCAGGTTCTCATATTTTGTGGTTGTAGGAGGACATTGAGACTTGAGAACGTCTTCTTCCGTGTTAAATAGTGAAATACCATTCCATGAGAACATAGTATCATCCTCTGGGTTTCTTATGATCTGTTTCTCCTTTTCTTCTTCACCACTGTCCCTAGTCAATTCTGGGTCCAACAACTTATTCATCACCAATGTCATTGAATGTAACCATTGAGGACACTTCTTCTCAGAATGAGGTTGTTGATGAAAGGTACATAAATTATCCCCTCCTATTTCTGTTATGTTTATTGATGCCAAATTAGGAGGTGGGACTTGCCATTGGTCGTTATCTTCCTTTTTTGGATAGGGTGGCTTATTGGTTTTCTGAATGTCCCTCTCCTTTTCCAGATCTACTATTCGGTTGGACATTTTCTGAAGCACTTTCATCATCTCATGATAATCATGTGTTTGATCTTCTCTAGATTTGAACAGCAGTGAGCTTCTTCTTAAGTGGTCTTCTCTTCACATGAATCAGGGCAATCCTCTATACTCTCACTTTCTACCTCTACTCTTTCGGCCTCCTCATAAGTTTCCACCAATGTAGGCTTGAGTTTCATCTTGGCAAACATAGCCAGTTCAGGACCTAGGGCTGAGGTGTAATACTCAATTAAAACTTTGTCTGCAGGTCTGTCCACAGCAGAAATTTTTTTTAAGTACAATGAAAATCTCTGAGTGAAACTATGTACCTTTTCATTCTTCTCTTTTCTTAACAAACGAAGCCCTTTCATCAATGAGGCATGCGTCTTCTGAGTTGTATATTTACTTCTGAAAAATCTTTCAAAGGTGTCCCAGTCAGGAATGGAGTTAGCAGGCAGACTTAAATACCAAGACGCTGCTGCTCCTTTCAGAGTGTGCAGAAAAAGCCTACAAACCACATCTTCATATTCTCCAGCCCTAAGCCCTTCTATTGCTAGATAGAAGCTTTGAAGGTAATCATCTACAGCAATATTTTCCACAGGGTCAAACTTGGGCAAGAGCTTGTCAAAGGCTTGGGGTAGGTTATGCAAAGGAGGTGTTAAGTTCAGAGGGGAGCTAGCTCTCCATGCAGGCAAAGGATTGGGTTGATTACCAGCCATAAGCAAAGGTAAACGAATGGGATGCTAGGAAACACAATCCTTCAAGGATAGCACCGTAAATTGTGAACACTTGGGTTAGGGTGAAAACTTCCAAACATCTGCTGGTAGGATAGTCTCGGGAAAATAAGTTCCACGGCCAGCCTTTACTGGCGGCCCTCCTTCTAGCGCCAAATCTGTTGAGGCCTGGAAAATCGCAGGCAACAACAGTAAGGGATTCTCCCCAATCAACGTTCCCAACTAGCCCATTGACTGTTTGGTATAGGGAATCCGTCCGGTTTTACGATCTGGCTAGCGTAGGTCAAAGTAACAACAAGGGTTTACCGGTTGCGGCCCGGTCCACCGGGATTTGTATTTTTGACTTAAATATGAAATGCAAGTATCTAACTAATCATGCAAGGATGGTGAAGGATGCAAGGAGCATTCACAATGTGATGCGCAGGTTCTTACCTCTTGTCTTAGGCTCACCATGCATCTGAAACACTCATGCAGAAATGAAATGACATGACTACCTATCTATATACCTACCTAACTATCTACCTATCCTATCCGCGGGGAGCCAACTTGTAATTAACGTATATGAGTAATGTGGATATGCATGCATAATAAAAGCAATTACAGATAGCTGACATTAATTTTTACATGCATGAACAGCGAAAGATATTTCACAACCAGATAGCTAATTGTTTATGACAAGCATACATTACTCATGGCGGAGATTTCATAAAATAAATCAGAAATCATTAAACAAAGACATAGGTCATAAAGTTAGAACGATCTCACGATTCATGGATACAATGCTGAAAAACAAAGTAGTTCATCTTTCGATTATCCATGGCAAAACATTTGAAATCCCACCGATCTTCTTTCAACAGGCAAAACTGTAATTTTTATTGCAAAAGGAAGTAGTTCTTCTTACAACAAATTTCTAGTCTTACTGGGGAAAAAAGCCCTGTCCTTCTCTACGTTCCCTACTTTTATACAAAAAGCAAAAAATTGGTTGGGCTGCCCAAAGTGACCTTTGGGCTTCCCAACCCTTGGTTTTCCCAACGCTTCATTTTTTCCCAAAAATCTTTTACAAATTATTACATTAATACAAAATTGACCGGTCCTCTATGAGGAGGGTCCAGCTTGGTTTTCAAGGAATTTTTTCCATGCTGCTGCTTCAGCAGCAAGGCCTTCAAAAGCGCATGGCTCTAGAAACTAGATGTTAATTTCAAACTTGTCAACCTAGTTCTGGATGGCCTTGATCCTTGCTGGGCTCAACCGAAGCTGGTCTTCTAGAACCTGTATGCTAACGGCTGCGTGGCCCACCTCGTTCTTCAGTACTATGGCATCAATGGATTGAATCTGCCGCATCCTGGCTTCTGCATCTTGATGCCTTTTCTGCAATATGTCCACAAAGGACTCATGATTTGGGAACTCTTCAAATCTAAGCTCGGCCTCTGTTTGACAACGGTTGTACGCATTGAGGAACCTTCTAAAATATTATGAGCATGCTACCTGTGTCCTTTTGACAGCCTTTTTAAAGTCTTTAGCCACGCTGATGGAAAATTCTACCAGGCTGTGATCTCTCCTGAGGGTTTGATGATCTTTGACTACTAGTTCTGCTGGGATCTCGTCATTATCTTCTGGTCTCACCATTCTGGCATTCAAGACTTCCAACACATCCTGGGACCTGTCTATGAAATAGGAGGAAGTTTCTATGATCTCCTCTAACCTGCTGTCCATCTGAAGGACTTTGCATATTTCTTCTTCTAGAGCCTTCTGCAGCTGTAGCATTTTAACTTTTTGAGCCAATATATATTCTTTAAATGGCTGCAGATCGACTTGCTATTCCTTTGTTGCCTCCAGTTCAGTAGTCAGAGAAGCCAGCTTTGCTTCCAGTTCTTGGGTGTATGAAGTATTGGACTCATAGATGACAATCTGCTGCTCCTCGAGCTCTTCCACCTTTGCCCTCAACTGCTCTTTCTCATTCTTCAGATTTGAACTTCCTGTTGCACGTTTTCTAGAGCTTCTTGTGCTGTTTCCTTGGCCTGTGCCTCTACCTGGAGGGCATGGATTTTGCCGTTTGTAGATTCCACTTCCCTTAGCACGTGTTCATACTTCCTCTTTAGTCTATTACCCTCATTTATTTCTTGTCTCGGTGTATCCTTAAGCTGAGCAGAGGTCTTCTTAGCTGACTCTAGTTCAATCATTCACTTGTTTATGTTATCAGCGGAGGCATCGATTAGTGCAGTCCCTGCTCTTCTTGTGAATAGAGGATCCTTGTCTGTCCCTAGCATGACTGTGTATCTGTGACCATCTTCCCTGATAGGTCTTTTGCTTCCACCTTATTTTCCGTCCTCCTCATGATTCTTTTGGTGGCCCTGTCATAATAGACAGTACTGAAATCAGGGACTTCTTCCCCTTTTTTCTAGATGAAGGGCACTAGCTGGAGTGTAGGAGTTGCAGGAGTGATGATAGTAGGAACTTGAAGGATTTGCACCTCAGGGTTTTCCTCTTCCTGACTCTGCCCTGATGGTGTTTCAGAGGCTTGCTGTTGTGTCAAATTTATCTTCTCAGCCTCCTGCTTTCGAAGCTCTTCATCTAGCTTCCTTTGTGCTTCTTCACCGGCTTGCCTAGCAGCTTCTTCTGTTTCTCTGGCTGCTTCTTTTGCTAGTTCAGCTGCCTCCTGGGCAGCTTTCCTTTTCTATTCTTCTCCCTTCTGTAGCCATTCTGTAGCCTCATTTTCCAGCCTCTGAGCTTCATCCCTTATCCTTCTGGCTTCTTCTTCAGCTCTGGCTTGCTTAGCTTTGGCTTGCTCTCCCCCTTTTCCACCTTTGGTGGGGTTCTTTGGTTTGAATCTTCTACTGAGTGCCGTCATATTCGGGGCATTCCAGAAAACAGATTCATCTTTATCATAATGATGTGTGTATTCCTAGAACACTTTATGCTTCTTACAGTGCTCAACCACTTTGCCATGAGTGTCATTGTGCCGGAAAGGCATTTCCCCAAAATGGAACATCCCTAGTTCCTCTATAAATTCCGCAGTTTTTTTCACATTGGTGAATCTACAGCTACCCATCTTGAATGGTAAAGGGGGATATGCGGTCTTCTTGTGCTGGAACAAGAAATGACCAACTTCGTCAATAAACACCTGTCTGACCGCCTCTTTATGGATTATATAATCTGTTGCATACTTTGGCAGCAGATAAGGTGTCTTCGAGCCTCCATACATTCTAAGATACATACCATTTTCTGTCAAGAAATAATCTCCATGCTCCACTATTACTTGCATGGCCTCTTCACACATGCAGTCACATTCCTTCCGGAAGATAAGCGTGTGTAGTGGCATGATGAAATGCTCACATATTTCTCTGTAATAACTGTGGTACTGGTGAGCCCACAGTGGTTTGTAAGCTACATATACAGGCATTCTTTCCCTATCCTAGACACACTTGAGACCGGGGAAAGGCTGGTGGCATAGTATGCAGTCTATCAAAATGGAACTCATATAGAATTCAGATTTTTTACGGACTTCTCCTCCTCCCAAGGTTGTAGCTACGCAAGAAGAGAGACTACTTGATACTAGCCTGGCCCAGTTGAAGACTGTTCCTTCTGTTGCCACATGGAATATAAGAGGTATCCACTCCAATTTGAAGAGTCTACCATTAGCTCTACCAAAGATCTGATTTAGCATCAGGGCTATAAAATTGTAAGGAGCTCGTAAGCTTGCTGTAACATAATCCTCTGTTGCTCTGTGTCTATAAAGCTTCCCTGGTAAGAGAATTCTCTTCAGGGTTTCCACTAAATCCATCCTGAGGTTATCCAACCAATCATTTGACAGGAAGACCTGAGGCTCTGGTAGGTGGTAAGCTAACGCCACATATCCAGGGCTAAATGCAGCATAGCCCTGTCCTTCGACGTTTCCTATAAGCGTTGTGTTGTTGTTTGTGTGGGGCAGAATCCATCTCATTACATCAGAGCATGGGAACAGCTCTAGTCTGGTAGCCACCTTCATGATGGCGGACTTTTCTATATTGGCATAAATGGGTTCTTCTTCGAGACCCATGTATGGGACTTCCTTGCGGGCAATCAGTCTGTATATCTCACCCCATTTATACTCAGGCTCAATACCAGAGACACATTGGGTGTCCTCATATATATATTCTGTCTGTGGGACGACCTCTATTGCTGATTGTTCTTTGACCATAGGGGCCTTCTTTTTCTGCCTTTTGGACATTATAATATCTTCCTGCAATGCAAAACATTATGACATTAAGCAATTCAAATTTGCGAACATTGTGCAGCAGTTTATTCGTTTTCAAGTGTATCATGACTGTAATGAAATTCAGACATAAGCCCTTTAGGATGAATAATTGAACTAGCATGCAATATTGTGCAATGTGCTATTATTTAATGTTCAAGTAAGAAAGAAACCAACACATGTATGCACAACCCAGCCATGTCCTGACTATCAAAACTACCAGCACAAAATAAACACAGTCCACTACTGCAATATAATGAGCGAGGTCCTAATGCTGCATAATATTAAAACTTGATCAATCCTAATTGGGCTGTCATTAAATTTACATTATTTCATAGTATGCCATTTTCCATGATAACAACTCATACAGCAAATGCAAAAGTATGTATCTCAAGAGCAAGGTGTAAATGAATCTTTCCAAAATCAAGCACTTTGATGGCATGGCTTTATCAAGGATAAAAAATGGCAAAAACCTATGCGGATAGTGGAAAGATAGTTACGTCAGTGTGGTTATGCACTGCGGGTATCGACATTAATTTGTTGCATACGGCGCTCTCACCAGAAACGCCACCCGTGAGATCTTCAAAATGCAAACATTTTAGCGGCACAGCCCTCATAAACATCTAGGGTTTCAAACAGTCGAGATTGACGGACTGTGCGGGTCGGCGCGGGCGAAAAGTAGGGGTTCAAAAATAGGTAAACGGGAAAATCAACAAAGGAGGAAACAGACCAGCCAAGGATTCATCAACAAGTCACCAACAAAAACCCCCCATCGAACTTATCCACGGACCTCATTATTACAAGGAAAAACTAGGTGCAGGCGGCATAACGGCCGCCTGCACCACGCCTTCCTCCACTGCGCAGGGCAAAACTAAAACGGCCGAGGTAAAGGAATAGAAGTGCGGGCTCTATAAAAGAAAAACGACCTCCCCCCATTCTAACCGCAAACAGCCATCCTAACCAGAAAAATCTCAAAAAATGGGTGCAAACTGCCGGGCAGGCAAAAAAAACGACGATGGCAACCCTAGCCGTGGGTGAAAACTCCGGGTGCGAGTGAAAAAGGGACTACGAGGACATAATCCTAGTAATACCCCGACCATAGCAAAAATCACCCAATTAAAACCTTGAAAAGCATGAGGTAGGGCGGTAAAGATCCTACCTGGCAGTGATGCGCAGCTGATGAGGCGACAACGGTTGAGCTTCCAGCTGACACCTGGACATGGGTACAAGCACGGAGCTCCACAAGGTTCGCAGGGTCGATAGTGCAGAGAGGATAACGACAGCTCGAGCACAAAACATAATAAAAAATCCAAACGCCTGTCCCCCGTATATATAAAAGAAGTTGCCCATGTGACGGGTCAGATCGGGTGGGGAACGAAAGTAAAAAGGGCAGTGACAATCCCAGACCTTCTGCAACGGCGGATATTTCCCAGCCTCCATTCACCCGCAACGGCAAATAGAGCGCGTAAATAAAAATCGGGTGCCGGCGAGAACCCTTATCGAAAGCCAAAAGCTTGGACTCCTCCGCAACGGCAGACAGTTAACATCCTCAACTCATCCGCAGCGGTGAAAATACGCGTGAAAATAACGATGATCGGGCGTCGACGAGGACCGAGGTTGGAGACCGACAACTTGGACTCCCCCGCAACGGCGGGCGTTCATAAGTTGAACTCCATCCACAATGGCAGAAAACACGAAGTTAACGGGCTCCGATACGTAGCCGAAAGACCATTCAAAGCGCAGATCAGAGGATAATATAAAGTCGAAGCCCAACATGATCTGCAACGGCGAACGCCCGGAGTGAAAATATGTCCGCAACGTCGGATGAGGGAGAACTCAACCCTTTCGATGAAGAATGAAAAACCACCCAAAACGTCAGAGAACTGAAACTCACCTGCAACGGCAGGACAATCAAAAACCATCCGCGACGGTGAAGAATCGAAAACCACCCGCAATAGTGAAATACAAAGCAGGAAACCTCCGCAACTACGGGAAGAATAAATGACTCAACTCCCGATGTAAAATGACTTCAAAGATATGCAAAAAGCAACGATGAGCCTGATAATGGAAGGGATCATTTCAAAGCATTAAAGGAGCAAAACAGATCGATTGACAGCAATCCAACGAGCTGAAAAACGTTCCAAAATTCATAGACCAAAAGTCATCAAACTGAAAGCAGGACGAAAACCAACTTATTCAAAGTAAAGGAGGGTCCTAAAATTTTTAGAATTTTGGGAAATTGTTGCAGGTGCAACAATTGGCGACTACCTGGTGAACCCCAGATCTCTGAATTAACTCTCTCTCCCAGCTTAAGACTGTCTGAATAAAATCGAAATCTTCTAGATGTCTGTATTCCTAAGCAAGCCAACTTATGCATTAAATTACGTAGAAGAAGCCCATATTTTCGGGAAAGGGTAACATCAGCAGCGTTTCAGGTCTGAATAACTCTTTTGAGGCTAGATGGATGAGGTTTATTTTACCTGCCATTTGGTAGTTATGGCTTAGACACCACAGGATTGTGACAGAGAGTATCAGTATTATCCTTTTGTTCCTTATTCCTATGCCAATTTGCACTTTGTGCTTTCTGAACTTTAGTTCTTTTGATATGAGTCTTCCTGCAGGCCTTTCTTACTGAATTTTAATTTAGGATCCTCTATCCCATAGTGTCCTTTTGTGTGAATGATACATTTCATACTTCAATTCATGGACAGAGAGGATCTTGTGGCCATTTGGTATTTTATGCTTTGAGATTAATGCTTCTCCGAGCTTTGCTTTGATATGTCTTGTTTCTTTCAAGAGTTTTGACTCTTAATATCTTTCAGCCTTTTCTTGTAACTTATGGCATGGGATCATTTATATATGATAAATTGTTCCACTCTGCTTCCTTTCCATGGGTCTTTTGCTGTCACTCCCTTGGGTATTTAAGATGTGAGATAGATGGAGCCTCGAAATAGTACTTCAGACCTTTTTCACTTCTGAGTTATTTACAGGGATTAAGTGAGACTTCAAGTAAATGCTCTGCCAGTTAGGAATATGTTACTAAAAGACATTCTATACTTTTACGCACAGTCTTTTACTCAAGATTTTAGTTAATAAAGAACCCTGATGTTTCCATTGCACCCAAAAGTTTGCCTCTTATTCAAAATCAAAAGAAAAACTAGCAAAGCTATCAAGAAAACAGCAGCATAGTAAGTAATCAAAGAAAGAAAACATAAAAGCACTACAATAATAAAACAACATAAGCAACAAAGCAATTTATTTATGTACAAAAAAAACAAAAATTTTGCCCATTCCTGAAAAATTATAAATCTAAAAAACTGAGGAATGAGCTGGATTTAGACATGGATTGCCTAACCATGGTCCAACTGTGCTGTTATTGAAATGGAACCCATATCTAAGATCCTGCATTCATTTCTTTCAGCCTGAGGGAGTTGAAGGAGCTCAGGCTGGGTGTCCATCATAGGACTGGCCTTTCTTGAAGTATGATGTCTCAGCTTACACTCAATCAGATAATTTCCCAATACAGAATCAGCAGATTCATTTTCTTCCCCTAGCTTAGTGACATTGTGCTTCAAATAGGGCTCTCTTAGAATCTTAATCAAGTTTGGGCTACCCTTCTGAGGTAACCACAAGTGAGACCAATCTGAAGCAAAGTACCCAGTTAGTCTTGCTGTCCAATCTCGATTTAGGATCATTCCATAACCGTCAGGTATGTCTGCTACCATGATGTCAATGTAATGACATGTCCTTTTACTTGCAGATAATCGAATCAGAACGTCCTCCATTTCCCCTACTACTTTGACACTAGTTTTGTCAAGTTGAGTGACATCCCAGATAGTAGGTTTTAGCTATCCATTAAGTTTTTTGCAAACTGCCAGGGACATAACATTCATGGACGATCCAGAGTCCACCAAACAATTATGCATCTTATGATTTAAAATCTCAAGAGTCACAAGGAAAGGTGGAGCGCTGGTTTTCTTTGTCTTGATCAACTCAATCTTTTCTTCCACAGGTTGGTTTTTTGTGGGTAACTCCTCTTTAAGTTTACCAGCTTTTCTTTCCTTATCATCCTCCACCGGTTTGGCAAGTTCAATGAGTGGCTCTATTTCCTGTTTTCCAGGGATGTCTTTAGGTATGTCATCTTTAGCTTTCACATCATCTTTCCCTTTTACTTCTTCTTGCAAATCTTGAACCTTTGAGATTATTGCATTGTTCTTAATGGCCAGGTTCTCATCTTTTGTGGTTGTAGGAGGACATTGAGACTTGAGAACGTCTTCTTCCGTGTTAAACAGTGAAATACCATTCCATGAGAACATAGTATCATCCTCTGGGTTTCTTATGATCTGTTTCTCCTTTTCTTCTTCACCACTGTCCCTAGTCAATTCTGGGTCCAACAACTTATTCATAACCAATGTCATTGAATGTAACCATTGAGGACACTTCTTCTCAGAATGAGGTTGTTGATGAAAGGTACAGAAATTATCCCCTCCTATTTCTGTTATGTTTATTGATGCCAAATTAGGAGGTGGGACTTGCCATTGGTCGTTATCTTCCTTTTTTGGATAGTGTGGCTTATTGGTTTTCTGAATGTCCCTCCCCTTTTCCAGATCTACAATTCGGTTGGACATTTTCTGAAGCACTTTCATCATCTCATGATAATCATGTGTTTGATCTTCTCTAGATTTAAACAGCAGTGAGCTTCTTCTTACAGTGGTCTTCTCTTCACATGAATCAGGGTAATCCTCTATACTCTCACTTTCTGCCTCTACTCTTTCAGCCTCCTCATAAGTTTCCACCAATGTAGGCTTGAGTTTCATCTTGGCAAACATAGCCAGTTCAGGACCTAGGGCTGAGGTATAATACTCAATTAAAACTTTGTCTGCAGGTCTGTCCACAGTAGAAATTTTTTTTAAGTACAATGAAAATCTCTGAGTGAAACTATGTACCTTTTCATTCTTCTCTTTTCTTAACAAACCAAGCCCTTTCATCAACGAGGCATGTGTCTTCTGAGTTGTATATTTACTTCTGAAAGCTCTTTCAAAAGTGTCCCAGTCAGGAATGGAGTTAGCAGGCAGACTGAAATATCAAGACGCTGCTGCTCCTTTCAGAATGTGCGGAAAAAGCCTACAAACCACATCTTCATATTCTCCAGCCCTAAGCCCTTCTATTGCTAGATAGAATCTTTGAAGGTGATCATCTACAGCAATATTTTCCACAGGGTCAAACTTGGGCAAGAGCTTGTCAAAGGCTTGGGGTAGGTTATGCAAAGGGGGTGTTAAGTTCAGAGGGGACCTAGCTCTCCATGCAGGCAAAGGATTGGGTTGATTACCAGCCATAAGAAAAGGTAAACAAATGGGATGCTAGGAAACACAGTCCTTCAAGGATAGCACCAGAAACTGTGAACACTTGGGTTAGGGTGAAAACTTCCAATCATCTGCTGGTAGGATAGTCTCGGGAAAATAAGTTCCACGGCCAGCCTTTACTAGTGGCCCTCCTTCTGGCGCCAAATCTATTGAGGCCTGGAAAATTGCAGGCAACAACAGTAAGGCATTCTCCCCAATCAACGTTCCCAACTAGCCCATTGACTATTTGGTATAGGGAATCCGTCCGGTTTTACGGTCCGGCTACCGTAGGTCAAAGTAACAACAAGGGTTTACCGATTGTGGCCCGGTCCACCGGGATTTGTATTTTTGACTTAAATATGAAATGCAAGTATCTAAATAATCATGCAAGGATGGTGAAGGATGCAATGAGCATTCACAATGTGATGCGCAGGTTCTTACCTCTCGTCTTAGGCTCACCATGCATCTGAAACACTCATGCAGAAATGAAATGACATGACTACCTATCTATATACCTACCTAACTATCTACCTATCCTATCCCCGGGGAGCCAACTTGTAATTAATGTATATGAGTAATGTGGATATGCATGCATAATAAAAGCAATTACAGATAGCTGACATTAACTTTTACATGCATGAATAGTGAAAGATATTTCACAACCAGATAGCTAATTGTTTATGACAAGCATACATTACTCATGGTGGAGATTTCATAAAATAAATCAGAAATCATTAAACAAAGACATAGGTCATAAAGTTAGAACGATCTCACGATTCATGGATACAATGCTGAAAAACAAAGTAGTTCATCTTTCGATTATCCATGGCAAAACATTTGACATCCCACCGATCTTCTTTCAACAAAAAAAACTGTAATTTTTATTGCAAAAGGAAGTAGTTCTTCTTACAACAACTTTCCAGTCTTACTAGGGAAAAAAGCCCTGTCCTTCTCTACGTTCCCTACTTTTATACAAAAAGCAAAAAATTGGTTGGGCTGCCCAAAGTGACCTTTGGGATTCCCAACCCTTGGTTTTCCCAACGCTTCATTTTTTCCCAAAAATCTTTTACAAATTATTACATTAATAAAAAATTGACCGGTCCTCTATGAGGAGGGTCCAACTTGGTTTTCAAGGAATTTTTTCCACGTTGCTGCTTCAGCAGCAAGGCCTTCAAAAGTGCATGGCTCTAGAAACTGGATGTTAATTTCAAACTTGTCAACCTGGTTCTGGATGGCCTCGATCCTTGCTGGGCTCAACCGAAGCTGGTCTTCTAGAACCTGTATGCTAACGGCTGCGTGGCCCACCTTGTTCTTCAGTACTATGGAATCAATGGATTGAATCTCCTGCATCCTGGCTTCTGCATCTTGATGCCTTTTCTGCAATATGTCCACAAAGGACTCATGATCTGGGAACTCTTCAAATCTAAGCTCGGCCTCTGTTTGACAACAGTTGTACGCATTGATGAACCTTCTAAAATATTCTGAGCATGCTACCTGTGTCCTTTTGACAGCCTTTTTAAAGTCTTCAGTCGTGCTGATGGCAAATTCTACCAGGCTGTGATCTCTCCTGAGTGTTTGATGACCTTTGACTGCTAGCTCTGTTGGGATCTCGTCATTATCTTCTGGTCTCGCCATTCTAGCATTCAGGACTTCCAACACATCCTGGGACCTGTCTAGGAAATAGGAGGAAGTTTCTATGATCTCCTCTAACCTGCTGTCCATCTGAAGGACTTTGCATATTTCTTCTTCTAGAGCCGTCTGCAGTTGTAGCATTTTAACTTTCTGAGCCATTATATATTCTTTAAATGGCTGTAGATCGACTTGCTGTTCCTTTGCTGTCTCTAGTTCAGCAGTTAGAGAAGCCAGCTTCGCTTGCAGTTCTTGGGTGTATGAAGTATTGGACTCATAGATGACATTCTGCTGCGCCTCCAGCTCTTCCACCTTTGCCCTCAACTGCTCTTTCTCATTCTTCAGATCTTGAACTTCCTGTTGCATGTTTTCTAGAGCTTCTTGTGCTGTTTCCTTGGCCTCTGCCTCTACCTGGAGGGCATGGATTTCACCCTTTGTAGATTCCACTTCCCTTAGCACGTGTTCATACTTCCTCTTTAGTCTATTACCCTCATTTCTTTCTTGTCTCATTGTATCCTTAAGCTGAGCAGAGGTGTTCTTAGCTGAATCTAGTTCAATTATTCACCTGTTTATGTTATCAGTGGAGGCATCGATTAGTGCAGTCCCTGCTCTTCTCGTGAATAGAGGATCCTTGTCTATCCCTAGCATGATTGCTGTATCTGTGACCATCTTCCCTGATAGGTCTTTTTCTTCCACCTTCTTTTCCATCATCCTCATGATTCTTTTGGTGCCCATGTCATAATAGACAGTACTGAAATCAGGGACTTCTTCCCCTTTTTTCTGGACAAAGGGCACTAGCTGGAGTGTAGGAGTTGCAGGATTGATGATAGTAGGAACTTGAAGGATTTGCACCTCAGGGTTTTCCTCTTCCTGACTCTGCCTTGATGGTGTTTCAGAGGCTTGTTGTTGTGTCAACTTTATCTTCTCAGCCTCCTGCTTTCAAAGCTCTTCATGTAGCTTCCTTTGTGCTTCTTCGGCGGCTTGCCTAGCAGCTTCTTCTGTTTCTCTGGCTGCTTCTTTTGCTAGTTCAGCTGCCTCCTGGGAAGCTTTCCTTTTCTCTTCTTCTCCCTTATGCAGCCATTCTGCAGCCTCATTTTCTAGCCTTTGAGCTTCATCCCTTATCCTTCTGGCTTCTTCTTTAGCTCTGGCTTGCTCAGCTTTGGCTTTCTCTCCCCCTTTTCCACCTTTGGTGGGGTTCTTTGGTTTGAATCTTCTACTAAGTGCCGTCATATTCGGGGCATTCCGGAAAATAGATTCATCTTTGTCATAATGATGTGTGTATTCGTAGTACACTTTATGCTTCTTACAGTGCTCAGACACTTTTCCATGAGTGTCATTGCGGCGGAAAGGCATTTCCCCAAAATGGAACTTCCCTAGTTCCTCTATAAATTCCACAGCTTGTTTCACATTGGTGAATCTATAGCTACCCAGCTTGAATGGTAAAGGGGGATATGCAGTCTTCTTGTGCTGGAACAAGAAATGACCAACTCCGTCAATAAACACCTGTCTGACCGCCTCTTTATGGATTATATAATCTGTTGCATACTTTGGCAGCAGATAAGGTGTCTTCGAGCCTCCATACATTCTAAGATACATACCATTTTCTGTCAAGAAATAATCTCCATGCTCCACTATTACCTGCATGGCCTCTTCAGACATGCAGTCACATTCCTTCTGGAAGATAAGCGTGTATAGTGGCATGATGAAATGCTCACATATTTCTCTGTAATAACTGTGGTACTGGTGAGCCCACAGTGGTTTGTAAGCTGCATATACAGGCATTCTTTCCCTATCCTAGACACACTTGAGACTGGGGAAAGGCTGGTGGCATAGTATGCAGTCTATCAAAATGGAACTCATATAGAATTCAGATTTTTTACGGACTTCTCCTCCTCCCAAGGCTGCAGCTACGCAAGAAGACAAACTACTTGATACTAGGCTGGCCCAGTTGAAGACTGTTCCTTCTATCGCCACATGGAATATAAGAGGTATCCACTCCAATTTGAAGAGTCTACCATTGGCTCTACCAAAGATCCAATTTAGCATCAGGGCTATAAACTTGTAAGGAGCTCTTAAGCTCGCTGTATCATAATCCTCGGTTGCTCTGTGTCTATAAAGCTTCCCTGGTAAGAGCATTCTCTTCAGGGTTTCCACTAAATCCATCCTGAGGTTATCCAACCAATCATTTGACAGGAAGACTTGAGGCTCTGGCAGGTGGTAAGCTAACGCCACATATCCAGGGCTAAATGCAGCATAGCCCTGTCCTTCGACATTTCCTATAAGCATTGTGTTGTTGTTTGTGTGGGGCAGAATCCATCTCATTACATCAGAGCATGGGAGCAGCTCTGGTTTGGTAGCCACCTTCATGATGGCGGACTTTTCTATATTGGCATAAATGGGTTCTTCTTCGAGACCCATGTCTGGGACTTCCCTGTGGGAAATCAGTCTGTATATCTCACCCCATTTATACTCAGGCTCAATACCAGAGACACATTGGGTGTCCTCATATATATATTCTGTCTGTGGGATGACCTCTATTACTGATTGTTCTTTGACCATAGGGGCATTCTTTTTCTGCCTTTTGGACATTGTAATTTATTCCTGCAATGCAAAACATTATGACATTAAGCAATTCAAATTTGCGAACATTGTGCAGCAGTTTATTCTTTTTCAAGTGTATCATGACTGTAATGAAATTCAGACATAAGCCCTTTAGGCTGAAGAATTGAACTAGCATGCAATATTGTGCAATGTGCTATTATTTAATGTGCAAGTAAGAAAGAAACCAACACATGTATGCACAACCCAGCCATGTCCTAACTATCAAAACTACCAGCACAAAATAAACTTAGTCCACTACTGCAATATAATGAGCGAGGTCCTAATGCTGCATAATATTAAAACTTGATCAATCCTAATTGGGCTGTCATTAAATTTACATTATTTCATAGTATGCCATTTCCCATGATAACAACTCATACAGCAAATGCAAAAGTATGTATCTCAAGAGGAAGGTGTAAATGAATCTTTCCAAAATCAAGCACTTTGACGGCATGGCTTTATCAAGGATAAAAAATGGCAAAAACCTATGCGGCTAGCGGAAATATAGTTACGTAAGTGTGATTATGCACTGTGGGTATCGACATTAATTTGTTGCACATGGAGCTCTCACCAGAAACGCCACCCATGAGATCTTCAAAATGCAAACATTTTAGCGGCACAGCCCTCATAAACATCTAGGGTTTCAAATAGTCGAGATTGACGGACTGCGCGGGATGGCGCAGGCGAAAAGTAGGGGTTCAAAACTAGGTAAATGGGAAAATCAACAGCAGAGAAAATGGACCAGCCAAGGAGTCATCAACAATTCACCATCAAAAACCCCCATCGAACTTATCCACGGACCTCATTATTACAAGGAAAAACCAGGTGCAGGCGGCATAACGGCTGTCTGCACCATGCCTTCCTCCACTGCGCAGGGAGAAACTAAAACAGCCGAGGTAAACGAATAGAAGCATGGGCTCTATAAAATAAAAATGACCTCCCCTACTTCTAACTGCAAACAGCCATCCTAACCGGAAAAATCTCAAAAAATGGGTGCAAACTGCCGGGCATGCAAAAAAAATGACCATGGCAACCCTAGCTGCAGGTGAAAACTCCAGGTGCGAGTGAAAAAGGGACTATAGGGACATAATCCTAGTAATACCCCGACCACAGCAAAAATCACCCAATTAAAACCTTGAAAAGCACGAGGTAGGGCGGTAAAGATCCTACCTGGCAGTGATGCGCAGCTGATGAGGCGACAACGGTTGAGCTTCCATATGACACCTGGACGTGGGCACAAGCACGGAGCTCCACAAGGTTCGTAGGGTCGACAACACAGAGAGGATAACGACAGCTCGGGCGCAAAACATAATAAAAAATGCAAACCCCTGTCCCCCGTATATATAAAAGAAGTTGCGCGTGTGACGGGTCAGATCGGGCGGGGAACGAAAGTAAAAAGGGCGGCGACAATCCCAGACCTTCTGCAACGGTGGATATTTCCCAGCCTCCATTCACCCACAATGGAAAATAGAGCGCGTAAATAAAAATCAGGCGCCGGCGGGAACCCATATCGGAAGCCAAAAGCCTGGACTCCTTCGCAACGGCGGATAGTTAACATCCTCAACTCATCCGTAGCGGTGAAAATACATGTGAAAATAACGATGATCGGATGTCGGAGAGGACCGAGGTCAGAGACCGACAACTTGGACTCCCCTACAATGGCGGGCATTCATAAGTTGAACTCCATCCGCAACGACAGAAAACACGAAGTTAACGGGCTCCGATACGTAGCCGAAAGACCATTCAAAGCGTAGATCGGAGGACAATATAAAGTCAAATCCCAACATGATCCGCAATGGCGGACGCCCGGAGTGAAAATCTGTCTGTAATGTTGGACGAGGGAGAACTCAACCTTTCCGATGAAGAATGAAAAACCACCCGAAATGTCAGAGAACCGAAACTCACCCTCAACGGCGGGACAATCAAAAACCATCTGCGATGGTGAAGAATCTAAAACCACCCGCAATAGTGAAATACAAAGCAGGAAACCTCCGCAACTGCGGGAAGAATAAATGACTCAGCTCCCGATGTAAAATGACTTCAAAGATATGCAAAAAGCAACGATGAGCCTGATAATGGAAGGGATCATTTTAAAGCATTAAAGGAGCAAAACAGATCGATTGACAGCAATCCAACGAGCTAAAAAACGTTCCAAAATTCATAGACCAAAAGTCATCAAACTGAAAGCAGGACGAAAACCAACTTATTCAAAGTAAAGGAGGGTCCTAAAATTTTTATAATTTTGGGAAATTGTTGCAGGTGCAACAGGTTCAAAGGTGATCTAGCTCTCCATGTTAGTAAGGGGTTGGGTTGATTTACGTTAATTCCAGCGATGAGCACAGGTAAAAGGACAAGAGTCTGAGCAAAGAGTAATGAAGGATGAAACCAGGTTTACCTGCTTCTAAGGTAGAACAAAAGGCAAGTCTACTTTGGTCAGGTCAAAAGCTTTGAGATATTTGCTGGTGGGGTAATCTTGGGAAAATAAGTTTCCTTGGCCAGCCATGCACTGGCGGCCCTCCTTCTACCACCAGAATTGTTGAGGCCTGGAAATTCGTAGGAAACAACAGAAAGGGATTCTCCCCAATCAACGTTCCCAACTAGCCTGTTGACTGTTTGGTATAGGGAATCTGTCCAGTTTGCGGTCCTGCTACCGTAGGTCAAGTAACAAAACGAAGGTTTTACCGGTTGCGGCCTGGTCCACCGGTATTTTGTATTTTTGACTTAAGTATGAGATGCAATTATCTAATTAACCATGCAAGGTGAAAAGGATGCGAGGAGCAGTCACAATGTGATGCGCAGGTTCTTACCTCTCGTCTTAGGCTCGCAAGCATCTAAATCACATATGCAGCAATGAAATGAACTAACTATTTACCTATCTACCTATCTATCCCCGAGGAGCCAAGTTGTAATTTATGTATGAGTAATGTGGATGTACACGCATGATAAAGAGCAATTACAGATAGCTGATATTCCTTTTTACAATGCATGAACAATTAAAAGTATTTCAACAATCAGATAGCCAATTGTTTTATGAACAACATACATTACTCATGGTGGTCATTTCACAAAATAAACCAGAAATCATTCAAACAAAGACTTAGGTCATAAGAGTTAGAACGATCTCACGATTAATGGACAAACAACTGGAAAAACAAAATAGTTCATCTTTCAGCTATCCACAGCATAACATTTGAAATCCCACCGATCTCTCTCCAACATGAAAACCATATATCTTTATTGCAAAGAGAAATAGTTCTTCTTACAATATAGCATTTACATGTTCACTTGGGAAAAATCCCCTTCTTCTCTCTAAGCTTTCTACATTTATACAAAAGGGATGAGATGGTTGGGCTACCCAAGGTAACCTTTGGGCTTCCCAACCCTTCGTTTCCGAAGGTTTACTTTTATCAAATGTTTTTACAAAATTGTTACAAAATACAAAAAGTGACCGCTCATTCATGAGGAGGGTCCCACTTGGGAGTCTAGAAACTTCTTCCATGCCGAAGCTTCAGCAGCAATGCCTTCAAAGGCACAAGGCTCTAAAAACTGAATATTAACATCAAAATTTTCAGCCTGATTCTTTCTGGCCTCCACTCTGGCTGCGCTCAAATGAAGCTGGTCTTCCAAAAGTTGCACACTAACCGCTGGATGGCCTACTTTGTTTCTCAGAATATGGTCATCAATGGCCTTAATGTGTTGCATTCTTGCTTCTTCATCCTGATGTCTCTTCTGCAACATCTCCACAAATAAATTATGTTCTGGGAAATCATCCAGCCTCTGCTTGGCCTCTACCTGACACCGGTTATATGTAATAAGGACTCTTCTGAAAAATTCCGTGCAGGCTCCCTTCATCTTCTTGACTGCTTTCTTGAAATCCTCTGCGGTGTTAATAGCAAATTATTCTAATGTTGTTTAGCCAGTCATCAGATAGAAATACTTGGGCTTCTGGCAGGTGGTAAGCAAGAGCTACATATCCAGGGCTATATGCAGCATAGCCATGTTTGTTAACATCCTCCAGAATCATTGTTGTGACATCTGCCCGAGGCAGAATCCACCTAATTACTTCAGAGCACGGGAACAGCTCTGGTTTGGTAGCAATTTTCATAAGAGAAGATTTATCTATTTTATCATAGATGGATTCCTCTTTTAAACCCATGTTAGGAACCTCTCTTCGTGTGATCAGTCTGTATATTTCCCCCCACTGGTATTCAGGTTCAACACCAGAAATACATTGAGTGTCCTCGTATATGTATTCTGTCTTAGTGACAACTTCTACTTCTGGCTCTTCTTCGACCACAGGGGTCTTCTTCTTTTGTCTCTTTGACATGGTGAGCTCTTCCTGTCATAAAATTGTAACAATAAGCCCTTTTGGCTGAGTGACAAACTTGTATATATCAATGTGCAGTGTGTACTTTCTTCTATGTTAATCATGATAGCATTCAGTCAATGAAGCAAATATATGCATGTATACAAGCAAAAATGACCTGACTACCAGAACTATTACAACCAAATGTGCAGTATTTAGTAACTTAGCATGACTGAAAATAGTTATATGCAGTAAGATTATGCATGAAAGCTATTGCTGTTTAATACCAATAACATCTACCAATATAACCGGGCAAAAAACATATACACTAATGTGACTGAAGCTTCCACTCTCTGTGGGTGCCATTATCAAATCACTACGAGGGAAAATAGAACCACTACGTGAGTTTCTAAGGTGCGCAAAGAAAAACCCCCTGCATAAAACTACGGTCAATGATTATGCATTATGATACACCCTCTTCCTCAACCTGGGTTCGATTCTGAGCACGAATTAGGCAGCGCAGGACCGTGTAGGCAAAACGGTTGGGGCTCTAATGAGGTAGGTAGCATACAGTCGGGACCAATCATCCAAACCTAAAGAAAATGGTCACGGTGAACCTATTCCCACCCACAATACTATCATACATGGCGGTTTGTTGAGACGACATAACGGCTGTCCGCACCAAACCCCCTCAATCTCTGCGCGCAGGCTGACACAACCACGACGATGGGGAAAACTATTACATGGGTCAAAGTGCCCCCCCTACGGACAGTTATGCCACCAAGAACCACAATTTATACATGTAAACATGGGGAAAGAAATAGCCTCAACACCTAACCGCGGAAAACAAAAACACCAAATGCTAAATGGAACGGGGAAAAGAAATAGAGGCCTACCTGGCACTGATGTGTAACCAGCGTGTATGATGGGACGAAGATGGTCAGGATTCCACGGCTACCACTTGGACGCGGGTACCAGCAATAGGGTCAAACAAGCTCAAGCACTTGACAACACAATGGTGACAAAGCACGACGGTAAAAAACAAACAATAAAATAATCTAACCCGCGACCCCGTATATATATGGTTGAACTCACACGGCGGGTAACAAATTGGAAAGCGGACCGCTTTTGGGTCGGAAGTTGAAAACAAACTTCCTTCCGCAACGGCGGATGGCCAAAGCGCCAATCCATCAATGAAAACATGCCTGGCGGGGAAAACCTAAAGATCGGACATCGGAGCCATTTAGATCGGAAGTCGAAAAGCTACTCCCTTCCGCAATGGCAGACGGCCAAAGCGCCATGCCACCCGCAACTTCGGGACTTAAGTCGGAAAACAAACGGCTAAAATTGACCTCGGTAGCTGCAACGACGGAAATGAAATAGCTTTCGTAGCCGCAACGGCGGAAACCTGAGACTTACGGGGTCGACAAGGATACATAAGCGGGCATTGAAAACAAACAGCAATCAGAAGAGTCAATGGTTTTCCGTCCGCAACGACGGAGGAAATAATCACAAAAAATTCCGATGCAAAACCAAAAAGGCATCCAATGTGAAAAACAAATAAATTGCAAAGAAATTCGAAGCCCAAACCAAAGATTCATCCGCAACCTCGTAAGCTAAACACGAACACCTTCCGCAACAGCGAAGGAAGAAAAAATAAAAAGCTTTGACGCAAAACCCAAAATTCAGCCGAGCGGGAAACAGAACATTTAAGTACTGATTGGGAGAGAAAGTGGTTTTTCATTTGCAACGGCGGAGAAAAAAAGGACAAATCCTTCTGACGTAAATCAAAAGATCGACAGATGAGAAACCCAATGGATCAGAAAGCAAATCAAAGACAAAACCAATTATCCATCCGCAACGGCGTAAAACCAAACCAAATAACTTCCGATTCAGGCATGCTTCAAATGCATTTAAAGGCATCGATAAAGATTGATCATACAGTGGATCACTTCAAGTGCTAGAGGGAGAAACCAAAAAAATGGTAAATCAATTCAATCATTCCGAGAAATCATTACTGGACCAACTCAAAGCAGAAAATCAGACTAATCCAAGCAAAAGGAGGGTCCTAATTTTTTTTGGAATTTTGGGATTTTGTTGCAGCTGCAACAGGTTGCGACCCAAGATTTATACCGACTGAACTTGTTGTTCTTGCCCTTCATCGCTGTAGGTATTTGTGGAGTTAGAAAATCCTTCCTCACGCTGGTGGTCGATTACTGCTTGAGGGTGTTGCGCTTTGGTACAGATCAAGGTAAGAAATCTTTATTTTAATAAAACATTATCATTACAGTCTTATTTTCAAAACCCAGTGAATTATTTTGTAACTAGTTTTTAACATTATCGCTTCTCTGTTGACTGCAGGTGTCGGCTCTCCTCTCTGCGTGGTTTGATACGAAGTTGAGGCAACAGGTGCTGGTTCACGGGTAAGCCTGGCTTGACCATGGTTGTTCCTCCTTGTTTGGTCCCTTTGGGACAATTGTGGGTGCGTCGTCGTGGTCTGCAACCCTTGGGGTTTCAGTTTACCCTGTTACTTAGTTTGTTATTTTTGATGGATGATGAGGCCCTTGCATTAAGCGGGGTGCTTTGGCTCCGGCCGTGACTGTATATATTTTAGTTTTTATTACTGCTACTATGTGTAAATACATATAAATGATAAAAAGGTTGTAAGGGCCTCGCTCTGTAAAATTTTTGGTTGAAGTTGTGAGCTCATACACTATATTAGACTCTTTCAGTTTTGTTAAACTTTGTTGTATATTTTAATGTTAGTAGGGTTTGACCCTAACTCGTAAATTTATAAGAGTAATCACAGTTCTCTTTTTAAATTAAATATCTTTTACTTATATATCACTTCAGTGATTTGTCAAATTATTGTTTATGTTGAAATACTGATAATTTAGGTTATGTAAATCGAGCATATAATTGCTCTGCTGGTTATTTCCTGTGCATTAAGGCAATAAAGTTTTACTCTGTAATACTATTTAAATTAATTTCTAGGGTTTTCTGTACATTACTTTATATTAATTTACTTTATTTAAAAGAATTGTAAATATTGTTATATAATTGTTACTCTTCGGTATATAATGACTTTATTTTTACTGAAGTACTTCTGTATCTGTTAGATACAGCTTTCGAGTACAGAATTTATATTTTGTTTACTTTTTATTATAATGAAATAAACATTACTTATCTATATCTTAATACTGTACTTATAATTATATATTTATTACCGTGGTTCTTTATTTATTACAATCATAAAATAAGATAATATTTTATTATTGTTTTCTTTACTTACTGCACTAAATAATTTATAGAAAGTACTCTCTGTATTCCAGATTATCTTGTTTACATTAAAATGTTAATATTTATAAAAATAAAAGAATAAGAATTAACTGTGATCTATATTTGTTGATATCTTAAAAGAATAGGTTAATAGTTGTAGATTTTTATTTAAACTTAACTAGATAGAACAGAAGGGATGAATAGCTCACATTCCTATCCATAAGTAATTTGTGATACCAACCAAACTAACTGTAGAAGTAAATCAAGATTCTAGCTAATCTTTCTTTCGATTTGATAATTATACCTGCAGTAGTTAAAACTGGAAAGAAGTAGACTGTAAAGTTGTAAAGCATTTTTATTTAGCTTAACCCTACTCTAGTTTAACTATTATACCCTTTTCTTAAATTCAAATAAGCAATAAGATTTCTGAAGGTAAATACTGTATCTTGAACTATTTTATCTACCCACACATACTACTATTAGTAAATAATATAGTTTCTTTCTCTGTTTCCAATAAATTGACAGTCTCAGTCCAGGTTTAACACTACTCCTGGTACAAACAATATTTCTTCTAATTAACAAAATAAAATAAAATAATCTATAATTTCATTAACATTCTATTCTGCATTTTCATCATACTATCTTTATTTATAATTTCACCCCTGTGCTGGAGTACGGTCTGGATCACTCCAGATGAAGAAAAACACAGGTGGGGGTTTTATTTCTCATCTACTGATTTTATTACTAAACAAACTAAGAACAACTTCATTACTAAATCTTCTAAGTGTTTACATCCTAAGCTACACTATAACATTCAATCATACACAGATAACAACACATAAATTTAAATAATAACAGAACCTGTTCTTTGAGCTTTGACGACAACAGCAATGGGAGGCCATTCCTCCCTACCAACTCCTGGAGAGTGCTCAAACAACGACTCCTTAGGACCCCCGAGCTTGCTTTGGTCTCCCTGGCTGGAACTAGGTGTAGCAATAATCAGGTACCAGTCTTCAGACTCAATACCAATCCTGAACTTATCAGTAAGTTCTCTCAGCTAGCAAGCTGTATCAGACCAAGTTACTGCAGATTATCTCTCAAAACACTTTCCTTCCAGTTTTCCCTTTTCCCCAATGAATTCCTTGAATAGCATTCCTCCTAAATGATTCTTCTCCTGCCAAATATCTGAGTAGCCTCAGCTTTATTCATTGGGTACTTTTAAAAGATTGCCTAGGTCTTTTTGGGTTAGTTGTCATTTATTGAGCCACCTGCTCTGATGCCACTTTCTTGGGGGATCATGACCCCAAATGTAGGGAAGTTGCCACCTGCAACCTAGGAAGTGTTCAAGGATGCTGCCACTTGTCTTTTTCTCTCCACCTAGTTCCTTCCACCAGTTTGACCAGTAACACTCTTATTAACAGCTCTCCCATGCTATTGTCTCCACTTTTTATTTATTAATGATAAAATATTGAGAATTACATTCCACTTCTTTTGACTCTGCTGAGTCATCAGTTCCTACTTAGCATTAAATTTAACATAATGTCTTAGAAAATCAAATTAAAACAATTAACATTATTTTACAAAATTGGGGTATGTGACAAAGGATGTGCTATATGTTCGAGGATTGAAGAATATCTTCTCTCCATCTCTGCATTAGATGCAAAGGAAATAAGGGTTGCATTTTTTTATGGCCAAGTCCTATTGTGGCCAAAAGTAAAGACAATTGATGATGCAACAGTAATTGGAGAGCAAGAGGTAGGCTTGTACAAGTTAAAGGGATAACCTAAACAAGAACTGGTTCATGAATCAATAGAACCAAGTGATCTATGGCATAGAAGGCTTGCACATGTGCACTACATAGCACTACGAATTGCAATAAAAGCAATTTAAGGAATTCCAGAAATCTAGGAAAAACATGAAGGTGTTTGCAAGGGATGTGCACAATGAAAGAATGCAAAGAAGACATTTCCCAGCAGTGAAAACAAATCGAAAGGAATATTGTAGATAGTAAACTCAAATGTATGCAGGCCTATGTCATCCATCTCACTAAGAGGGTACATGTACTATTTTTTCTTTATATATGATTTCTCACATAATACTTGGATATATTTCTTAAAAGGGAAAAATGAAGTATTCAGTAAGTTCAAGGAATTCAAAGCCTTGGTAAAAAAAAAACTAAAAGGAAGATTAAGAATCTATGGTCAGATAATGGTGGAGAGTTCACCTTATAAGAACTCGATCAACTCTGCAGAGAATCTAGGATTAAGAGGGAGTTGAGCACTCCATACAATCCACAATAGAATGGCGTTTCAAAATGAAAAAACAAAACTATAATGGAAGAAACTAAAGCAATGCTACATGACCATGATATTCAGATGCACCTTTGGGAATAAGCAGCAAGGACAACTGTGTATGTACATAACCATACTCCTCATCGATTACTCCAGAACAAAACTCATGATAAGGGTTTCTTAGGAGAGAAACCAGAAGTCACCCATCTCAGAATATTTGGTTGTCCAGTGTACATACACATCCAAAAGGAGAAGAAGGCCAAGCTCAATCCTTTTGGAAGGAAGGAATATTTGTAGGATACAGTGGCACTTCAAAGGCCTATAGAATACACTTCCTCAGATTTAAGAAGATTGACATCAGCAGAGACGTAACATTTGATGAAGACTCAACATACTCAAGATCTAGAAAACTACCTATTGAAGAGATCGAAGAACCTGAAGGAAATAGAGTCTGAGATAGGATAATGGAAGAAAAAATTCCAGAATACCATGAAGATCATGGCATGGAAGAACCACAAGAGCATGTAGAAACACTTCATGAGAATAAATCTCACAAAAGAAAACCAGCATGTGCATAGGAGCTAATATAAGATGTAGAAATGCATTGCGTTCCAGATGGAATGCATAGAGAAAGTAAAATACCAAAACCATACAACCACTATGTGGCCTTACTATGTGGCATCATTGACAAAGAACCTTCCAACTATGAACAGGTAGCTGAAAATAAAGAATGGAATGATGCCATGATCGAGGAGTACTAGTCGTTTATGAAGAATGATGTGTGAGAGATAGTTTTGAGACCAGAAGAGAAGTCTATTGTTACTTCGTAGTGGATCTACAAGAACAAGCATATGGAAGCATTGAAAAACACTAGGCAAGGTTCATGGCATGTGGCTTCTCACAAAAATAAGGCATAGACTATGAGGAGACATTTTCACCTGTAGAAAGACACACTTCCATCATAGATATACTTGCATTGGATGCAATAATGAAATTTAAGGTACATCATATGGACATCAAGACATCATTCTTGAATTGTGTACTCAAATATGAAGTGTGCATGGAGAAACCACTAGGATTTGAGACACATGACAGACAAAAACATATGTGCAAATTGAAGAAATCCTTGTATGGATTGAAACAGACACCCAGGACATGGTACAATAGGATGGACAACTTCCTGATGAGCTTAGTATTTACTAAGAGTAAATCGGCTTCCAAGATTTACATTAATGTTGAAGGAAAAATATCGATGATGCTTCTGCTATATGTTAATGATTTGTTTCTGACGGGAGAGGATGAACTCATCGTAGATGCAAAGAGGAAGCTTTCCACTGAGTTCAAGATGAAAGACCTAGGGATAATGCACTACTTCTTAGGCATGGAGGTGTGGTAGAGTGTGGATGGGATTCTCCTAAGTCAAGGAAACTATGCAATGGATATTCTAAAAAGATTCAGAATGATAGACTGCAAGGAAATTGCCACACCTATGGCATCAAACTTGAAACTACTATGTGATGCTTCATCAGAGTTAGTTGATGCCACAATGTATCGTTAGATGATTGGTTCAATGATGTACCTGAAGAATACAAGACCATACATATGATTTTCTATAAATATCCTGAGCCAATTTCTGACAGATCTGAGACATGTTCACCCGATTTCTACAAAGGATGTAGCAAGGTACCTGAAGGGTACAGTTGAGTATGGGATCAAGTATGCAGAGAATCAAAAGATTAAGCTGCATGATAATGTTGATTTGGATTGGGTAGGAAATGTCAATGATAAGAAGATCACTTCAAGTTTCTGCTTCAGTTTGGGATCCAACCTGATCTCCTGGTTTAGAGGGAAGCAGTTTTGCATGACGCTGAGTACAGTCGAGACATAGTATGTTTCAGCTTGCTTGGCCAGTTGTGAGGCATTATGGATTTGGAAGCTACTGTCTAATTTGTTTGATCTTCAATTAGAGTCAAGTTGTATATTTTGTGACAACCATAGTTGTGTGAAGTTGTCGGAGAACTCGATGATCCATGATAAGTCGAAGCCTATTGAGATCAAGTTCCACTATATCTTGGATATGGTGCAGAGAGGAGCTGTGAAGCTCTAGTATGTGACAATAAAAGAGCAGATAGCTGATGCATTGACCAAGCCATTAGCCACAGTGAATTTCAAATAATTCATAGAGAGACTTGGTGTTGTTGGGATATTATAAACCGACTTCCTACTTAGGATAAAATATTTAATCATTTCTGATTAATTTCCTACCCACTAGCCTAGATAGTTGGCATCCACTTGCACCACTTGGTCAACACTTCCACCAGGAGCACCTTTATCCTAATTCTGGTTTAATCCTTCCTACTTTATTGAGTACCATATTTAGTAACTGTGCCTTCCTGCAGATTCTATCTTTATCCTACTTTATTCCATCTTTTCAGGGGATAAGGTAAAGCTAGTCTACTAGGAAACTGCTATCTTTTGTTTCCAAACCATCCTCCATGATTTTCTCTCCATATTTCAATATTAGCATGTTTTTCCATAATCCTTGACAAATCACTCATGCTTTAGCTAATTCATGAGGTCCTTGATTGATTAGGAAAGTGCTTTAGTCACCTACAAGGGTTTATCATATTTAGTAAGACTGATTTATGAGCTAGCATGAGTTGTCTTCCATCAACTCAATTTTCCTTTATAAGGATGTATTACTATTGTAATAATAAATCAATTATTCATTCTTCACTTCTTAATGTGATTTAATATCTTTATTCTTCTCTATATTTTCCTTGTGCATAATTGTGAGAATTATCTTGTAGCTAGATCTACATCCTATGTCTCTTCTTAGCATCAACTCTCTATTTCTTCATAGCATTAGAGTTTCTATTTCTACATGGTATCATAGCACAAGGTTGATCAAGTTCTACAGATTTGAGGAGTTGTTAGTTCTCTTTATCAGAGCGTATCCAATCTCTTATCCCTATTTGAAGAAGAGCTTGAATTAAGCTTACAAGTTTTTCTCCTAGTTTTATTTGTGTAGGTTGCAGAGAATATCTTCTTGAGTGCATCAAAATATCAGTTTGGATTCGTCTTCAGATATGATCCTGAATCCCTTCAACTATCATGAATGGAAATCCAAAATTGACATTTTGTTGTGGAGAATGAATCTAATTCTGTTGTTGAGAAATACAAGTGTCATAACAAGTTGGATGAAGCCTGTGGATTGCTTTGCCTCTCTATTTCTCCCAATCTACTCTTTAATCTAGATGGTTTGACCACTCCAAACCAATTATGGACAAAAATTGAGTCTCTCTTTGGAGTTCAAGGTGAGTTAAGAGCGCATCAGTTGGAGAATGAGTTATTCTCATTGAGTCTAAGTAGTTTCAATTATATTGAGGGTTTCTTCACCAAATTCAAGTCACTTGTTCTATTCCCCAAGAAATGTGGGATTGAGAATAAATAATATCAATTGATTATATCCATTATATCAAAATTGGGCCCTAAATGTTAACCCAAAAATCCCCCACTAAGATCTCAATGGCCTACACCACCCAAGGACACCATCTCACGACACTCATATCCCTCCATTAGACCCCCACACCCTCAAAATAGCCTAAGGATGAAGTAAAGGGCTTAAAAACCCCAAAAAGGAGCCCAAAATAGACTCCTAGGAGCTAAAGCCCTAAAAAAGGGGCTAAAACCCTAAAAGGGGCTAAAGTTAGGGTAGAAGGGGCTAAAAGCCCAAAAACAGGGCTAAAGCCCTGACTAAGGGCTTAAAACCCTAAAACCCCTTGGAAAAGCTATAAAAGGAGGGTGGGGGTTCACTCTCAAAACACTTCTCCCTTGGATACTGTTATGCTACCCATGGATGCCTTGAGACACATTTGCCTCTCAAGCCACCCACACTCCCTCTCCTCCATTCCCATTGAGCCATTTCTCCCCATCCAAGAGAGAGGAGTGCTTCCACAAACTAGGGCATGGTGGCCCATTTCCACTAGAGAAGGTATAGTTTGTCTTTCATGTCTTGTTTATTTGTTTCTTAGTTGTATTTGCTTTCTAACCCTTGTTTCCATTTGCAAGTTTCATGCTTAACATTGTTTTGCAGGTTTTACTGTAGCTTATTCTTTGCTTGCAGGTCTTTGGAGGCAGAACCCTAACCTGTGTTTGTAGAGGGGTTCACCAATGCTTCTTTCTTCTTTCTGTTCTTAGCTTAGCTTTCATTTCTGTTATTTACATTATGTTTTCATTTTCTGCATTTACCCACCAGCAGGAACCTACCCTTCTATCCTATAGACAGAAGGGAGCCATTCCTGCCCCTGTAGTAGGGAGAAATCCCTGCTACAGAACTGGTGACCATACCAGGTCGATCCCACAGGATCCCTGGTCCAGATTTTTAATTTTCAAGTTTTTAAAATTTTTGCCCTAGTTTTTCAAAAATTTCCTGTTAAATCTGCTTTAGATTCAGTTTATTTCCTGTTTTCAGTACTGCTGAAGCCTCTGCTAGGAAAAACCGAGTTAGGTCGACCACAGTACAAGTTACTGTCGGCTAGATCTGACTTTGTCTCACAAAAAACCCCAAATCCGAAGTAGGACGCTCTTATTGGGGCCAAAAGTGAGACTGGGACGCATTTAATGGGAAAACAGGCACGCCCAAGGTGCACTTAATCCCCCAATAAGTGCGACTTCAACCCAAAAACTCAGTCCGCGACTGTTTCTGCATTCTGTGTGACCCCCTCACTCATTTTTGAAAAAATCTTGCAGCTCCCTCGCTAGATTTGATCAGAAATGCATGGCCTGTCAAACAGAACTTCAATTTTAGTTTAATAGAAATTAAATTTTAGTTTCATAGGAGTGTCAGTGTGGCTCAGCTGCCTCTATCTAGCACTGCAAGTCAATTTCAGTTTTTGTTTTTATTTCCTGCAATTTCTTTCATAAAAAAATGTGTAAATGCCAAGTAAATGTTAATGGCTTAATCAAATGAACCTAGCCTAACTAAAATCAACCTAAAACTAACTGTCTTGCTTCCCCTTCCTCCTCTACCCAATCATCACCCTCTGGGGTATTCTGGGATACGACGAAGGGTAAGCTCGTATAGATCTAGGAACTCAACTATATTGTTCCAAACCACTAAAATCGAATGACCTGGAAGGTAGAGGGGGTAGAGAAGGAGGGCTTCTCACGATTCTAAGCATCCTCCCTCTTGACCAACCTTGCATCTGGGAGGTGACCTGAGGATCTACAGATGGGCTTAGTCCCATTGTTTTGAGAGCCCAACACCTTCTCTTGGTTTAAGAGGAATATCAGTGAGAGGTAGACATCTAGTTAGGCCGTCAAACATTTAGGGTTAATCACTTTATTAGTTCACAATTTCATTCAATGCATGCATACACAATGACATGAACTCTACAATGATGAATTCATAAACCATGTGCAGCAACCAAATACCATAAAAAAAAACAAACAAATACACCATACCAACTAATCAACCCAACTCAGTTCATGACACTGAGTGAGCCTTAAAATTTACTAATTTACACTAAGTATAAACCAATCTGTAGTCTTTGAGGACATAAGTCCCCAACTGCTTCAACTATGGGAAGTACTTGGGATCTGCCCAGAAACTTATTGTGAGGAGTACCACAGGAACCCCAAAGTAGCTAGCCGCTGAGAGGAATTTCCAAGCGGAACGAGCAACGACCCCTTCCAATTGAGTAGAAACACCTGTGAGGAACAAGCCAAGCGCTGTCTTCTGGTAGTCTTGGTGGTTGAGTGACCACCTACAGCCAATAGGAAGCCACTAAAACTGGGGTTCGAATATCATTCCCATCAGCTTGGTAAAATCTAACATAATTGATCCTCCACGTTCTTCCTCACGCCTAAGAGGTGAACCACCACCATTTGGAACACTCAATCGACACCGTCAAATCCGTTCTTAGTGATCTCCTAGACCATCAGAGGGCCACATAACCTCTGATTCTGATTCAGATCCATATCATTCTAAACTAGACCTCCACACCGCACCATTAAGCCCCATGGCTAGTACAAATCCTGATCCATTTTCTGGCATACCCATAGCAAGTGGACCCATGTCCAAATCACAACCTGTCACCCACAACCTAGAAAGTGGCCCAAGTACAGTCATGTAGACTGTCATCAGTCAGCTGCCACCACCTATAGTGACCAGCCAAGCTGACCCACTTGCAACACATGGGGGCAGTGGCCCCTCCACACACACTGTCCCTCTTGCCACACAGGGGGGTAGTGGACCATCCACTTACATTGACCCTACTATCATACATGGGGGCAATGTCCCCACCACTCATACTATCCCACCCACAACACTTGGGGGCATTAGCCCATCCGCAATGGTGCCACCGCAAGCACCCCCAGCCATGCAAATGCATTTTTCAGCTACAAACTCCACCACCATCACAGCTCCATCCCACATCAACCTGGGGTCAAATATTCCTTTCATGGCTCATCTTAACTTGCTTGATTTGGCTCGATTAACAAACGACCCCATTCACCATCAAGATTTTTGGCCTCCAATGCCAACTAAGCTGCCATTAGACATCCCCAAGTTTGAAGGCAAGGCAGGGGAATGTCCCTAAAATCACATTATGACATTCCATCTATGGTGCTCATCCAATAGTATCGTAGATGATTCCATCAGACTGAGGCTATTCCAATGCACCCTTATAGGTGCTATGTCCAAATGGTACATTGAGCTACCCCATGCCAAATACCCAGACTTCAACTCCCTAGCCTTCATGTTCCTACAATATTGCCAACTCCCCATCAGATACGACGAAGGGGTGGAGATCCCGTTATCCTGTCGCCAAAGCACTGCTACTCATATAACTGACCATATCCATGAGTAGTGGTGACATCTCAGTCTATGAAAAATCCAACTTGACGACAGGATCTTATTGGATTGGTTCCTTAAGACCTTGCTCCCACCCATAGCAAAGGACGTTGCATCCGAACGTCCCCAATTCAAAGAAGAGGCCATACTGAAAGCCCAACAGTTTGACCTTATCTATGCTCAGTCTGGATACCTGTACACCATCATTCCAGATGCCCCCTGTCCGAATACCTCCTACCGCGATGCACTAGGGGAATCCCATGCTACGGACATCCTCATAGGATCAGTCTCCCAATAGCCACAGCACCATCCGACACCACCTACCATTACACCACAACCAAGCAACACTGCTAGTGTTTCTTACCAAAACCAAGCTCCGGACTATGCCAGAATGATGTCCCAGTCTGGAGCAACAACTTCCTACGCATAGCCTGCACCACCGCAGTAGGCTCAGGCCATGGATTGGCCAACACAATAGTATGTGGGGAAAATGCCCACATTTTTGACACCACCACTCCCACAAATCTATTATGCACCACCAGTGCAACCAATTCAGGCCCCCGCCCCCGCTCCACCCGCTCCGTTGGGACAAGTGTTCGCACAACAAAAATGTCCCAGCCAGCCTACTCCCAACAATCAACAAGGGCAAGCTAGAAATAACCGACCCCGCAACCAAGGTGATAACCAACCGCAGGGAGGCGGTCAACAACTGAACCCTCCCAACAATGCCGCAGCAAACCGACCATCCCAGAACCCCCCACGATCAAATGCACCAAGACACAATGCCCCATTGTGCACAAACCAACCATGCACACTTTGTGAGGTTTATGGGCACTACACATTTGAGTGTCCCCTCATGGGTCACGCTAAGCAAGCCATTCAGAACGAGGTCCAACAGGTTGCCAACACTACAAACCAAGCACAACCCAACCCGGCACCACAAGGACCTCCTCCTATGGTGCTTCAAAACCCGCTACCAGTCCAAGGGTTGGTGGCAACCGCACCCCCTCCCCAAGCCAATCCCAACGCTCTGGGGGCACCTCCCATGGTCGAAACAAGTGTTCAACACCTGCTAGCCATGACGACTGAAGAAGTCAAATTACAAACTAGACGGAATTAGTACGGAGCCAACACCGAACCTGCTGACTCATCGGCGGCATCCACATCTAAGACAATCAACCTACCTCTTCAGTTTCCCCCGTTCCTATGCCCCTTGATATGCAGAGTTGCTAATAATGCCACAGCTAGAGTTGCAGTTAGCTATAGCATTGTGGATGATTTGGACCAAACGCCAACCGCTATGTCTGCTCTTGAGGTATTTAAAACATGCCCAACATGGAGGAAATCCTTGCTAGCCACCCTGGGGGTAGTAGACCCCTCCGACTCCATGTTGATCACATTCGACATGGAGAATGGGGAACCGCACATGCCATCAACCATCGCCTTCCAAATCCCGGTGTTTATCCAGAACCTGGTTGTGCAACGATGCATAGTGGATGAGGGGGAACCCACATGTCTAATGTCTACCTTGGTTTGGCAGAAACTTGGATCACCAATTCTCCAACCATCCTCCATAACTCTGTGGGCCTATGATGGACATCCCACAAAATCCCAAGGAATCCTCCCCCATGTCCCCATCACATTAGCCGGGAAGATAGTGCTGATCGACATAGAGGTTGTCAACGCTCAACTGGACTATAACCTTCTCCTCGGGAGAAGTTATATGTATGCCATGAGAGTGGTCAAATCGACTGTCTTCCATCTCATGATGTTCCCCCACGAAGGGAATATTGTGACGGTTGATCAGCTCACTTATCATGATCCCCAAGGATTAACGACACCTGCCAACGTTATCCCTACCATCACCACTATTGAGCCACAAGGGGTGACCACACATGCCAATGCCCTCCCTGCAATCAACACCATGGTTGAAAACACACCAGCCTCCACACCATTGAATGTGGACCCTGGGTTGTTTACCAATCCCACCATGATGGCTCCTTTCCTATTAGTGTCACCACCACCGACACAAAATGAAACTAGAGACTTGTGCATGGTCTCATCCAGCACCGCTACACCCAAACAACAACTGCAACCATAGCCCCAACCACAACCACAACATCGTTCGCAGCCGCAACACCAACAGTAGCTGCAACATCACTCACAGTAGTAGCATTATGCGTAGCTACAACCAAAATTGCATCCCCACATGCAACCAATAGGGTGTTATTTGGGCTTATCTCCAGTCCATATGATTCCCTTCCTCTTTCCCCCACCTGGTGTCATGAGCAAACTGGTAATGGCCACCTTAATCCTACCCAACTTTACATTGGGAATTCCGGTGTGGTATCTTAATCCACCAGCTCAACCAGCAATGCCCCAGGTTGTTTTGACCCCGGTGCAACCTATCATGGTTGAGTCTCACCCTCCACTTGGTCCACACAATCCAACTGCTGCACCTACACCTGCACCACCCCAACGCAAAAGGGCTAGGGGAAGAATGCTAAAGCCATCGCAGAGCCACGACAAGTCCCACCTTGTGCCGTCTGTGACCAACAGGGCCATCCAACCTAGAATTGCCCTGAAATCCCAGTAATCCATGTGCATCTAGAGGCCATGGATACAAACAAAAACATCCCCGTGGTTGAACTCCCAACCGCGCCAGTAGTCAGGAACAAGGCATTGAGGACAAACCATGCTTGCGCCCTTTGCAGTTTGTATGGACATTACTCTCACCATTGCCAAGACTTGCCCAAATTTTGAATGGCTCTAGCTGACCTCTGTTAACATTCCCTTGAGTCTGAAATCACCTTAATTGAAGAAGCTCACCCCCCACTTCCTTCTTCAGACACCGTGTCTATTTACATGATGTCCTGTTCTATAGACCCTCTTGTCTCCACCATCACCGATGGTCCATCAGACCTGTCTCTTCCTTTGTTTCTCCATCCACAGCCGCAACCACCGTTGCAACCTCAACCTCAGTTACCAGGGAAACATTGGGGTTCATTCCCGATCAACACTATCCTTTTCCTTTTCCCTTTCCTTTTCCTACCATTCGAGATCGTGAGTAAGTCTATCTTGGCAACCCGTAATCTACAGGAGTTCACATTAGGAGATCCTGTGTGGTACCTTGAACCACCTACCCTACCTCCAGATTCATCAAAGACTCCTATTGTCTTAAGGCCTACCCCTCTTCCTCCAACAGAGACTGGGGGCAAGGCCACAAAAACCACAACCAATACCATTTACATGATCTCTAGCACCAGTTGCTCTTCTGTCTCATCACTTGTGGAAGATATACCTGATATATCCCAGCACCACTTATGCAATGATGGAGAGATCTGTAAGACCACCTCTAGTTTTACCCCATTCCCTTTAAACCATAGTGCAGAATTGGTTCTTCCCGTAAAAGACCAGATTTTGTCACCCCGCCTTGCCAACAAATTTCATCTTGGCAAGGGGGCATACCTCTTCATTGACTCTGATGGACAACTCTTAAAGAAGCCACACAACGGGATCTACCTCAAGAGATTTTATGCTTAACATCACCAATGAGCCGCTTCGTTTTCTTTTCTTGTTTTTTATGTTTTTCAGCAAAAATCAGGGGTAGCACCATCAGTTGCTAATGCAAAGTCTACTAGAACCAATTCGAGACACCTCTCACACCTCCAGGCTCAAATTTTTATTTCCTGATGAGATCAACGTCTCATGTTTAGTAAATCAATTTCGGGACCATTTCCCACAAGTCACCTCGATTTACGAGCCATGACATGACGATGCAAGTGTCTATGGACCGGTACTTGTATCACACTTCCCAGCCGCTACTCATGCGAGTTTTTGGGCCACCCCCATTAAGGAATGTAATTTTACTTTTATTTTTTGTATTTATAGTTGTCTTTTTCACTGCACCTTACACGGACATCTTGACCATCATCCACAAAACCTGTTATTTTTTGTACATGTATTTGGCATAGAAGTGCCCCTGGACTTTCACTCACATCACATGTAGTCAAGTCCATCCACTACAACACACACACACGCTCTCCTGACCTCTGTTCGAGAGCCACCTCAGTTTACGTGCCTCTGCCGCATCGACTCATAGGCCTCTTCCGCGATCTATCCCACGCATGTATTGGTATGTTTGAGAGCCTTCTGCTCTATCCATTCTACGAGGACAACATTTGGACCTCTGTCCATCGTCCCGACATGGGGTACCGCATGTGCCACCACAATCGGTCGACCATACTGGATTTTCGTTTAATCTCTTTTCTGATTCCTTAAAACAATTAAAAGATGGCCGACCGCAGCTGCTTCCTTTCCCACTCGCTAAAGTATAGTAAAGGGCGTCTACATCGTCTCGTTTACCTCCTTTTGTAGACCATGTAGGCCATTTCACGAAAAGGACCTCCTTGGCACACTCAAGCCAAGACAGTTCCCCTCCGCATAATTTTATGCTTTCTTGGGCAGAGGGGCTGCACTTCACAAAAAAGCTCACCATCGATTGTCGTTAAGCTCTTTTCCAGACATCTCAACAAGAAAATATTGTCAAGCAAACTTGGTTTCATTCATTCTCGTAAAAGTATTTGTATGACCATCCAGTTAGTATAGGTTTAACCTTTTCTGGCCTGATTGTACTACCAACGGTAAAGAAGTCTCTCATCCCTCACAGGATGGGCGAGCTCTCCTATGTATACTTTTATCCTTTTTCAGGCACAAGAGACTACCAACAAAAAAGATCCCCCACTGGAGTCTTCTTCATGCTTTCAGACTCTCTAAAATCGAAAGCACCATCGAGCATTCACCTTCTCGGGCTCACCAAAAATCCATGAGATCGTACTATAATGGTGTCCCTAGACACCTCCACACATCAAACAGTTTGGTAGCATTTCCCTGTTGGGTCGCCTTTGTTCAGAGTACTCTGCAATGTGTCTTCCTTGGATCCCACCAATATCAAAAGAGTCTACCTCCTCCAAGTATTTCCCATCTGCAGCGACATCCCTGGTATTACAGCTATGATCCCATTCCCATGAGTCAGTTTCATTTACTTCTTGGTCCGCCCTGCTGTCATACTCTGAACAAAGGAATTTTGAGTCTCCCACACTCCCCCTGCACCTGTTCAGTTCTTTCCCTTTCCTCCCCTCCCCCCCAATTCAGTGTGTCAGTCCGCAGATTGCTTCACACCTTTCAGTTATCTCCCTCGCGCTCCTGGTCAAGGATGGCATCATTTCCTTGACTAGGGGCAGGTCTCCCTCTGTCAATTCCAACACACATATTCCAGAGGATAGACCCAGAGGTCCCTGTACCTTGGTTTCATTGACATCATTGATTAGTTCCTTGGACCACTTGAGAGGAGTCCTTAGTGCTTCTCAGGATCGTTGTTTTTCACGTGCTCGACTTCAACTCCATCATCGCACCGTTGAGATTCGTGTAGGGTTTGTTCCACATAGTATTTGGTCGAAGACCCCGGATGTCACTCGACTCTAGAACATCAGTGAGTCCACTCGAGGGACCTAAATAGGTTATGTCCCTTGTGATTTTTGGGTTGCGTTGTAGACAGTGATCTGAAGCCCCAACAGTGCTTCGATATACCTTTATGATTGATGCAACATACTTGTACCACAAAGACTTTGACTCTCAATCAGTGAGTCCACATAGCTATGTACCGTTCTAGATCCAACAGACAGTCAGTTATGAAGATATAGCATTCCATGAGAATGCCATGGGTCCAATGTACCAGATCATCATTGTCTTCAGCCTCACATGGAGGCAACCATTATTGTAACATCAGTTGTATATGATCGGCTCATGTTTTTTTAGAGCATAGATCAAATTATTCTTTTGACATTGTCACGAGCATGGGGACGCCTCATCCATATACATGTCACACATTATTTGTATCTCACCCATTGATGGGAACCATATTAATACAAAAACCAAAAGCCACCATGCCCCAGCCCCTGAAGCACCACCTCCACGCAGCAAATCCTATGATGTCCGTTGGCCATACATTGAGCTCCAGTCCTCACACATTATGGGGCAATCTGTTTACCCAAAAATACCCCACTAAGCTCTCAATGGCCTACACCACCCAAGGACACCATCTCACGACACTCATATCCCTCCACTAGACCCCCACACCCTCAAAATAGCCTAAGGATGAAGAAAAGGGCTTAAAAACCCCAAAAAGGAGCCCAAAATAGCCTCCTAGGAGCTAAAGCCCTCAAAAAGGGGCTAAAACCCTAAAAGGGGCTAAAGTTAGGGCGAAAGGGGCTAAAGCCCTAACCAAGGGCTTAAAACCCTAAAACCCCTTGGAAAAGCTATAAAAGGAGGGTGGGGGGTCTCTCTCAAAACACTCCTCCCTTACATACTATTATGCTGCCCATGGATGCCTTGAGACACATTTACCTCTCAAGCCACCCACACTCCCTCTCCTCCATTCCCATTGAGCCATTGCTCCCCATCCAGGAGAGAGGAGTGCTTCCACAAGCTAGGGAATGGTGGCCCATTTCCACTAGAGAAGGTATAGCTTGTCTTTCATGTCTTGTTTATTTGTTTCTTAGTTGTATTTTATTTTTAACCCTTGTTTCCATTTGCAGGTTTTATGCTTAACATTGTTTTGCAGGTTTTACTGTAGCTTAGTCTTTGCTTGCAGGTCTTTGGAGGCAGAACCCTAGCCCGTGTTTGTAGAGGGGTTCACCAACGCTTCTATCTTATTTCTGTTCTTAGCTTAGCTTTCATTTCTGTTATTTACATTACGTTTTCATTTTCTACATGTACCCACCAGTAGGAACCTACCCTTCTATCCTATAGACAAAAGGGAGCCATTCCTGCCCCTGTAGTAGGGAGAAATCCCTGCTACATTTAATACTCATTTTTTCTGTCAAATTTTCATGATACTAGGCTTGCTATTTCGAATTGGAAATTGCCTTCGTTGAGTACGTTCTTTGATTCACTAAAAAATGAGCATTATAAATCGATCCAGATGGGTGCTCTTATATTCTCCAAGGAAAAGGATAATTCTCTTATAGTTCAAGGAAGCAATAATTCCAGATCAAAAGAGAAGAAAATTGTGAAAGAGAAGAAGCCAAAGTCATAAATTGAAGATGAAGTTTCAAATCCTACTGATGAAGATTCAATGAAGAAATCCAAGAAGAAATGGAGCACATCCAAGTGCTCTTATTGCAGGAATGGATTCCATCATGAGAATAAATGTTTGAAGAATAGTATGGACATCATGTCTTAGCTTCTTGAGAAGCACACCATTGAATTTCCAGATGAGCTAGAGAAGCATGATGAATCCTCAGAACGCTGTCATAGTGCGCAGTTCCAAGGTAATATAAACTATGCCTTGAGTGCCAGAGTTAAATAATTTCCTCATATATATGGTATAGATTCATTTTATGATATATTGGAATCATAAAACTTAGATTATTTCTTGAATCATTCACCAATTAGTCTACTAGATCCATCTCCCAATAGTTGTGATTTTTCACTATATCTTGACTTGTCTTTAAGCAACTCTTCCCCACTTCATTCACATGATTATAATTCTGATTTAGAAGCATGTTTTCTGGATTATATGCATGTTATGACACCATCCATACCACCATCCATACCATATACCATACCTGCGAATACTCCTAAGACTATACAAACCCCAAGTTCACTAGTTGATTCCTCATTGGTTTCCTATGCAATGTTACTTATATCAAATGGTTTTAAGCTTTGTTATCTTTCACTGGTTGGTTATCCATGAACTTATTCATCATTGGAATAATATTACACATGTTTTGATATGTCTAAACACTTATGGTTCAAATCTCAAGTCCATTCATCATTCAGTTTTTTACATCCATCTGTTTTCACCAGTTGCTCATCATTATCCTACCTTATCCCTAGACCCTTATGGAGACACTAAAACTTGGGTATTTTCTATTCCATATGATAATAATTCTGTTATATCAGAGTATTTTTAGTCTCGTTTCATATTTGTGAAGGTGCTTCATCAATTTGGAATAAAGATATGTGATCCACATCACCATTTTGTAGCTATACAAGGAATTGATTGTCTTAATTTTTGTACTCTTTGGGAAGGAGTATGCACAGATCTCTTTTCCTTTTCAGAGTGTTTTTACAGATTAGATTATTACAAGAACAAGAATCATTCAGATAATGCTCCTACTTCATCAAATGATGAGATACAAGGAGTCTCTCCTCTTCCTTCTTCCAGATTCTACACTTTAGCGCATGATCATGGAGTCTACAAACTTATTTATTAAGTATTTCACAAGAAGCAGTTCAATCAGCTCATTCAAGTGAAGATAAATACCTATTGAAGACATGTTAAAATTTTGTTCTTTTTCCTTTCTTGAGGGAGGATTTTCCCCATGTGGTTTTGCCTCTTTCCTCACTTTTCTACACATGAATAATTGTAAAGGGTGACCATATCCTTGTTGTTGGGACCTATATGCATCTATATTTCTTACATATCATCATAAAGTCAGACTTAAAGGGGGTGTTGGGATATTATAAAACCACTTCATACTTAGGATAAAATATTTAATCATTTCTGATTAATTTCCTACCCATTAGCCTAGATAGTTGGAATCCACTTGCGCCACTTGATCAACACTTAACATATATACCTAGGAGTGCCTTTATCCCGATTATGGTTTGATCCTTCCTACTTTATTGACTTCGAAATTTAGTAACTACGCATTCCTGCAGATTCCATCCTTATCTTGCTTTATTCCAGCTTTTCAGTGGGTAAGGTAAAGCTAGCATACTAGGAAACTGCTATCTTTTGTTTCCAAACCATCCTCCATGATTTTCTCTCCATATTTCAAGATTAGCATGTTTTTCCACCATCCTTGAAAAATCACTCATGCTTTATATAATTCACAAGTTCCTTGACTAATTAGGAAAGTGATTTAGTCACATATGGGGTTTATTATATTTAGTAAGCATGATTTATGAGCTAGCATGAGTTTCCTTCCATCAACTCAATTTTCCTTTATAAGGATGTATTAATATTGTAATAATCAATAAATTATTCATTCTTCACTTCCTCATGTGATTCAGTCTCTTTATTCTTCTCTCTATTTTCCTTGTCCATGCTTGTTAGAATTATCTTGTAGCTAGATCTACATCCTGTGCTTCTTCTTAGTATCAAGGCTCTATTTATTCATAGCATTAGAATTGTTATTTCTAATGAGTCCTGGAAGGTCATCCTTGGATGTAATGAGTCCTAGCGTGCTACACATGTTATCCTTGGATGTAATGATTCCTTGAGGTTTTCCTTGAATGTAATGAGCCCTGGCATGGTACACAGGTTGTTATTAGACGTAATCAATCCTTATGTGTTCCCATGTTGGAGATGATGAGAGATCACAAGGCAGTTGGTGTGCACTTAGGTAATTCTCACTATTACGGAGAGAAATTCCTATGGCTTGGGGTACCACAACAGACAGCTTGACTCTAGAAATCAATCTTTCCCAATATGCAATAGAAATAAAATGTCTAACACTAAAGGATCAGACCTCGTACCTTATTCCGGACGGTTGAAGTAGATCCCCATTGAGCTTTCCAATCTTCAGCTTGAATTGATATAATACTTCCTCAACAACAAGTAAACAATACAAGCATACTATATATCATGGTGTTAGATCTATTATAGCATATATAAACAATATTGTAAAAGCATTTGACATATTCCCATGGATAAAATATTCAATCAAATACACATCATTGGACATGAAAAGATATTTCTATTAATATAAATCAGATATTACAAGATAGATACAACCTCTGACGGCACGTCTGCGAACTGGAGAAACTGAATCCCCCACTTGGGCCTCCACAACTTCAATCCTTCATCTCTCGATAGCAAGCTCACAAGCAAATGGAAAGCTTGGGAAAAACACAAAAGTGCTCCAAGGGACAAAGGGATGTAGACTCAAGTATAAGTTATGGCAACAATGGCCTATAGTTTCTTTGCTCTCAATTCTCTCTATATGCCTTCAATGTACCAAGGGGTTCCTTATATAGCTTTCAAATGGATAATGAAAGGTCGAATCCGAGCGATCTCAAGGCATATGGAAGGCCAGGATTCAAATGAGTCGGATCCATGTCAAGGAAAATTCCAAAAGGATTTGGATTATGCACACATCCCGATGTACGCGGTTATATGGGTCAAACCTGCGTATGTACGCATTTATCGGGTTAAAATCCGCTTATATCATTTTTCATATGTTTTTAGGGATGATCAAGGAAACATCAAAGGACAAAAGATGGTCCATAGGGTCTAAAGAGTCTGCAGCAGGACAGGGGAAGGCCATACAAAGTGCGATTCACCTAGAGTGGTGAAATCCGCTATAACACTCACATAGTGGAATATGCAGGTTGTCTTCATGACATAATGAGTCCTGGCATGCTCCTATGTTGGTAGAATGCATGCTGACCATGGAAAGACGTAATCCACTTGGTGTGCTCCTAGGTAATTATCGCATAGTGGAAGAAACAGGTTGTCTTGGTGACGTAATGAGTCATGGCGTGATCCTATGTTGCTAGAACACAAGTGGTATGTGGTATGCATCTGGGCTATGTTTCATGTATGATGATGAGGTGATCTGGATATGAAGAGATGATGCTAGGAGATGCAAGTGATTGCAGTGAAAAAGTAATGAACGGTCTTGGGATGTACCTATGCGATGGCTTGCTCGTTGATACGATGAAGACCTAGATGAGGACTAGGCCTACACCTAGCATGAAACAAGGTTGGATTTGTAGAAAATTATGATAGCAAATAGATCCGACAAATGTCATTGTTAGCACTTAGAAATTATCCTCGATTATGAAAGGATAATCTCAAGGTAACCACAAAACCAATCATTAGGAGGAAAAGATGGATTCTTTTCAACCAGAGAGGGATCTCTCAATAAGTAAACTCATAGGCCAGAAATATTTGAAAGAAACAAAATTAATAATAAATGTGGCTGAAACTAGTGCTCATTGGGCATGGAGTCATATATGAAAACAAGTATAACAGTTCTATTGGAATGGAATTTAAACAGAGGCAGGGTAGCTACTCCTTTACAGTAAAAAAGTTGGTTATCTGGTGATAGGGAAGAATAAGAAACAGTCCATTAATATGGGAATCTAACAAGGATGAATCCAATATTAAATTTAGTGGAAAATATTTGTGAATTATTGAAAGTAAAGGATCAAAGCATATGATTATGAATTTCAACCCAATATAGACTCATTCAAGCATGAAAAACATAACAGAATGGGAAGGTAAACATGAAACACATTCACATAGAGAAGAGAAACTATAGACTACAAAGTAAATAACACAAGAATATCTGCAAAACACCTTCTTGGCTCTGAAATTTTTACTCTCTTTAAACTCTCTTACAATAATCAGTTTTTCTCATGGGTTCCAACCCTCAATACTTTTCAAAAAATTGCTTAAATAAATCAAAATACCCCCGAGCTGATAACTACTTCTATGCTAAAAATAGGAAAATAACTGTCTTATTACATTTGTCATTTTCTTCCTAACAAACTAACTACTCATATTTTTATTACATTTTTAAAAAATAAATAAGTCTTCAATATTCCACGGGATTCCTTCATTGATGCAAGTTGTAATTAGTCCTTCCAAATTTCTCCATCGTCTTCCATTGATCAACAGTTGGTAGCTCTAGACTGGCCATTTCTTTAGCCAATACTCGTAACTCTACGTGATCCACATATGGATTTCTGGAAACTAACTACAAATAGTTCTGAAAGCATTGATTATTTCGAATTCCACTGCTAATTTATCAATCACTATTTTTCTTGATAAATATTGATTCATATCCTCAAATTTTCTATGATCCAACCTACATCTGACCAACTAAGCCTGATATTCCACTTGAGACAGAATTTTACCATTTTACTCCCAAAAGGAAGGCAAACCCTTTTGAAACATCAATGTGAATAACCTTCTAAACATCTTAACCTCATGTCAATTTTGGCTTGCACAAGGTCTAGATGTTGATGCTTCCCAACTACCTTCCTGGCCCAAGAAATCACTGTGATTCTGTCCTTTATTCCCATTGTCTTCAAGTCATCTTATGCTAATCCATTTACAAAATTAACTATATTGTTGGATGTATCTATAGGTTTCATATCAAAAATCTCAAATTAGGGGTGGTTTGGGAGGTTATGAAACTAAATTGGGAAGTTGTAACTAACCCCTATTCAACCCTATCTCTTTAGAAATGTATAAATAGAAGGAGAGAGGTCCATGAGAACAGAATTTAACCTTTTCATTGTTATGCTGGTGGAATTGGGACTCTCATCCCCCCTACCTTTTATCTAGATGCTATATCCTTGTGTTATAGAACTTGGACGCTGAGTTCCTTGGAGAAGAGAAGCAACAGAACCAGATCAAGGTTTCGTGAGGTGCCCAATAAGAGGAGAACATAATATTTTTACTTCTTCCACTTGATTAATAAAGATGTGATGTCCTTCTTCTTCCAAATCGTTGTCTAATATATGTTGTACTTATTTTTGTAATAATATGTTGATGATGATAATATTAGGTTTTCATATTTCTTTGATTATCGTTGCTTTACATTTAGTCAAATTGGTTTGAGGAAGGTTTAACATGTTTTGCAGGTCTCTCGAAGCAAAAGGATCAAGAGGAAGGGCCAGAGAAAGCTTGGACTAGCCTTCAAAGAATCAGGTATGGAAATTACTTATCTCTGAATATTTCTTATATATACTTCCATAACTGTATGCATTTATCTTTCAATCCTAATATGTTTATGGCCTCTTAAACCCTAGCCATAAGAAAACTTTACTCTACAAAAGAACTGACGACTCCACTAGGAAGATCCTTATATGTTTGGGGTTTCTCTATCTTTCTTCCAGTGTTTTGTAATGTTTCATGTCCTTCTTGCATGTTAGGAGCAACCTTTAGGTCTGATTGAACACCTGTCCTACCTTCCTAGGTCAGTTTTTGATCCTCGTTGTGCTTTATACCAACCCTTTGCAGGCTGTAGATTGAACAATCATGAATCTAGGATGTATTCATGAACTGCACTACTTGTAACTTGCATTTCATTCACAACCTTCCTTAAGGAAACTCACGAATGCACATGAAAAAAGGTGTTTCTTTCCATCATTTTTAGGGTTTTTTTGGGTGATTTAAGGGTTGTCTGGAGGGTCTTCAAGGGTCCTTTGCATGTGCATGAATATAGGGATGTTGTTTCATATCTGTTAGGTTCTCTTTATCTATCTTGTAAGCTCTTTTAAAGTCCTTTTGTAGTGTTTGTGCCAGAAATTGTTTCCAGACTACAAAGAAACAAGCCAACACAATCTCATATATTCAATCAAACAAAACTAGGTTTTTAGGGTTTTTGAAAGGTTTTTCTAGTTGTGAAGTTTGGTGACAAAAGGGAATACATTCATAAGCCAAATAGGAACTAAATCATAAGTAAAGCATAACAGAGATGCATAATATAATAACCAGGTATCCAACAGAACATAACATTGAAGTTCATCCACAACTGACAAGCACTACAAGCATAAAGACTATAAACCAGCAATGAAATTATCAATTGTGTAGCTAAGCAAGCTAGAAATGAAGCCAAAACATAGACTGAAGGGTAAAATGGAGCATATATTTCATAATTCTGTTCATCAAATACACATGAGAGTCAAGTACTTAGCTTATCAATAAGTCAAGAGACCTCCTCTAGCCATCCAAAAGTCGAACCCTTTGTTCTCTTTGTGACCTTCCTAAATACTGTTTTTTCAAAATTCAGTTAGAGTCTAAACCCTAACTGTTTTTAGCCTACTCATCGATAGGGTATTCTAAAAATAATAATTACAGAAATAAAGTATTCCTCAAAAACATAACAAGTAACTGTTTTAGCTAACAATGCTCATAGGTCTTTAGCAGCTTCTGCTAACAGAGCTATCCCATCTAAGGCTTAGGCCTTTTTCCTAGCTTTCTACTCCTCAGCTTCCATCTCTTTCATTCTTTTAGTAAGCTCCTCATTCTACTGCTGTAGGCTTCTGACAGTCTATTTTAATTCTGCACACTGTAAATATGGACTTCTTTTCCTTTTTAGGGCCTCTTTGGAGACTGCAATAAGCTCTTGGTAGTGATCATTCACTTCTTCTAGGTCTTCCCTAAGTCTTTTATTAGCTGTAATCAAACCATCATTTGTTTCTTGCATATACTCTATTTGATGTTTATACTGCTTGATGGCTCTTTGCAAATTTTCCTTCTCTGAGTCAAATGCCTTTCTTCTTGTTGTACTTTGTAGTTCACTAGGCAACCATGGGATGTTCAGCTTTCTGAACATTTCCTCATCCTCAGGCAGCAGCTCTGTGGAAGTATCATGAACACTTGGGTTTTCTTGATTATCTGTTTCAGCAGGAGCATTTTCATCCATCAACAGCTTATTTTCTGAATAAGACATCTCTGTTTCATCTTTTTGCTACTCCTTCAACAGTTTACCTTGTATCTCTAAAAACACAGCAGATAATTTAGTCTCAGTGAGGGTATATTCTTCTTCTATATTCAATAGTTTCTTCCCTTTGCTGTTACCTTTGCTAGATTCTAGCTTTTCATCTGAAGAAGAAGTATCAATCATAGTTATCCCTTCTGTCTTTAACTTAGGGTTTAATAGCTTTTTCATGTTTAGCCTCAATTTATTTTTGGGTATAGTTTTGGGTCTCCAGCCTGGAGCAAACTCTCCTACCATCTTTAAAAATTTTCCTTGATGCATGATAGAGGCAAATTATTTAACCTTGATCTTCTTTTTCTTTGGTATTACTGTCTTATCCTCTTGACTGTAGAAATCCCTGTGTGTGCTAACCCTAGCCTTAGCACTGATATTCAACTCATCTCCTTCCAACAAATATGCTTCATCTTCAGAGAAAATGGTAATTGGACTTCGTTGTTGGACCTTAGTATTTTCTTCATCTCCTAAGCTGTAAAAACAATTTTTTCATCAATGAGTGCTTCTGCTGGTGTTTCATTTTGAACAAGCTGGGTTTCCTTGTGAATAAACAACAAATTTTTGTTCTCACTGTCAACTAAAGGTTGCTGAGATTCGTAATCTCCTTTTGAAGGTTCTGCTACTTCCTCTAGTTTGACACATTTCTCATCTTCAGCCTTCACTTTTTGTCTCAATTTTCTAATTAGGGTTTGTCCCTTATCCACCTGCTTTCTGTTAGACTGTCCTTCCTGGTTATTGTGGAACCTAGACCAAAAGAGAAAGTAGTCCCAAGTCTTACCTTCTTTTTGTAGAACAGTGTTAATAATAAGTTTAATTAACCCATGGTGAAAGATGGATTGACTTGTGTGATTCTGATGCTTTTTGATCCTGCTTGACATTTTCTACAAACACTTTAACAGGAAGAAAGGGAGATTCATCCTTGATTCACCAGCAAGGCTTTGAAGGAACCTGAAATGATACTTGAAGACAAAAGCATACCTCCCTTCACATGTAATGTAGCTTTGTAGAACCTTGATAGGCTCTACCCATTCAGCTTTGAAATTATGGATGAGCACTCCCTTGCTCCAATCTGGAACAATGCCAGGCAATAGATACCTTTGGGCATTGAAGGTGAATGGCACCTTTTTGAACCAAAGTTCTCCTTCATTCTTGACCCCTGTTGCTTCATCTACCAAATCTACAGTTAATTTGAACTTTAGAGTATCAAATGATACTATATCTTTATTATAACACTGAGCGAATTTGTGAGAAACTTCAGTATTATATCCATCAATTTTCTTAAAGAAGTTCAACCATCCTGCATTCTCAAAGAGTTTAGCACATCCTGGAAAGTTTTCTATCCAATTTAGCTCAGTGGGCTCAGCCTTGTTGGTATTCCCACTCTTCTTCATCTACTTTCCCAAGGCTTGATGATGCTTTTGTGTGATTTTCAGAACCGGTTAGTGACTTAACAGCCTTTTTTCCTCAAGTTTTCAGAGTTTTGACAGTCAGTTCTCCTTTGGATTCTCCCTGGCTGTTTTTCCTCAATTTTTAATAGTCAGTTCTATTATCAATACAGGGAATGTTTTGTACCGAGCTTGGGTAATTTAGGTCAAACAGAGCACCAAAAATCTTTAATAGAGCTACTGCTGAACTTTACTAACAACAAAGATGCTCATCTAAACCTTTTGGACTAATCTCTCACCGTTGGGAGTTTGTTGAATACATGAATTTATGTTTTCTTTTAACAATTTAACATTATAAGGCTTAATAGAAAAATCCCCAATTTAACAGGCCATGACCCAGGTCACGTGGAATACCTCACTCCTAGCTGCTGCAGGTGTTAAAAATTGATTCTTGGACTAGCTGAACGTCGAATTGAATGCTCCAGGTGTCCTCAAGTCTTCAGCTTACTTCCAACTGTCGCGCTGCGAAACCCTAAATTCCTTCTTCAAATGCCAATTCCTGATTCTTACCAATGTGTCTTCATTCCACTTCTCCACCAGTTTCATAATGCTTAATTGGAGAACCTCTTTCCCGTTAATCTCGCCTCATTCCACTTTCTGTCATCATTTTCCAAGCCTTAACTTCTAACTGCCACGATCTCCCTCACGTCATATCCAACATCTATTTGCATGATTATCTTTGATGAAACACGTATTAAACCCACCTACACATCTGATTAGTCATCCCAAGAGCGAAAACATTGGAGAATTCAGCGTAAAAACTGACAAATTTTGCACCCGCGATTTTCTTGTAGTGCGCCAATGTAAAATTTTAACCGTTGCGCTACAAGAAAGTTTAAAAATAAAATTTTGTACTTTTTGACCAGTAATTTAACTTTAACATAGGTTTATATGACTAAACCTTGATCTTAGTGCTTATTTATGAAACTATTAATCAACATATATCCAATAGAACCCTTCAAAACATAAGAAAAACAAAAAAGATGGAAACCTAATGGCATAAACCCAAAATTGCACTCTAAACCAAAATTTTCAAGAAGTAAACAAATAAGAAAGCTTCAAAAACAAAAACAAAATATAAGACTAATGAAAAAGAATTCATAACTTAACATATGGCTCCAGTTGCGGGATGAAGTCCTCCCTGTGAGGCTTCAAGAACCTGTAGACCAGTGCCTTCTCTTCTGCTCCCTACTAGTTTGCAAAATTTCCATTGGGTTATGGAGTCCTTATTATGCTTTACTCACACCGGTATATACAATGAAAAGTAAAAATCTCCTCAAAGACTGTAGAAATGCTTGAGGAATCGTCCATTGACTGGACTTGACAATTCCTCGCCTTCCAAAGAGTGTAGGACAAAAGTGTTGTTTTTCAACATCTTAGGTACTAGGAAAGGGCCAAACCAGAGGTTGTCAAATTTTCCATGCTTCCATTTTTTCTCTTTCTTGGCATCCCACCTCAGAACCATATCACCAACTGAGAAAGTGTTATCTTTGATTTTACAGTCAAATATGCTTTTAATCTTCAATCTGTATAACTGTGCCCTTTCCTCCACTTTTTCTCTGTTCTGTTGTAACTCTATCATCTCATAAATCCTTCTCTACATATCATTTGGTTCTTCCTGGAAATTCTGAAGAAACTTCATCACTGGGATTCCCAATTGAACAGGAAAAACTGCATCTGTGCCATACACTAATTGGAAAGGAGAAGTTCCAATTGCTTGTTTGACTGTTATCCTATCAGCCCATAATGCATATTTCAGCATAGAATCCCATGATCTCTTATTATGCTTAAGCAACTTTTTGATACTATGAATGATTTTTTTATTTGAGGATTCAGCTAAAGCATTACCTTGGGGGTAGTAAGGAGTTGAATGCTTCAGCAAGATACCATTCTTTTCACAAAATGCTTCCATTGCCTTAGAATTGAAAGCCTTTGCATTATCTGTTACTATTTTCTGAGGACACCCAATTCTACTAAGGATATTTTCTTCAATAAATTCCATAATTACTTTGTCTGTGGCATTCCTAGTAGGGATGGCTTCCACCCATTTGGTAAAGAATTCTGTTGCAGTTAGAATCCACTTGTGTTGTCCTGAGGAAGATGGATTTATCTCCCCTATAAAATCCAAACCCCATTGCTGGAAAGGAGCACTTACTGCAATAGGTTTTAGGGGCAATGACAACAATTTTTGTTTGCCAATAAACTTCTAACAAGGGATACATGGTCTTACCTGCTGATATACATCTGCAAACAAAGAGGGCCAATAGTACCCAGCTCTTATAATCTTGTATGCTGTTGTCTTCCAGTACTTGTGACCTCCACAAGCACCCTCATGAGATTTAGAAATTACTCCTTCAATTTCGGATTTATCCAAGCATCTGAGTAGAATACCGCCTGGGTCCTTCCAAAATAACTGCTCTTCTACTAGACAATACTTAATAGCTTTTAGCTTTAAAGATCTAGCAGATTTTCTATCTAAATGCTTAGGACATTGCAAAAACAACAGAAAATACACAATGCCTACATGCCATGTAGATACTAAATAATAGTCCATAATCTTCTCTTTTTCCAAGATTGCTTGATCTTCTTCCTGTGCTAACTCTTCAGCCATCACATGCAATCCCAAATCTTGACAATTTGATTCAGCCAGCAGCTTGGCTAAACCCTGCCCCTTGACTAGTTTGTAGGTCTGATATCTACATCGTACTCCATGATTTTAGCAATCTGCTTGCCTCTTTTCCCCTCACTATCAGGCTGTGTCAAAACATCTTTTACAGCAGCATTAGGCACATATGAAGTAACTTTAGAATGCAAAATATAGATTCTGAAAAACTTTAAAGCTTTTTCCAAAGCATAGGCCTGTTTTTCTAAGATACTGTATTTTAATTCAGAATCCCTGAGAGTTTTGCTGAAGAATGCAATAGGTTTCTCCAGTCCTTCCTTATTATTCTGCAACAAAACAACTGCTACTGTATCCTCTAATGCAAATGAGAATGTAAGAAATTCTCTGGTAACATCTGGACTTTACTAATATAGGAGCTTCAGTAAGAGCCATTTTGATCTTCTCAAATGCATTCTTTACTTCAGTGGTCCAGCTGACTTCCTGATCCTTTTTAAGCATTGTTGTGATCTGCTTGATAATCTCAGCAAAGTTTGGTATAAAACAACGCAGAAAATTGATTTTACCAATGAAAGATTGGACATCTTTTTTACTTCTTGGTAGACTTATTTTCAATATTGATTTCACCCTTTCAGGGTCAATCCTTATACCATCCACAGAAACTAAATGACCCAGTAATTTTCCCTCCTGTACAGCAAAATGTGACTTCTTTGGATTCAAGGATAGGCCAAATTTTCTACATTTCAAGAAAGTATGCTTCGAATGCTTTAGGTGTTCATCATCTGATTGTGAGAAAACAGTAATATCATCCAAGTAGATTACCACAAACTTGTCCTTTTCTCCGACGAAAGCAATATCCATAGCCCTCTGAAAAGTGGCTCCAGCGTTCATTAGACCAAAAGGCATCTTGTCATACATTAAAGTTCCCCAAGGAGTTGTAAGAGCTATTTTCTCCTTATCATCAGGATGCATAGAAAACTGATTGTACCCTGAAAAACCATCAACCATAGAGATCATCTGTGCCTCGACTACTTTCTGCAATATTTGCTCAATTTTAGGCAGAGGATAATTATCCTTTAGTGAAGATCTTTTCAAATTTCTAAAGTCAACACACAACCTGATTTCTCCATTCTTTTTCCTAATCGGGACTAAATTAGCCACCCATGAAGAATACCTAAGGGGCACTATGATCTTGGCATCCAACAACTTCTTCACTTCTTTTTCAATAACAGGAAACAAGGCTGGATTAATCCTCCTAAATTTCCGACGAAAATGTTTGACATTCGGTTTTAAAGGGACTTTATGTTGTATAATTCTAGTGTCATAGGTTCTCAACTCCTCATAAGACCATGCAAAAACATCCACATGTTCTTTTAACAATTTAATGTATCTGTTTCTTTGTTCAGTTGTAAGTGCTTTAGAAATTTTAACCATTCTAGGATGTTCTGCAGAGCCAATGTTACAATCTACCACATTCTCTTCCGAGGACTGTACGATAGGCTTTAAAAGTGTATCATCTTTTGTAAATATCCTTTCCAAAGGTACCAAACCCTTTGGGATGAAGTTACTTTTTAATTCAATAATTTTATGTCCAGCTATTTCATTATTAGGAATCTCTTCCATCTCTCCATCCCCTTCATCTTCCTCTTGATCAATCATGGAATTTGAAAACTCATGTGTAATCTCTAAGAACCTTTTAATTTCAATTTCATCTTCAAACACTTTCCACTGCTTCACATTATCAGGTACAGATGGTCTGTACCTAACTTCAATGGGATACCTCAACTGTGTAGTCTTGGGATTTCTAAAGTGTGTAGCAGCCAAGGCCAAAGAATTTGCAGTCTGATTATGGTCTCTAGGAATATAAGTAATGTTAAAAGCTACAAAATAATTTTCAATCATGTCCCATACCTCATTTAGGTAGAATTCAACAAACCCTGCTTCACTTGATAGTTGTTCTTCACCTGCTGAACAACTAATTCGGAGTCGCTAAATAGTTGTTCTTCACCTTTAACCTTTTCATTGTTATGCTGGTGGAATTGGGACTCTCATCCTCCCTACCTTTTATCTAGATGCTATATCCTTGTGTTATAGAGCTTGGAGGTTGAGTTCCTTGGAGAAGAGAAGCAACGGAACTAGATCAAGGTTTCGTGAGGTGCCCAACAAGAGGAGAACGTAAGATTTTTACTTCTTCCACTTGATTAATAAAGATGCGATGTCCTTTTTCTTCCAAATCGTTGTCTAATATATGTTGTACTTATTTTTGTAATCAGATGTTGATGATGATAATATTAGGTTTTCATATTTCTTTGATTATCATTGCTTTACATTTAGTCAAATTGGTTTGAGGAAGGTTTAACTTGTTTTGCAGGTCTCTCGGAGCAAAAGGATCAAGAGGAAGGACCAGAGAAAGCTTGGACTAGCCTTCAGAGAATCAGGTATGGAAATTACTTATCTATGAATATTTCTTATATATACTTGCATAACTATATGCATTTATCTTTCAAGCCTAATATGTTTATGGCCTCTTAAACCCCAGCCATAAGAACACTTTACTCTACAAAAGAACTGACGACTCCACTAGGGATATCCTTATATGTTTGAGGTTTCTCTATCTTTATTCCAGTGTTTTGTAATGTTTCATGTCCTTCTTGCATGTTAGGAGCAACCTTTAGGTCTGATTGAACACCTGTCCTACCTTCCTAGTTCAGTTTTTGATCCTCTTTGTGCTTTATGCCACCCCTTTGCAGGCTGTAGACTGAACAATCATGAATCTAGTATGTATTCATGACCTGCACTAGTTGTAAATTGCATTTCATTCACAACCTTCCTTAAGGAAACTCACAAATGCACCTGAAAAAAGGTGTTTTTTTCCATCATTTTTAGGGTTTTTTTGGGTGATTTAAGGGTTGTCTGGAGGGTCTTCAAGGGTCCTTTGCATGTGCATGAATCTAGGGATGTTGTTTCATATCTGTTAGGTTCTCTTTATCTATCTTGTAAGATCTTTTAAAGTCCTTTTGTGGTGTTTGTGCCAGAAATTGTTTCCAGACTACAAAGAAACAAGCCAACACAATCTCAAATATTCAATCAAACAAAACTAGATTTTTAGGGTTTTTCAAAGGTTTTTCTAGTTGTGAAGTTTGGTGACAAAAGGGAATACATTCATAAGCCAAATAGGAAATAAATCATAAGTAAATAAGAACAGAGATGCATAATATAATATCCAGGAATCCAACAGAACATAACATTGAAGTTCATCCACAACTGACAAGCACTACAAGCATAAAGACTATAAACCAGCAATGAAATTATCAATTGTGTAGCTAAACAAGCTAGAAATGAAGCCAAAACACAGACTGAAGGGTAAAATTGAGCATATATTTCATAATTATGTTCATCAAATACACATGAGAGTCAAGTACTTAGCTTATCAATAAGTCAAGAGACCTCCTCTATCCATCCAAAAGTCGAACCCTTTGTTCTCTTTGTGACCTTCCTAAATAATGTTTTTTCAAAATTCAGTTAGAGTCTAAACCCTAACTTTTTTTAGCCTACTCATCGATAGGGTATTATAAAAATAATAATTACAAAAATAAAGTATTCCTCAAAAACATAACAAGTAACTGTTTTAGCTAACAATGCTCATAGGTCTTTAGCAGCTTCTACTAACAGAGCTATCCCATCTAAGGCTTGGGCCTTTTTCCTAGCTTTCTGCTCCTTAGCTTCCATCTCTGTCATTCTTTTAGTAAGCTCCTCATTCTGCTGCTGTAGGCTTCTGACAGTCTGTTTTAATTCTGCACACTGTAAGTCTATACTTCTTTTCCTTTTTAGGGCCTCTTTGGAGACTACAATAAGCTCTTGGTAGTGATCATTCACTTCTTTTAGGTCTTCCCTGAGTCTTTTATTAGCTGTAATCAAACCATCATTTGTTTCTTGCATATACTCTATTTGATGTTTATACTGCTTGATGGCTCTTTGCAAATTTTCCTTCTCTAAGTCAAATGCCTTTCTTCTTGTTGTACTTTGTAGTTCACTAGGCAACCATGGGATGTTCAGCTTTCTGAAGATTTCCTCATCCTCAGGCAGTAGCTCTGTGGAAGTATCATGAACACTTGGGTTTTCTTGATTATCTGTTTCAGCAGGAGCATTTTCATCCATCAACAGCTTATTTTCTGAATAAGACATCTCTGTTTCATCTTTTTTCTACTCCTTCAACAGTTTACCTCGTATCTCTAAAAACACAGTAGATAATTTAGTCTCAGTGAGGGTAGATTCTTCTTCTATATTCAATGGTTTCTTCCGTTTGCTGTTACCTTTGCTAGATTCTAGCTTTTCATTTGAAGGAGAAGTATCAATCATAGTTATCCCTCCTGTCTTTAACTTAGGGTTTAATAGCTTTTTCATGTTTAGCCTCAATTTTTTTTGGGTCTAGTTTTGGGTCTCCATCCTGGAGCAAACTCTCCTACCATCTTTAAAATTTTTCCTTGATGCATGATAGAGGCAAATTATTTAACCTTGATCTTCTTTTTCTTTGGTATTACTATCTTATCCTCCTGACTGTAGAACTCCCTGTGTGTGCCAACCCTAGCCTTAGCACTGATAGTCAACTCATCTCCTTCCAACAAATATGCTTCATCTTCAGAGAAAATGGTAATTGGACTTCGTTGTTGGACCTTAGTATTTTCTTCATCTCCTAAAGCCTTTTCTGTAAAAACAATTTTTTAATCAATGAGTGCTTCTGCTAGTGTTTCATTTTGAACAAGCTGGGTTTCCTTGTGAATAAACAGCAAATTTTTTTTCTCACTGTCAACTAAAGGTTGCTGAGATTCGTAATCTCCTTTTGAAGGTTCTACCACTTCCTCTAGTTTGGCACATTTCGCATCTTCAGCCTTCACTTTTTGTCTCAATTTTCTAATTAGGGTTTGTCCCTTATCCACCTGCTTTCTGGTAGGCTGTCCTTCCTGGTTATTGTGGAACCTAGATCAAAAGAGAAAGTAGTCCCAAGTATTACCTTCTTTTTGCAGAACAGTGTTAATAATAATTTTAATTAACCCATGGTGAAAGATGGATTGACTTGTGTGATTCTGATGCTCTTTGATCCTGCTTGACATTTTCTGCAAACACTTTAACAGGAAGAAAGGGAGATTCATCCTTGATTCACCAGCAAGGTTTTGAAGGAACCTGAAATTATACTTGAAGACAAAAGCATACCTCCCTTCAAATGTAATGTAGCTTTGTAGAACCTTGATAGGCTCTAGCCATTCAGCTTTGAAATTATGGATGAGCACTCCCTTGCTCCAATCTGGAACAATGCCAGGCAATAGACTCCCTTTGGGCATTGAAGGCGAATGGCACCTTTTTGAACCAAAGTTCTCCTTCATTCTTGACCCCTGTTGCTTCAGCCACCAAATCTACAATTAATTTGAACTTCAGAGTATCAAATGATACTATATCTTTATTATAACACTGAGCAGATTTGTGATAAAATTCAGTATTATATCATCAATTTTCTTAAAGAAGTTCAACCATCCAGCATTCTCAAAGAGTTTAGCACATCCTGGAAAGTTTTCTATCCAATTCAGCTCAGTGGGCTCAGCCTTGTTGGTCTTCCCACTCTTCTTCATTTGCTTTCCCAAGGCTTGATGATGCTTTTGTGTGATTTTTAGAACCTGTTAGTGACTTAACAGCCTTTTTTCCTCAAGTTTTCAGAGTTTTGACTATCAGTTCTGCTTTGGATTCTCCCTGGCTATTTTTCCTCGATTTTTTAACAGTCAGTTCTATTATTAATACAGGGAATGTTTTGTACCAATCTTGGGTAATTTAGGTCAAACAGAGCACCAAAAATCTTTAACAGAGCTGTTGTTGAACTTTACTAACAACAAATATGCTCATCTAAACCTTTTGGACTGATCTCTCACCGTTGGGAGTTTGTTGAATACATGAATTTATGTTTTCTTTTAACAATTTAACATTATAAGGCTTAATAGAAAAATCTCCAATTTAACAGGCCATGACCCAGGTCACGCGGAATACCTCACTCCCAGCTGCTGCAGGTGTTAAAAATTGATTCTTGGACTAGCTGAACGTTGAGTTGAATGCTCCAGGTGTCCTCAAGTCTTCAACTTACTTCCAACTGTCGCGCTGCGAAACATTAAATTCCTTCTTCAACTGCCAATTCCTGATTCTTAGCAATGTGTCTTCATTCCACTTCTCCACCAGCTTCGTAATGCTTAATTGGAGAACCTCTTTCCCGTTAATCTCGCCTCATTTCACTTTCTGTCATCATTTTCCAAGCCTTAACTTCTAACTGCCACGATCTCCCTCACGTCATGTCCAACACCTGTTTGCATGATTATCTTTGATGAAACACGTATTAAACCTTCCTACACATGTGAATAGTCATCCCAAGAGCAAAAACATTGGAGAATTCGGCGTAAAAACTGACAAATTTTTCACCTGCGATTTTCTTGTAGCGCGCCAATGTAAAATTTTAACCGTTGCGCTACAAGAAAGTTTAAAAATCAAATTTTGTGCTTTTTGACCAGTAATTCAAATTTAACATAGGTTTATATGACTAAACCTTGATTTTAGTACTTATTTATTAAACTATTAATCAACATATATCCAATAGAACCCTTCAAAACATAAGAAAAACAAAAAAGATGGAAACCTAATGGCATAAACCCAAAATTGCACTCTAAACCAAAATTTTCAAGAAGTAAAGAAATAAGAAAGCTTCAAAAACACAAACAAAATATAAGACTAATGAAAACGAATTCATAACTTAACATATGGCTCCAGCTGCGGGATGAAGTCCTCCCTGTGAGGCTTCAAGAACCTGTACACCAATGCCTTCTCTTCTGCTCCCTACTAGTTTGCAAAATTTCCATTGGGTTATGGAGTCCTTATTATGCTTTACTCACACCGGTATATACAATGAAAAGTAAAAATCTCCTCAAAGACTATAGAAATGCTTGAGGAATCGTCCATTGACTGGACTTGACAATTCCTCGCCTTCCAAAGAGTGCAGGACAAAAGTGTTGTTTTCCAACATCTTAGGTACTAGGAAAGGGCCAAACCAGAGGTTCTCAAATTTTCCATGCCTCCCTTTTTTCTCTTTCCTGGAATCCCACCTCAAAACCATATCACCAACTGAGAAAGTGTTATCTTTGATTTTACTGTCAAATCTGCTTTTAATCTTCAATCTGTATAACTGTGCCCTTTCTTCCACTTTTTCCCTGTTCTGTTGTAACTCTATCATCTCATAAATCCTTCTCTGCATATCATTTGGTTCTTCCTGGCAATTCTTAAGAAACTTCATCACTGGGATTCCCAATTAAACAGGAAAAACTATGTTTGTGCCATACACTAATTGGAAAGGAGAAGTTCCAATTGCTTGTTTGACTGTTATCCTATCAGCCCATAATGCATATTTCAGCATAGAATCCCATGATCTCTTATTATGCTTAAGCAACTTTTTGATACTATGAATGATGTTTTTATTTGAGGATTCAGCTAAAGCATTACCTTGGGGGTAGTAAGGAGTTGAATGCTTCAGCAAGATACCATTCTTTTCACAAAATGTTTCCATTGCCTTAGAATTGAAAGCCTTTGCATTATCTGTTACTATTTTCTGAGGACACCCAATTCTACTAAGGATATTTTCTTCAATAAATTCCATAATTACTTTGTCTGTGGCATTCCTAGTAGGGATGGCTTCCACCCATTTGGTAAAGAATTCTGTTGCAGTTAGAATCCACTTGTGTTGTCCTGAGGAAGATGGATTTATCTCCCCTATAAAATCCAAACCCCATTGCTGGAAAGGAGCACTTACTGCAATAGGTTTTAGGGGCAATGACAACAATTTTTGTTTGCCAGCAAACTTCTAACAAGGAATACATGCTCTTACCTGCTGATATACATCTGCAAACAAAGAGGGCCAATAGTACCCAGCTCTTAAAATATTGTATGCTGCTGTCTTCCAGTACTTGTGACCTCCACAAGCACCCTCATGAGATTCAAAAATTACTCCTTCAATTTTGGATTTATCCAAGCATCTGAGTAGAATACTGCCTGGGTCCTTCCAGAATAACTGCTCTTCTACTAGACAATACTTAGTAGCTTTTACCTTTAAATATCTAGCATATTTTCTATCTAAATGCTCAGGACATTGCAAAAACAACAGAAAATACACAATGTCTGCATGCCATGTAGATACTGAATAATAGTCCATAATCTTCTCTTTTTCCAAGATTGCTTGATCTTCTTCCTGTGCTAACTCTTCAGCCATCACATGCAATCCCAAAGCTTGACAATTTGATTCATCCAACAGCTTGGCTAAACCCTGCCCCTTGACTAGTTTGTAGGTCTGATATCTACATCGTACTCCATGATTTTAGCAATCCACTTGCCTCTTTTCCCCTCACTATCAGGCTGTGTCAAAACATCTTTTACAGCAGCATTAGGCACATATGAAATAACTTTAGAATGCAAAACATAGATTATGAAAAACTTTAAAGCTTTTTCCAAAGCATACGCCTGTTTTTCTAAGATACTATATTTTAATTCAGAATCCCTGAGAGTTTTGCTGAAGAATGCAATAGGTTGCTCTAGTCCTTCCTTATTCTTCTGCAACAAAACAACTGCTACTGTATCCTCTGATGCAAATGAGAATGTAAGAAATTCTCTAGTAAAATATAGACTTACTAATACAGGAGCTTCAGTAAGAGCCATTTTGATCTTCTCAAATGCATTCTTTGCTTCAGTGGTCCAGCTGACTTCCTGATCCTTTTTAAGCATTGTTGTGATCTGCTTGATAATCTTAGCAAATTTTGGTATAAAACAACGCAGAAAATTGATTTTACCAATGAAAGATTGGACATATTTTTTACTTCTTGGTAGACTTATTTTCAATATTGCTTTCACCCTTTCAGGGTCAATCCTTATACCATCCACAGAAACTAAATGACCCAGTAATTTTCCCTCCTGTACAGCAAAGTTTGACTTCTTTGGATTCAAGGACAGGCCAAATTTTCTACATTTCAAGAAAGTCTGCTTCAAATGCTTTAGATGTTCATCATCTGATTGTGAGAAAACAGTAATATCATCCAAGTATATTACCACAAACTTGTCCTTTTCTCCGACGAAAGCAATATCCATAGCCCTCTGAAAAGTGGCTCCAGCGTTCATTAGACCAAAAGGCATCTTGTCATACATGAAAGTTCCCCAAGAAGTTGTAAAAGTTGTTTTCTCCTTATCATCAGGATGCATAGAAAACTGATTGTACCTTGAAAAACCATCAACCATAGAGATCCTCTCTGCCCTGACTACTTTCTTCAATATTTGCTCAGTTTTAGGCAGAGGATAATTATCCTTTAGTGAAGATCTGTTCAAATTTATAAAGTCAACGTACAACCTGATTTATCCATTCTTTTTCCTAACAGGGACTAAATTAGCCACCCATGAAGAATACCTGAGGGGCACTATGATCTTGGCATCCAACAACTTCTTCACTTCTTTTTCAATAACAGGAAACAAGGCTGGATTAATCCTCGTTAATTTCTCACTAAAAGGTTTGACATTTGGTTTTAAAGGGACTTTATGTTGTATAATTCTAGTGTCATAGGTTCTCAATTCCTCATAAGACCATGCAAAAACATCCACATGTTCTTTTAACAATTTAATGTATTTGTTTCTTTGTTCAGTTGTAAGTGATTTAGAAATTTTAACCATTCTAGGATGTTCTGCAGAGCCAATGTTATAATATACCACATTCTCTTCCGAGGACTGTACGACAGGCTTTAAAAGTGTATCATCTTTTGTAAATATCCTTTCCAAAGATACCAAACCCTTTGTGATGAAGTTACTTTTTAATTCAATAATTTTATGTCCATCTATTTCATTTTTAGGAATCTCTTCCATCTCTCCATCCCCTTCATCTTCCTCTTGATCAATCATGGAATTTGAAAACTCATGTGTAAGCTCTAAGAGCCTTTTAATTTCAATGTCATCTTCAAACACTTTCCATTTCTTCACATTATCAGGTACAGATGGTCTGTACCTAACTTCAATGGGATACCTCAACTGTGTAGCCTTGGAATTTCTAAAGTGTGTAGCAGCCAAGGCCAATGAATTTGCAGTCTGATTATGGTCTCTGGGAATATAGGTAATGTTAAAAGCTACAAAATAATTTTCGATCATGTCCCATACCTCATTTCGGTATACTTTCAACAAACCCTGCTTCACTTGATAGTTGTTCTTCACCTGCTGAACAACTAATTCGGAGTCGCCAAATAGTTCTTCTTCACCTTTAACCTTTTCATTCTTATGCTGGTGGAATTGGAACTCTCATCCCCCCTACCTTTTATCTAGATGTTATATCCTTGTGTTATAGAGCTTGGAGGCTGAGTTCCTTGGAGAAGAGAAGCAATAGAACCAGATCAAGGTTTCGTGAGGTGCAGCTTTTTACTTCTTCCACTTGATTAATAAAGATGTGATGTCCTTCTTCTTCCAAATCGCTGTCTAATATATGTTGTACTTATTTTTGTAATCAGATGTTGATGATGATAATATTAGGTTTTCATATTTCTTTGATTATCATTGCTTTACATTTAGTCAAATTGGTTTGAGGAAGGTTTAACTTGTTTTGCAGGTCTCTCAAAGCAAAAGGATCAAGAGGAAGGGCCAGAGAAAGCTTGGACTAGCCTTCAGAGAACCAGGTATGGAAATTACTTATCTCTGAGTATTTCTTATATATACTTGCATAACTGTATGCATTTATCTTTTAACCCTAATATGTTTATGGCCTCTTAAACCCCAGCCATAAGAACACTTTACTCTACAAAAGAACTGACGACTCCACTAGGGAGATCCTTATATGTTTGGGGTTTCTCTATCTTTCTTCCAATGTTTTGTAATGTTTCATGTCCTTCTTACATGTTAGGAGCAACCTTTAGGTCTGATTGAACACCTGTCCTACCTTCCTAGTTCAGTTTTTGATCCTCTTTGTGCTTTATGCCACCCCTTTGCAGGCTGTATACTGAACAATCATGAATCTAGGATGTATTCATGACCTGCACTACTTGTAACTTGCATTTCATTCACAATCTTCCTTAAGGAAACTCACGAATGCACCTGAAAAAAAGGTGTTTTTTTCATCTTTTTTAGGGTTTTTTTGGGTGATTTAAGGGTTGTCTGGAGGGTCTTCAAGGGTCCTTTGCATGTGCATGAATCTAGGGATGTTGTTTCATATATGTTAGGTTCTCTTTATCTATATTGTAAGCTCTTTTAAAGTCCTTTTGTAGTGTTTGTGCCAGAAATTTTTTCCAGACTACAAAGAAACAAGCCAACACAATCTCAAATATTCAATGAAACAAAACTAGGTTTTTAGGGTTTTTGAAAGGTTTTTCTAGTTGTGAAGTTTGGTGACAAAAGGGAATACATTCATAAGCCAAATAGGAACTAAATCATAAGTAAAGAAGAACAGAGATGCATAATATAATAACCAAGTATCCAACAGAACATAACATTGAAGTTCATCCACAACTGACAAGCACTACAAGCATAAAGACTATAAACCAGCAATGAAATTATCAATTGTGTAGCTAAACAAGCTAGAAATGAAGCCAAAACATAGACTGAAGGGTAAAATGGAGCATATATTTCATAATTTTGTTCATCAAATACACATGAGAGTCAAGTACTTAGCTTATCAATAAGTCAAGAGACCTCCTCTAGCCATCCAAAAGTTGAACCCTTTGTTCTCTTTGTGACCTTCCTAAATACTGTTTTTTCAAAATTCAGTTAGAGTCTAAACCCTAACTGTTTTTAGCCTACTCATCGATAGGGTATTATAAAAATAATAATTACAAAAATAAAGTATTCCTCAAAAACATAACAAGTAACTGTTTTAGCTAACAATGCTCATAGGTCTTTAGCAGCTTCTGCTAACAGAGCTATCCCATCTAAGGCTTGGGCCTTTTTCCTAGCTTTCTACTCCTCAGCTTCCATCTCTGTCATTCTTTTAGTAAGCTCCTCATTCTGTGGCTGTAGGATTCTGACAGTCTGTTTTAATTCTGTACACTGTAAATCTGTACTTCTTTTCCTTTTTAGGGCCTCTTTGGAGACTGCAATAAGCTCTTGGTAGTGATCATTCACTTCTTCTAGGTCTTCCCTAAGTCTTTTATTAGCTGTAATCAAACCATCATTTGTTTCTTGCATATACTCTATTTGATGTTTATACTGCTTGATGGCTCTTTGCAAATTTTCCTTCTCTGAGTCAAATGCCTTGCTTCCTGTTGTACTTTGTAGTACACTAGGCAACCATGGGATGTTCAGCTTTCTAAAGATTTCCTCATCCTCAGGAAGTGGCTCTGTGGAAGTATCATGAACACTTGGGTTTTCTTGATTATCTGTTTTAGCAGGAGCATTTTCATCCATCAACAGCTTATTTTCTGAATAAGACATCTCTTTTTCATCTTTTTGCTACTCCTTCAACAGTTTACCTCGTATCTCTAAAAACATAGCAGATAATTTAGTCTCAGTGAGGGTAGATTCTTCTTCTATATTCAATGGTTTCTTCTCTTTGCTGTTACCTTTGCTAGATTCTAGCTTTTCATCTGAAGAAGAATTATCAATCATAGTTATCCCTTCTGTCTTTAACTTAGGGTTTAATAGCTTTTTCATGTTTAGCCTCAATTTATTTTTGGGTCTAGTTTTGGGTCTCCAGCCTGGAGCAAACTCTCCTACCATCTTTAAAATTTTTCCTTGATGCATGATAGAGGCAAATTATTTAACCTTGATCTTCTTTTTCTTTGGTATTACTGTCTTATCCTCCTTACTGTAGAACTCTCTGTGTGTGCCAACCCTAGCCTTAGGACTGATAGTCAACTCATCTCCTTCCAACAAATATGCTTCATCTTCAGACAAAATGGTAATTGGACTTCGTTGTTGGACCTTATTATTTTCTTCATCTCCTAAATGCTTTTCTGTAAAAACAATTTTTTCATCAATGAGTGCTTCTGCTGGTGTTTCATTTTGAACAAGCTGGGTTTCCTTGTAAATAAACAGCAAATTTTTGTTCTCACTGTCAACTAAAGGTTGCTGAGATTCGTAATCTCCTTTTGAAGGTTCTGTTATAGCGGATTTCACCACACTAGGTGAATCACACATTGTATGGCCTTCCCTTGTCCTGCTGCAGACTCATTAGCCCCTATGGACCACTTGTTGTCTTTTGATGTGACCCCCATCATCCCTAAAAACATAAGAATATTGATATACGTGGCTTTTTCCCCGATAACCGCGTACATACGTGGATATACCCCTTATAGTCGCGTACATCGGGATGTGTGCAAAAATCCAAATCCTTTTGGAAGTTTCCTTGACTTGGATCCGATTCATATGACTCCTGCCCTTCCATATGCCTTGAGATCGCACGGATTCGACCTTTCAGTATCCCTTTGGAAAGTTATATAAGGAACACCTTGGTACATTGAAAGCATAAGAGAGAATTGAGAGTAACAAAACTATAGTCCATTGTTGCCAGAACTTTATGCTTGAGTCTGCATCCCTTTGTCCCTTGGAGCACTTTTGTGTTCTTCCCAAGCTTGCGTTTTTCTAGTAAGCTTGTTGTCGTAGTGATGGAGGATTGAGGTGGTGGAGGCCCAAGTGGGAGATTCAGTTTCTCTGGTTCGCAGACGTGCCGTCAGAGGTTGTTACTTGTAATCTCTGATTTATATTAATAGAAATATCTTTTCCTGTCCAATAATGTTTATTTGAATGTATATTGTATCCATTGGAATATGTCAAATGCTTTTTACATTATTGATTATATATGGTAGAATAGATCTAACACCATGAAATATAGTATGCTTGTATTGTTTACTTGTTGTTGAGGACGTGCTATAGCAATTCAAGCTGAAGATTGGAAAGTGCAACGGAGATCTACTTCAACCGTCTGGAATAAGGTACGAGGTTCGATCCTTTAGTGTTAGATTGTTTATTTCTATTGCATATTGGGAAAGATTGATTTATGGAGTCTAGCTGTCTGTTGTGGTACCCCAAGACATAGGAATTTCTCTCCGTAACAGAATTGGCGACTCCACTGGGGAGTTCCTAGTTATTTTCCTTTGGGGGTTGGTTTCTTGGCATTCAATGTATTTGAATTGCTCTCTCTCTCTTGTTTCTGTGTCGGGTATGGGGGCATGTATGCTGGGTAGAGCCTGATTGGTGTGAAGTAAGTCTCAGCCTGTCTGTTTGCCTGTGATTTTTGCATCTTTTTCTTCCTGTACGCGGGTTTATAGTTTACAGTCGCGTATACACGCGGTTTTTCCTGGAATTTCCGCGTATACACGCGGTTTTACTGCACACAGTCGCGTATATCCTAGTTTTTACCTTTTTGTGGAAGATAATGGATTGCTGGGTGAGTTTTGATTGTTGCTGAGTCTCCTTTGGCACTGCCTAAGTCTGTTAATACCTCTGTTCTTGACCAGAAACGTTTTTTTTAGCCTAATTTTTTTTTTTTAAAGTTCTTGTCATGGCATTTTTGATTTTTTGTTTGAGATTAGTGCATTAGAGTCCTTTTACCTTAGTGCTTTGCTGGAATGCTGTTTATGTGTGCTTGCAGAGTCTGGGGTGGGTAGAATCATTCTTTTGCTTTTCATATCTCTTTATTTTCAAAAAATACAAAAATATTTGCTTCTCATTATGCATTGCATTTTGCACATTGCATTGTACTTGCACTAGTTCTAGATTTGCTTTTGGAGTAATAGTTAGGTGTTCATATAGGAAAATTTGCATTAGCATTTGAAGAAGAAAATTGTGCATTACACGTAGTATGCATACCCTGTTTTCATGGACACATGCATTTGCATGGATTGTTAGGTGTGCATTTTACTTCTTGTTGCGTCATAACACCATCAGTTGCACGACCATATCCTGTTTTTTGAGTAATAAAGCCAAATAAAATCAACGCTAAATAAAATGAATTACACTCTTTTTCTTTATAGGGTGCACCAACAAGCTTAGGTTTTAGGATCTTGGAATAGTTCATTGTGAGTTAATTCTCCAAGATCACTAAACAACAACAACTAGGTGTCTGTCCAGGGAGTGTGTGAAACCCTTGGTATAACCAACGTTCTCAGGAAGCTCCTCTCAAAAGGGAGTCAAGACAGTGTGAGCGGTTGTCTGATCGGGATAACCCCTGGTCGAGAACTGTGTAGCACTGGCGATATAGCCAGGATTGTATTCGTATCTGGGGGCTCTTTCGAGAGTTTTGGGCTCAGCTACCCTGCCCATACGGTCAATCCCGCCCGCGACTGTCCGCCTGAGCGCTGATTATATTGAGGTGACCTTAGTGACCTTACCTAGGATATCAAGGGGGTACGTGTAAAGGTTATTTTGCATGTGTCCCGGCCAGGTTGGGGTCGGACAGCACAGTCGCTATACGTGTTGAAGCTGAGGGCCACAATAATTAGTTACGAATCTCCGCTTGTAGTGTATGGGAGTTTCAGGCCTCTCCTAGGCGAAGCATACCTGCTACATTCGGGAGCTCACATATCCAGCCCCTGTTTGCTTGCTTTTGGCTTTAGATTTTTAGCGATTGCTCTGTGCACGCTAGTTGGCCCAGGGTTGATGTAAATAGAGAGTCTTTACTATTTTTTGAGTCATTGTGGATTCGGGTGCGGCTCCGCGCCGTTCTCGTCGTTTAGCAGGACTTTCACCTTCTACTGATCCTCCTCCTTTGGGAGAGGGACCTAGACAGTCCAGGCGGACTACATCACACTTTGATTCACACACCATGGGAGATCATTCAGAGGACACATCTGAGACACTTCCTCCCCCCATTCGTGTTGACGATGGGGATTTTACACCTACTTACGATCCTTCACCCGACCTAACCGAGTTAGGACCTGTGATTTCTGAGATTGGAGCCATGTATGAGAGACCTAGTTCTTCTAGGCCGGACCCCTCGTTACAACACTACCGGTATGGCATGCCGGAAGATGCCGAGACTCACTTTGAGCCTGCCACCACTAGCTATGGTAGTTATGCTACCACTGGTTTTCCTATGCACGATTTGGCATTTAATGTCGAATCTGACTTTGATCCTAACACTATGCCTGGGGGCATACCCATGCCTTACCTTGCGGAGAGGTTTGGGAGTACTAGCCACATTGCACCTTCCATCCCAGCGGTGGAAGCTCCCTCTTATATACCTCCTAGGTCTAGAGTTAGTGATCCCATAGCGATACCAGGTTCCAGACGAGTGACGATAGGAACTAGTACATACCTTATTACCGAGATTCCTGCGTCCTCACTTCCGAGTTCTTCAAATACGAATCCTCCACCTTACTCATGTGGTCCTTCGAGTCGGCACGTAGCTACGAGTCAGATCCGTACTGTGGTTACTAGACCTGTTGCGTCTCAAGCCTACATACCACCCGTTGCTTCGGGAGGTTATGTTCATGTTCCTAGAGGTCAGGTTGTTACGTCTTCGACATATATCCCTACCTCGGGTATGTATATTCCTTCTTCTGGAATGTATATACCCCCCTATGGCGGGTCTCATGGGCCATCGCAGCCGATGACCTATGGTTCCCACTATGGGACGCAGTATGGACAGGTTCCTGCACCTTATGTAGGCGGGTATTCACAACCTGCTTATCCTCCAGCTTATGGCTTTGTAGCTCCTTCTAGTCAAGGTCCACCGCATTATGGTGCTTCGGCACCACCCTATACTGGTCATACAGGAGGAGGTCACTATGGCCAAGGTCATGGTGGTAATCAATCCTATGTGAACCAGGGAGCCGCTCCTAGACCTAACCATTCGAAGCTCCCTTTCCTCGCGACACTTAATTTGCCTAACTTATCGAGACTTACGAACGATCCAGTAGCTCATGACCCGGCTTGGCCGGCTGTCCCTACGAAGCTTCCTTCGGATATACCTAAATTCGAAGGTAAACTAGGAGAGGATCCGAGTGAACACGTTACGACATTCCACCTATGGTGCTCTTCCAATTCATTGCATCAGGACTCAGTCCGTCTGAGACTATTTCAACGCACCCTCACAGGGCCTGCGGCGAAATGGTACATAGAGTTACCTAGGGGTGCCTTTACCTTGTTCGACGATTTAGCGATGACTTTCCTTAATCACTTTCAGCTACCAGTGCGTTATGATGTTGGCACTGAACTCTTGTCGACATTTCGGCAAGATAAAGCCACCCATATTTCTGATCATATTCAGGAGTGGCGTAGACGAAAGAGATTAATCAAAGCCTTTATACCGCCAGAATTCCTCCTTGAGTGGTTCCTCAAGTCTTTATTGCCGTACATAGCGAAGGATGTTTCCACATCCAGAGTTCAGAATGAGGAACAGGCCATCTTTAGGGCGCAGGAACTAGACTTGATCTATGCTCAGTCTGGTTTGTTATATGAGATTATACCTAATGCTCCTCGTTCGAGTTTCGATCCAAAGGTCAAACCTGGACCACATGCCGATGGCATTGTGGGGTGTGCAAGTAAAAATACTATAGGTTCGGTTACGAAACAAGTAGCACAGTCGTCTACCAACCAACCTGCTTCGGGACAAGCTACGGCTTCGTCTCATCCTGCCCAAACGGCGAATGTACATGCTGTGCAAACATCGGACCAGAAGGGTAACCAGCAACCCGGATGGAATCGTAAGAAGGGTAAAAATAATAAGAAGGGTGGGAATAAAAACAATAATGCCAATAATAATAATGACAAGAACAACAAGAATGCTGGGGGGGACAAGCAAAATAAACGTAAGGTCAAGTTTCCTTGCAAGCTATGTAAGGATGATCACCTCACATACTTGTGCCCTAGAATGGAAGAAGCTTCGAAGTTCATAGCACAGGGCCCAGCTGTGTTGACAAACCCTTTACCGCATAATCAGAATATGAACTTGAAGTCCCAGGACCAATCTAGTGATGATGACCCACCTGAGACTAGTGGTCGTGGGTGCATTAATATGGTTCGTGCCGCTAAAGTTGTGACGCGTGCGAAAGATTATTCTACGTCGCAACCCAACCCAGGTAAGGAACCTGATCCACCAGGAACTCCTTTGCGTATTGAGAAACCGGTGGATAAACCGGTGGATAAACATGTGGATAAACCTGCGGATAAGCCTGAAGCTGCACCTCGCATTCCTAAGGGAGTACTTAAGCGCTCAGGGCATAATCCAAATGCTCGAGCCGCCCAGAACTATTCAGTTGTCGAGGAATTGGGTCATACTCCTTGTGCGATGTCTGCATTGGAGGTGCTTCAGACTTGTCCGTCGCAAAGGAAGGCTTTACTTTCAGCCCTTGGTGTGAATGGTGATGACTCTCCAACAACGATCAAATTTGAAACCACAGGACATCAGCCTCGCTTGCCCTACTATGTGTCCCTTTTGATACATGTATAATGTCTGAATATGATCGTCAAGCGGACTGTGATTGACGAGGGCGCTGCTGCCTCTATGATGTCTTTGTCTTGTTGGAAGGGTCTTGGTTCTCCTGAGTTGTCGAAGTCTACGACCATGTTAACTGCGTTTGATGGGAGATCATTTAGGCCGCACGGGATTATTCCTTCTCTTAAGGTCCGTTTGGGGGGGAAGACCGTTGCGATAGAGGTCGAGGTGGTTGATGCGCCTCTCGACTACAATCTCTTACTGGGAAGAAATTGGATGTATAGTATGCAAGCCATTGCGTCTTCCGTATTTCGTGTTGTAAGCTTTCCTCATAATGGGAAGATAGTGACGATTGATCAGATTGCATTCAAAAACCCGCCTGTTACCGCATCGTCAGGAGCTTCGGTTCCGAAGGTAGAACATTCCCAGCCGGCAAATGGGAGTGTGGGTGTAGGTATGTATCCTTCCCTTATGGGAACCTTTAGTTGTCCTGCACCCGTCCTTATGATAGGATCGAACATCGGTGGTGCCTCCACGTCTACGAAGTCGGTGTCCTTTCACACGAGTCATATGGGAGATCCTTGGATCCTTCCTTCACCGAGTCCTTCGAGTGAGTCCATCGAGTCGAGTGTGCCTTTGCTTGCAGTTATGATTGCTTACCAAGCTAATCTCCAATCTACTGCAGATCCTTGTTCTTCCTCTTCACGGACAGAGGAGGAAGACCCCTATGTGCTGCCTGCATGGGTAGTACAATCTTCTCACACCCACAATTGCCTTGATACGGTTTTCCCTTCAGACGAAGCGATTATCGAGGCCATGTCGGGAGTTGAGCCACCTTGGGAGGAGCTCCACCATAGATCTTATTTCCTTCCAGAGCTCGACCGTTTGGAGCGTGAGGATTACAGGGAGATTCTTAGACAGAAAGTTGGTAGGCCCATGATTCCATTAAGCTCTCCTGGTCAGATGGCTGATGGAAACATGGCGAACATATCGTCGACCATTCCTATCAACATTTCTCGCGACCCTGGCACGATTGAGAATGTCTATATTGGGGCGGAATGTTCCCAAGATGAGATTTGTGAGTATACCGAGCTATTCAAGGAATTCCACGATGTTTTTGCTTGGTCATACGACGAGATGCCAGGGATTGACCCTCGGATTGTCGAACACGAAATTAAAACTTACCCCAACGCTAAACCTATTCGACAGCGTTTACATGCCGTGAATCCTAGAAAAGCACCCGTCATAAAGGCAGAGATAGAGAAATTATTGAAATCTGGTTTCATCTATCCCATTCCCTTGACGGAGTGGGTTTCAAACCCCGTTCCGGTGGATAAGAAGCAGGGAACGATCCGTATATGCACTGATTTCCATGATTTAAATCGTGCCTGTCCTAAGGATAACTTCCCCACACCATTTATTGATCAGATTTTGGATGAGTGTGCGGGTAGCGAGGTGTTCTCCTTTATGGACGGATTTTCCGGATATAATCAGATTCAAATTAAACCCGAGGACCAACACAAGACTGCATTTATTTTCCTTGGGGAACCTTTGCGTATCGGAAAATGCCTTTCGGCCTTAAGAACGCCGGAGCTACGTTTCAGCGGGCGATGACCTTGATTTTCCACGATCTCAAGTCCATTATTGAAGTATTTTTGGATGACCTTGCTGCTCATTCTCGCATGAGGATACGTCATCCGTATCACTTGAGGTTGGTTTTTGAAAGATGCCGGCATTATGCTGTTAGATTAAACCCTCATAAGTGCATCTTTTGCGTAAAATCAGGTTGTCTTTTAGGATTCATTGTTTCGAAAGAGGGCATAAGAGTCGATCCCTTGAAGGTAGAGGCAATACTTCAATTGTCTCCCCCGCGTAATATTCGCCATCTTCAGTGTTTGCAAGGCATGGCAAACTTCCTACGAATATTTGTGGTCAATTTCTCGAATTTGACTAGAGGCTTTATGCGTCTCTTGAAGAAGGATACTCCCTTCGAATGGGATGAGCGAGCCTAGGAGTCCTTCGATGCTCTTAAGCGAGCCCTAGCATCGGCCCCGGTCATTAGTCCTCCAGACTATAGCCGTGATTTCATATTATATGTGGCCGCATCTTTAGAGACGATTGGGATGGTTTTGGTTTAGGAGGATGAGGAGCTTCAGGAGCATGTCATTTATTATCTGAGCCGAAACCTTATTGACGCAGAGATTCGATATTCTCATGTTGAGAAGCTTTCCTTAGCTACTGTACATGCGGTACAGCATTTGAGACATTATATTCTCCTTCGCCAGACCTTGGTTGTGGCGCATGTCAATCCATTTCAGTTCGTCCTCACACGTAGGATGATAGGGGGAAAATACAATAAATGGATTGTCATCCTGCAGGAATTCGATCTCGAATTTGCTTCGGCAAAATCGAAGAAATCGTTAATTTTTGCAGAGCTCATATCGGATTTTCCGAGCGAGGCCGAGGAGTTGGTATGTGAAGATATGTTCGTTGATGAACACATTTTCTTAATCTCAACGACTGACCCATGGTACGGGGATATCATTGTATATCTGCAAACACAGAGGACCACTACTCACTTCTCGCGAGATGAGCGACGTCGGTTATGTCACGTTTCCAAGAACTACCTCATAGTGGACAATACTTTGTACCACCATGGAGTAGATTCCCTTTTACGACGTTTTTTGACTCATGAAGAAGCTGAAGTAGTCTTGAATGATTGCCACGAACGGGCGTGTGGCGGTCATTTGTCTGGGCTTGCCACAGCTCAGAAGATTCTTAGAGCTGGTTATTTCTGGCTGTCAATCTTCAAGGACTGTATTGAAGCGGTCAAGAGGTGCCACCCTTGCCAGGTGTTTGCACGAAATATGCGCTCTAAGCCAGCCCCGTTGCATCCTATTATCACCGCCGGTCCCTTCACCAAGTGGGGGCTAGATTTTATGGATTATAACCCAGCTTCGGCTGGGGGGCACCATCACGTCATAGTAGCTGTCGATTATTTCACGAAATGGGCAGAGGCAATGCCTACTATAAAATTCGACGGTGAGATAGCTGCGCATTTCGTATTCAACCAAATTATTACTAGGTTCGGGATTCCGAGAGAGCTTGTCACTGACCATGGCTCGCACTTTCAGAATCGGATGATGGAAGAGTGGGCCTCGAAGTTAGGGTATAAGCAAGAGCACTCCTCTTCTTACTATCCTCAAGCGAATGGACAGGTTGAAGCAGTGAATAAGTCACTTAAGTCCATTCTCCAACGAACCATCGCACAAAGCAAGATGAACTGGCATATTATGTTATACCCTGCTTTGTGGGCTTACCGAACCGCGGTTAAGACTGCCACCGGTTTTTCTCCATATCAGCTTGTTCATGGAGTGGAGTTGATCTTGCCGGTTGAATGCGAAATTCCTTCGTTGAAGTTAGCCGTAGAACTCTTACCAGACACTTCACCTTTGGAGGAGCGTTTGGTTCACCTTGAGCAACTCGATGAGCAGCGTAGAGATGCCTTGGTGACTCTGGAATTTAATAAGCGTCGCGTGAAGGCCCAGTATGATAAGTCTGCCCGTCCAAGAGCGTTTAGTGAGGGAGATTTGGTCCTTTTGTGGGATCAAGCGAAAGAACCCTTGGGGGCAGGAAAGTTCAATCCTATGTGGCGTGGTCCTTACGTGGTTAAACGTGTCTTAGAGAAGGGTGCCTACGAGTTAGTGGACTACGAGGGGACATCCTTGGCGGAGCCTAGAAATGGGCTCTATCTTAAAAAATACTATGCATGATCTTTAGCCAAGGTTGTTTGTTGTATATTATTGTACAGCTTTTTTGCATAGTTAGCTTTTGTTTATCGTGATCGGGTTTGTGATTAGTTTCATTTCTTGTGGCAGATGTCAATGGAGTCTTCCACTTTCATAGGATTTGCGGATGGTGCAAGCCATCACACTCAACAGTCAGCCTCAGCTGCTTGGGTGATTTTTACTCCTATGGGTCAAGAATTGTCTTCAGGAGGTGTATGTCTACGGCCATCTTCCAACAATGTTGCTGAATATAGTGCCGTCATTGAGCTTCTACGGGATGCCATCTCGCATGGTATTCTCTCTCTTGAGGTACGTCTTGATTCAGAGTTAGTAGTGTCACAGCTGAATGGTTTGTACCATGTTAGAGATCCGACGTTATTGAGGAGATTCTTACGAGTCAGATTGTTAGAATGGCAGTTTGAGAGTATCACATATACACACATTCCAAGAAATTATAATCAAATTGCTGATTCATATGCTAACTACGTGTTAGATTGGCATTTGTCTCATTCATTATAAATTAATCATAAACACAACTTTTACACATGTAAATAAATAAACCGATCACCAAAAATTTTTTTTATATATATCTCAAAAATGTGGTAATACATAGTGTCATAGTACAAAAAGTGGAGCTTCCAAAGCTTCCATCATATACACGGTAGTACACTCCTAGGTGTCTAGTCCTGTGGAGGAGGGTTGTGATCATGATACGTCACCACGGCTCTAGCTAGCCACCGGAATAAACGCACCCATGCGCGTGGCACACCCACCACCTGTCGCTGCATGGCCTCAGGCAAGTCCTCGACTTGCGCCATGGGAACCCTATGAGTCAGTCGCACGAAGTTGGTATGGATGTTTTGGAGCATCCGCTCCGCATCCACACCGGTGATGTCATCTCCTCTTCCCCTCCGTCTATGACGTGGGAAGCCCTCTGGTCACCGTGGCCCCACATCTGCACATGAAAGGTAGATGTCACTATGTATTGTCACCCAGAAACATGTCTTTTTGATTTCACTTAATCAACAAAACACAAAAAAATTAAATATTTCAAAAAATCTTAAAAAAGAGAGTTAGGGTCGAGATTCGTTACCTATGTCTCCGAATGCGGCCCCTGGTGGCAATGGCATGTCCGAGTCACCCCGGAAGTCTATCCCTGCATAGGGGTAGTCATCTATGGCTACTATCTGTCGTCGCCACCATGGAAAGAAGTCGGCTAGATAGGGGTTGGCCACCCTACCACCCCCCAGTCTGCGCATAGCGTCTGCCCAATGTCGTTGGGCCAGATCTTGAACCCCGTGGAGAGGAACATCCACTCTAGGGCTCAATCCTGGAACCCGCTCGAAGAAGAACGTGCTCAGTATACTGCTGAACCCGAAGTTCCGTATCCTACCTGCCTTACACTCGCTGAGCTGATGTTTCATGTTGCTCAGGAGTGTAGTACTCCAGTCATATACGGTCGGTCTCATACACTCCACCGCATAGTACATCTGTGCTCGAGAGGCCTGATGGAGTGATGCTATGCCTGCTATCCTGCCCAGAGTCAGTAGTATGGCCTTTAGGCCTAGTACCTGTATTGCATTGGTGGGGACTTGACTCCCCACCTTCTCCGTGTCTGGGTAGTAGTACACTGCTATGTACTCATCGATAGTCAGCCCGTGACCTGGCCCACCCCTGGAATGAAGGTTCACTACCTCCCCTCGTCTAGATAGACCTGTGATGAAATAGATATCCTCGACCTCAATGTTGAGGGACATACCGTCTATCCGGAAAGACTCTGAGTCTGGATCCCAGTAGTCTACCAGCATCTGTAGCAGCCCTGGTTTGGCCCTCAAGCCACCTAGGCACCAGAACTTATAGAGTCCACATGCACGTAACACTTGCTGAGCCCTTACATCAGCCCTTACAGCCTCTTCTACTTCACCATGCTCGCGTTCTCGCCATTCAAGCACCATCCTGCATGAGAGTGTAACCCATTGACCATTAGATTCACTTAAATACACTTGCGCAGCGTCATACGCGGCTGTTTTGCAAACAGTCGTGTATGTACACTGTTTCTTGACCCCTTTCCGCGTATAGACAGCCCTATACACGGAAAAAGCCTCGATACCCACGTAGGCCGCAGCGCTCATGTAGAACTGTCCTAATGAGCTCATTTGACCATGAAAACTAAAAAAAATTATATTGAAATGCAAGCTGAGAACATGAGTAAGTACCTGGAAGAAACGGTTGCAAATTCCGCCGGCTGGATCTCCTGGAATTTGCAGTTGAAAATCAGAGCTCCAATGGGTAAAAGTTTCAAATGATTTTTATTTCTTACTATTTATAGAAAATTTTTCAAATATTTGAAAATTTTTACCCCCTTTTGTATAGTTTTGACCGTTTCTAACCTTTTTGGACCGTTTCTGACATATCTTGTGGTGTAGAAGACCATTTTCAGAGCCGTTTCAGCCTATGGATTGACCCGTTCGTACACATTTCAGGTATAATGTCTACACTGGCATATAGGTTAGGTTCACCACCGTTTGCATTTTTGCATGACCTTATGACCATGTCACTCTCGCCTTAGGTACGAACCCACTCTATCATGTCACGGAACCTTCTTGCTGATATAGAAGTGGCATGATTTGCATGGTAGAGCCTCCCCTTTACATGGGTACCCTAGTTAGCACCTTCTTTGTATTTGGTGCCCATGCCGATGTTTCTCCCTTTAGGGTGTGGGAGTCCGTTGTATAGTATTGCCATGACATTTCGTAAGACCCTCATACTCCTCTTGATCTTATGCTGGCCATGTTCCCCCCGGACTCCCCTTGTATCAAGTTGTGAATGCATTTTCATGAGTTTTGCCTGTCTTATTGAGCCTTACGCCGGCTTCCCTGACATTGCGTGTCAGCCATATAACCCGAGCTTGTCTCATGTCTAGCCATGCAAGGCCATTTTTATATCCTTCGCAGCTTGATGTCCCTTTTTACCGGGAGGGGATCTTCCCCCGAGTGTCGATATCCTACACATGTTTCCTTGCATTGAGAATAGGTATGTTCCACTGCTTGGAACTAGTTTGTTTGCCCTGATGACACTCGTCTCCTCCTAGTCTGTAACTATAAAGCTAGTTTATTCTTTTTTCAAGATTTTCAAATAACTGAAAAATACCAAAAAAATTAAAAAACCAAAAAGCCGGACGGGAAAAGATGTTATCTTTGGCAGCTGTCGAGTCGTGTCGCCTTCGAACAGAGCACTGTATATCACATCCGTTGGTTGGGTTATAGTTTGACTTTAGGAAGCTGTACTCATTTATATCAGTTTATCTCCACTGACTAGTTATGCTTCCAGTCCCTACGGAGCCTCTATTGATGCCTCCTGTGTCATAGAGATGTCCCATTTTGTATATCGAGTCCATGCTGCCTTTATTCAGTCACCATACGCCGTTATGCTCTTGTTCGAAGGAAGTTGAAACCTGAGTCGGCCATTCCTCAGTTATCTTGACTTTGCATGTCGGCCATTCCCGGCACAGTTACTGGTTCGTGCACCTTATGATCGAGTTCTTCCACATTAGACAGCTTTACTGAGTACCTCGTGTTGGATGATGAGGGATGCCCTAATTCCCTCCTTCCAGTGGATTTCATCCCATCGACTTCAGATCATTTATTCTGGGATTGGAGTCTAGAGTCATCTTGAGTGCCTTGAGACTTGCAGTCAATAGTGGCAGGTTCTCTCGCCATCGACAGTTTTGGGAATACATCAATGTCCCCTGATCGATGGACTCTTTCAAGTGTTTGACCTCAACACATTTATTCACACTTGTTAGTTTGCACTCTAGTACCTTGATTCCCATTTTCATTATCGGTGGGTAATCTCGCGTCTGTTAACGGTATACATCAATGACCGGTAATCAGATGATGGACACTATGTTCGACCTCGACACCTCTATTCGCATAGTAGGACATGTAATTGTAGCGGTTTGTGTAGAAGACCTTCCAGATTGGTGGCATCTCTTATATGCTACCTACTTGATCGTGCCAGTGTTCATGAGATTTCAGCTCTCGTGACTTGTTCCAGTATATGTCAAATATTTCCAGCCACTATGGAGATCAGATCTATTGTATATCTTCAGCCTTTGTGGAGATCATAGTCCTTTGTATATCCTCCTCATGGAGATTCTGATCTATGTATATTGTACGTGGCGATGACCACATATGTGATATCATGTTGTATGCCTATTCATGGCCATTGTACTCTTATGTATCCGGGACTGCTATATGTATTTGCAGTTATATGCAGAGTTGTATTACGGTATTATGCTGATTGGGTGGCTGGTCTTCCATTTGGGTACCTTCATCACTTCCTTTCTGGGATGGACTTATAATGTATTTCGGCCATCGCATAACCCCTCTGACCTCATACATTAGGGGGCATCTGTTATAGCGGATTTCACCACACTAGGTGAATCACACATTGTATGGCCTTCCCTTGTCCCGCTGCAGAATCATTAGCCCCTATGGACCACTTGTTGTCTTTTGATGTGACCCCCATCATCCCTAAAAACATAAGAATATTGATATACGCGGCTTTTTCCCCGATAACCGCGTACATACGCGGATATACCCCTTATAGTCGCATACATCGGGATGTGTGAAAAAATCCAAATCCTTTTGGAAGTTTCCTTGACTTGGATCCGATTCATATGACTCCTGGCCTTCCATATGCCTTGAGATCGCATGGATTCGACCTTTCAGTATCCCTTTGGAAAGTTATATAAGGAACCCCTTGGTACATTGAAAGAATAAGAGAGAATTGAGAGTAACAAAACTATAGTCCATTGTTGCCAGAACTTTATGCTTGAGTCTGCATCCCTTTGTCCCTTGGAGCACTTTTGTGTTCTTCCCAAGCTTGCCTTTTGCTAGTAAGCTTGCTGTCGTAGTGATGGAGGATTGAGGCGTTGGAGGCCCAAGTGGGAGATTCAGTTTCTCCGGTTTGCAGACGTGCCGTCAGAGGTTGTCACTTGTAATCTCTGATTTATATTAATAGAAATATCTTTTCCTGTCCAATAATGTGTATTTGAATGTATATTGTATCCATTAGAATATGTCAAATGCTTTTTACATTATTGATTATATATGCTAGAATAGATCTAACACCATGAAATATAGTATGCTTGTATTGTTTACTTGTTGTTGAGGACGTGCTATAGCAATTCAAGCTGAAGATTGGAAAGCACAACGGGGATCTACTTCAACCGTCCGGAATAAGGTACGAGGTTCGATCCTTTAGTGTTAGATTGTTTATTTCTATTGCATATTGGGAAAGATTGATTTCTGGAGTCTAGCTGTCTGTTGTGGTACCCCAAGCCATAGGAATTTCTCTCCGTAACAGGTTCTGCCACTTCCTCTAGTTTGACACATTTCTCATCTTCAGCCTTCACTTTTTGTCTCAATTTTCTAATTAGGGTTTGTCCCTTATCCACTTGCTTTCTGGTAGGTTGTCCTTCCTAGTTATTATGGAACCTATACCAAAAGAGAAAGTAGTCCCAAGTCTTACCTTCTTTTTGCAGAACAGTGTTAATAATAAGTTTAATTAACCCATGGTGAAAGATGGATTGACTTGTGTGATTCTGATGCTCTTTGATCTTGCTTGACATTTTCTGCAAACACTTTAACAGGAAGAAAGGGAGATTCATCCTTGATTCACCAGCAAGGTTTTGAAGGAACCTGAAATGATACTTGAAGACAAAAGCATACCTCCCTTCACATGTAATGTAGCTTTGTAGAGCCTTGATAGGCTCTACCCATTCAGCTTTGAAATTATGGATGAGCACTCCCTTGCTCCAATCTGGAACAATGCCAGGAAATAGATAGCTTTTGGCATTGAAGGTGAATGGCACCTTTTTGAACCAAATTTCCCCTTCATTCTTGACCCCTGTTGATTCAGCCACCAAATCTACAGTTAATTTGAACTTTAGAGTATCAAATGATACTATATCTTTATTATAACACTGAGCGAATTTGTGAGAAACTTCAATATTATATCCATCAATTTTCTTAAAGAATTTCAACCATCCAGCATTCTCAAAGTATTTTTAGCAGACCAGCTTGATCCAAGCCAGCAGCCCACTGCTTGACTTCCAGCAATGTGACCCCCATTTCCTGGTATTTGATAAAATGCAGGTATTGGGCTGGTGCAAACTGTGGTAATTTCCCACGATCATTTGTGTCGTGGTTGGCATAATTAAGCTGATCTATTTTCCCTGTCATCGTTTCGACCAGCTGCACACCCTGTGGCAGCGAAGGGGTGCATAGATGGAACTTAGCGTTCCGCCAAGGGGGTTTAACTCCTGTTCGAACAGGCTAAAGATATGGTGGCTGCTGAGGTGCAATATTCTCATCCCCTTCCAGTGGGATCTCTTCTGCACCAGGCGGATTCATCCCGGGATCCTTCGATGTTTTCCCTGATTGCTTGTGTCTATCTTCGTTCCTCTTAGAACGAACTTCAGGCTTAAACTGTTTTCTGGAAGATCATGTCTGCATTGGCGGAATCGGTGCAGGTGAAGTCTCATCACAGGGTGCAGGTGCAGGTGGGTTGCTGAAAAGATCCTACAGACCCCCCTATTCAAATTCTCTCACTAAATCCTGAATCTCGCGATCAGCTGTCATGGGCGCAAGTGTAAAATGCAAGAAACTGTAAAATGCGAGCACCACTGGTGTGGATGTCTTCTTATAGAATCCATCAATTAAATCTATCGTAAATGGGCATTGATGATACCGAATCGGGAAAATATCCTATTCAAACGATGGTAGATTTTCCAATATCGCATTAATACAGACATTTAATACAGAGAACGTACCGGTGCCATCAAATTGGATTTCTTCTATCGGTTGTTTTTGCAGGTCCGACATATCTTTCTTGCTGCACCACAAACAGTCACTCCGATTGTTTCCTAAGAAGAACGTGTGACACTTGTGGACACCAACTTCAACATAGAGTCGAGCTTCCACCCACAACGAAATGTCTACCACCACCTGAATTATTCCTTGCATGTTTGAGAGCTCCGTCAGAGATAGGTTGTGATATTCTTGGATAAGTTGGGGCACCTTGATCATCATTTCTGCATCCCAATAATCTCCCATGGTAGCATACGTAGGTTGTTCTCCTAATCCAATGTTGATTGTCTGTGTCTTCAGGGGCTGAGTCACTTCAGGTGCTTCGACTGTTGGTCCGTGTGCTGTACGGTGTCCTTCAATATTGTGCGGATCATCATCCTCGTCAATTGCAAGGGAATAACATTCGACTGCATGGGATTTTTGTATTTTCCAATCATGTCGGTATTCTACTACTTCTTGAGCATCACATACCTTAGTATAAATCAACTTAATAGCTGATTCTACACCTGGACAAACTCCATTAGTAGAAACGGTAAGTACAAAAGTATCAACAAGACAATCCCAACTTACAGTATCCTGGTGAAGCTCAGCCACCGCGTACCAATTCCTTGCGATCGGCTCTAGAGTATGCACAAACTGATGTGCCCACTCTTCCTGAGGTACCTGCTTCCATGCTGCGTAGTACGGCACCAAGTGTTCCTTAGGGCTAGTATTTTCCTCAACCCTTCTTCGCACCTCCTGGGGCTGATCCAAAAGTCTCAGGCGAAGGGATTGTGGACAAGCTATCCAACTAGGACTGTACTTCTTATGGTTATTCCACCATCTGGCAGCTGCGACCCTGAATGCTGAGTCTAGATTCTCCCTTGTCTGTAACTCTGGTATCTGTCCTAAAAATTGTTCAATAAACTGTGTTGGGTCAGAGAAGCCAGTAGAAATAGGTAGGACTCTTACCTGTGCACCAAGCCATCTGAGAGATTTGGTAATTTGGGCACATCTATGTCCATGTAGCTCATAAAGTATGTTCTACTAGTTTTCTAACCCATCATCTGAGTCTGTCATGCAGGAGCTATCACACTGCCACTCCATGATACCTTCGGCAGTAGGATCCACATAATATTCTTCCTTAGCTATGATATTATAAATATGGTCCAGAACATCCTGAGCTTCGTCGCTGAGTGGTTCTGTGTACCTTTCTCCTTGAGACGGGTCTAGTGGTATTATGACTCTCAAACCCTTCCCTTCGAAGGTCATCTGTCGCTTCTTAAGGTTAATGACTGCAGCGTTTTCCATTGCCCATTCAATTCCTAACAGGGATAGATAGTGTTGTAATGGATAATTCACCTAATAACCTAGGTCTGGGGGTTACCAACATAATCTAACACTTGCAAACAATTTGACTTTAGAAGCACAAAATAGGAAATAGGAAAGTAGCAGGAACTTACTTGTAATATACGAAGGTTGATCCAAGCTAGCTTCTTCCTCTTTGCTTTACTTCTAAGGTCTCCAGGATAGTTCCTCCTTCACCTGTTAACAAAGATTCTTCCAAATATAGTATGATTCATATATAAAGATGCAGGTTAGGCAAATCATATATTATAATGAAATGTAAACATTTATCAATCCACAACACATGAAACACAATATGGAAGAAGTAATCTGCTTTATTAACAATAATAGAGGGAGTTTAGGTTACAACCCAATGTCTGAACAAGGGACTCCTCTGTCACCAAAGGACTCTGAGTTTCTCTGCTCCAAAGATTCTGTAGACAATCCACCAGCATAACTTTGCTCTCCCAGTATTACCTCCAAACACCCTCCCCAAGGCCTCTATTTATATGGATGAAATGAGGCAGTTCTCGAAGGTTAGGGAGGTTATAGCAGTTAGGAAGATTAAGTTAAATGAATGAACTAATCTTCCATTATCGAGTGTTTTTAAATATTAATTTTGAGGAAACAATGCGCGGGTATGTAGTGGAGCAACCCGCGCATGATACGAGACTCTATACAAGTGTAACCTGCGCATACAAGTATGCGCGACCTGCTGAACATGATACTCACGCATGATGCGCGAGATGCCAATAGATATAGTTGTGCATGATACTCAAAATCTCAAAATGGCAAAGTAATCAGCTGGGCATATAGGCAATGTATTTCATCATCAACCAAGGTATAATGAAACTAGGCAAACCTCAATCCATAAGTGTCCTTTTGTGTGCCGACCTGAGGGATGTCAGCACTCGGACGGAGAGGTGCCAATCAGGTGTATAACAGATGACCCCTAATGTGTGAGGTCAGAGGGGAACGATGGTCGAAATACATTATAATACTAACTCTGGAGAAACTTAGAAGTCCAGTGGAGCAGAAGGAGTACCTGAAACCAATACATAATAATGTCATATACAAAGCTATATCTGAGGATGCTATGTTCAATTTACTGGAACACTAGCTCCTTGACAATATTTGATTACATCATATGATATGGGTAAAGACCACGTATAGTAAAAAGGTGGATCGAAGCCACAATATAATAATGATGAGTCTTCAAAGATCTGGAAGCTGGATATAGAAACGGAACATAGTCTTGCGCAACTTAGTTCATAAGTGAGGAACTAAGGTCTTCATATAGGATCCCAAAGAACCAAGTACAATCCAAGCCATGTGAATAAGGGTAAGCTGAAGTCGAAGATGGAAAGGATTCAACAGTTTGTCAACCAATAGATGATAATTGACAACTGAAGCAAAGGAGTTCACCAATGATGAAAGTGAATCCATAGGTACCATCATCAAAACTCTAGGTCTTCGTCATCAGGAAGTGCTGAAACGGAACCATACTGTGATAGGGAAGGCAACAGATCCTCCAACAGATCACAAGAGTGACTAGGAACTGGGCAAAAGAAGATAGACACAAGGAAAAGGATAACAGATATAACAATGATTGGATCAGGCTATAAATCAGATAGTGGGAAGAATCCTTGAACAGTGAGCACGACACAGAGATGACCCAAGGTAGCGTATAACAGATAGATAGGACAACTAGACTTATCTATCATGTAGGAGACATGATCAGATTCCCCATGTATAAAGGACAAGAGGAGGAGCAAGAACTCAAAGTGATAGCTGAACACAGATGTACACTGAAACATGGATATCAGAAGGCAAAGAGTGCTATGTTCAAGGATGACATGCTGCCATTACTGAAAACAAGAGAAAACTTCTTCATTTCCTTCCCTGTTAAGTTTTAACGAGTCCAGGAAAGCCAACTCAGTTCCCTCTTCATTTTTTAACAAGCTTGAAGAGATGGGAAAATAATGCTTGATAGTGTCACTGATTCGTGGATTTAACGAGCCCGAACTAGTACATGCTCGATTGGTGCTTTCATATTTAGAGAGTCTGAAAATGCCAAAGAAGACTCCAGGGGGGTCCTTTTTTGTCCAATTTAGTCTCTTAAGGCCGAAAAAGTATAAAACAAACCTCAAAAGAACTCTCTTAACTTCCGAAGAAGAAAAGGTGAACCTTTTTCGTACTAGTCGGGGAGGTCCAAAAAAGGTTAAATTACCACCTACCCAATGCTCCTTCCATAACAGCATAAAATAGCTTGAGTTTTACGAGTGTGAAGGAAAGCGAGATCACTCAGAAAGATCCATTTGATTACGAGAAATGGGGCTTACAACAATAAACTTGGTGCTTTGTTCTTAAGTGTTTAACGAGCATGACAAAGACATAAAGTACACTCGGAATCTTTTTCATGTTTGGGTCCAGAGCACGAAAAAGAGAAAACTAAGCTCATACCGGGTGTTCCTTTTCCGTAAATTTAGTCCCTCAGGTCCGGAAAAGTGATAAACCTATACCTGAGAATACTCTTCTCAATTCCGAAGAAAAGAGAGTGATCATTTCTCGTATTATTCTGCATGGTCCAAGAAAGAGATAACCTACCACCATTGCGGATGCCCATTCACATATTCTTAACGAGCCTGAACGGACAAGTTTACTCGGCAGTCAAGTCTGTTTTGAAGGAGTCAGACCTGGGCCTAAAGAAACTCCATAGGGCGGGGAGTCCTATAAAGGGATAGCTTGTAAAAAGAGATTCATATGAAGCTCTATTTGGCGTGAAAAAATAGCTATGAGGAAACCCCTGGGCCTGAAACAGTGACGGAATGAGTACCAAAGAATGGAAAAGGCATATAAGGATGATACTCATGAAATAGGGATCCTAGCCACGGAAGAACAATGGTAGAGACAAGGGACTAATGGCTTAGAATACCATAGTCCGTGGCAAAATGTTGCATACTAAGGTTAATGTGGATGATAAGTTGCCAACATGTGTTGGAAAGAGAAAAAACCACCCTATAGAAGCATCAACACTTTGAAATAGTTAGTAAAGCTGTTCCAAGGCACAAAAATGGATGGTATTAGTCAATTGACGTTTCAAACTATAGAAAAAACCCACTTTATGAAATAATTTTTCTATAAATAGTTTGAAAAACAAAACATTTCTCACCATTGTACTTTTTGAACCAAAAAGGAGCATTTTACCCTCTATTTTTTATCGCTCGTTGTGGACAATTGGACCGGTGGAATTCAGATCCGTCAGTGTCAGGTAAATCTACACCCTGTGCTCTTTAATTTCATCCAAACAAATTTTAATTTTAATGGTCAATTCAATTTAATTCATCAATATAAAAAATGGTAAAATGTATGCGCGGGTTGCTGCATAGGAAAGCCGCGCATACGCGTTTGATGCGCGAGTTGCTGCATAGGGAAGTCGCGCATGACTCGCGAGCTGTCCCAATGGACAGTCGCGCATACTGCGCCAAAGATAAAAGCTTTTAAAATAGGTCAAACTTTTAAATTTTTATGATGAATTACTGAATCACATTATGTGTTTTTTGTCAAAAAAATATGGTGCTGGAGTGGAGGGAGAGGGAACACGAGATGATGGACCAAGTGGCTCTCCAAAGCCCACCTACTATCCAAGCATTGCGGAATAGTGGGCTATTCAAGTTTTTCTGTACATCACCCATGCGGGCCAATGTCTGCATATTAGAGTTCTTGATGACTTGGGGATGTTCAACATCCAAGGTGAGACTTTGGAGCTTACCGCAGAGGACATCTATTTCATTACCGGATTTTCACATCGGGGGGCCTCGGTGAACCTAGAGGGCATTGGCAGGGGTGGTGACCCCTTGAGTGTCTAGAACTATGTTGACGTATTCTGCAGGCTAGGTACACAGAAGAAGGGCAGTAGCGTTCTCATCGCATACATACAGGACTTTGTTGAGCTAAATATATAACATATAAACCAACATTTAATTGTCAACCCGGGAAGGTAGACTTAGAGGAACTAGCACAGGAAATGCAGGGTTGAAGAGGGAGTTTAAAGAATGTCAAACTAATCTCTGAACTGCTAAAAGAAACTTGCTGGAAGAAGCTACTGTACTCCACTCGTTTTGCACTACTCTGTACCAATTTCATAAAACTGTTCTGCACTAATTAAAAATGATCATATGCATGTAAAACAATGGCTGAACATTAATGGTTGAAAGCAATGCTTACATTTCTGCTACTTATCACTCCACACAACTCAGCAACTTCTATTTCGTAATGCAATAAAACTCTCTATTGCAATCAAATGAAACCTCTCTATTTCATGAGATATCCAGACTAGTTCCTGAATGTTACTGTTACTTCTGCACTATGAAATCGATAAGAAGACTGAACAACTGAAAGATGAAATCGATGGCTGAAAAAGATAACATTTAAACTCGAATCTTGAAAAGCTAAACCCTCTGTTGCAATCAAATGAAACTTCTACTTCTGTTCTGAAATCAAATGAAATGCTACTTCTGTTCTATTAAATTGATGACACAACTGACAATATAACCTGAAATCAAATCTTTGCTGAAAGATGATGTTCAAATCTGAAGATAGAGTCTACTATAAATGCAATGTATACAGCTCTGTTTCCATCGAAGGGGGCCCTGCCTTCGTTGTCAACATATCGATTCTTTAATCAATGCATACTGAAGAATGAATAGCTTACAGCAAAATTCTAATGACAGAAATCGTATCCATAAACAGCTCTAATTACTTATTGAGAAAGAAGAACAATATAAGAACTGGAAATTCTATCTATATTCCATTCTTCTATCTAATCTATGCTCCATCTATCTCTATTACATCTCTCGAGCATAGTAGCTCTTTATATAACATTTCAGATCTGTTACAATGCATGGCTTTGTGACAGTACCTCCCAAGATAACCCTTATAGTCCCTAATAATCTGAAGCTCAAGATCCGCCCGCTGTGGGCTACCGGGCTGAAGCTCCTTATCAAAATCAACCGACCTGACATAATACGGCACCCCGAAGTCCTTGGTAACTTTGCGGAACTGATAAGAATGAGCCTTCTGCAGCGAGTAATGGGGTTCTGAAATAGGTAGATAAGTAACCAAAAAGAGAATCAGGATGGGTAAAATCTGTAAGAGGGTGACCAAATTGAAGCCCCCTACGGCCTCATGAGTGCGCCCTATAATAAGCGATTGGTTACATTCCATCTTCAATGCATAGGGAAGTTGATTGCATTCAGAAATTCATGCAACTAAAATGCGTTTCTGTCAAGGAGACATGCTCTCTGTTCACTGTTGATGTATATGTAACTTCGGAATGTATTTCATGTATTGTAACCCGATGTTTATTCCGGGATGTTTCTATTATGTATTTGAGTCATGTTGTCTTACCCCGATGTTCCGATCGGAAGGATTAATAATGTAAACAAGTCATATCAAGTCATTAGGTAAGTCCCCACAGTTTTGGGGCACTTGAGTTATTATACACTAATTAAGGTGTAGGCTCGAGTAGTAATTATTAGGTTGAGTGCACTTCAAGTCAACAGACTAATATAAATAGAGAGTGTGTGTCTCTCTATTTATCACTTGTGACTTAGCTCTCTTGCTCTCTCAAGTGTGGCGCACTTTTGGAGAAGGAAATTCTTGGCTTGACAGAAGACAGAAGGCTGCTGTTGTGTTGGGAGGTCATCTTACTGTTTTGGGATCACATCTTGTGGTGATAATATCTTAGAGGAAGTTGAGGGGTTTTCTCCATTTATGGTTTCCCCTCCTAAAATCTTTGTGTCTCTTGTCTCTTGTGATCTGCTTATGTGATTGTTGTGCTTGTTATTCTCTCAGTGAAAAGATCTTATCATAATGCTAGCTTAAATGTTGAAAAACTAACATGGTATCAGAGCTAACCTGAGAAGAAGACATTGTGCAGCTACAGGAACTAGGGCTTCCTACTTTGTGGATCTTCCTCCACAATTTATCAGCACAAGTATGCTAGGATGACTCTCCATTGAATGGTGCATCTTTCTGTCGATGCGGAATTCAATTGCAAGCATTTTCAGTTTCGATGTGGAAATTAGGGCTTTATATAGAAGAGGAATTTTTGAGTGAGACCAGCATAGAGTTATTATCCTCATCAAAACCGAAATTTAGAGACCTGGATCAAGAAATTTGGTTGGGTAAATCTCTGGGAAAGTCAAACCCTAGTTTGACCCTGAGCTAGGAGAAACCTAAATACTAAAACTGATAAGTTTTGGTACAGTCGCTATATTCCGTTATTGGAGAAGTCTCAGAAGCTAACAATTGCAAGGGCCGAAGATAAAATCTGGATGAACACTATGTCAAAAGCTCAGCCTCATATTCGCTATATTCTGGGAGATATGATCTCTCCAAGTTAGGGTTCCAGCCTCTTCCAGAAATCATCCATAAACAGGTCACCTGGGGAGATCTGTAATATCTTGGGCTACAGAGGTCCAAATTAAATTCCTAAAGATTTTCTATAAATATCATGGACTATAATTTCTGTGGTCCGAATTTCAGACTCAGAAGATGAACCAGTGACACGTGTCATGTCGTACAACTTCGCTATTCTGAACAGTCCTGTAACAGGTCACCTTGGGAAAAGGATCATAAATCACAAATGGTGAAACCAATTCTGATGAAACCTATGGTTTTGGATCAGGGACATGCTAGGTTACCTCAGTAATAAATTTCATACTCATAGGAGCAGTAATTTATGAGATATCATAGAAACAGTAACAGGAATTTCTGCAGAAGAAATCAGAAAATTAGGGCTTCCTGTTCCGAGAGTTTCCCTCCACTGTTTTCAGAAAAGGAGTACATTGGACAGCTCCATTTGAAGAGATCTATCTGTTCATCCAATCAGATCTGAAAGATTCCAAGTTTTTAAAATTAGGGTTTCTATGACAAACCCTAGATCAGCGAACTCCGGGACAAGGACGGACACCTCAAATCGGTAAGATCTAATCCTTTGCTATTTCCATTTGAGGTTCTCATTTCAATATGATATATCACATCAGCTTAGTGAAAAGCTTGCGGAAGTTATTAACTTCCAAGACTGGAAGTATTTGATCTCTCTGAAGAAAATGGATTGGACACCTACATGAGTATAGAGGTTCCAGTTTCAGAGGGAGTCGAGGTTAGAATCCTTTCACAAGAAGAACTTGGTCAAGGCCAAAGAAGACATCATGCTCATGCTGCAGAGGATGATGAACCATCCAGAAAGAGATCCAGATATGAAAGTGAAGATTCTTCAAGTGAAGATGAATATTTTCTGATATCAGCTCTCATAGGTAACATTACTCATGGAAGTGATGATTGGCTCATAGATAGTGGGGCTTCCAAACATATGACGGGATTCAAGAAATCCTTTGTGAGATTGTCAGAACATGAATCACCTCACAAGGTGAAAATAGGAGATGACTACCAATATCCAATAAAAGGTAGTGGGGAATCTTCATACAAGCTAGTCTCTGGTAAGTCTCTAACAATGAAAGAAGTATTGTTTGTTTCAGCATTGATGTAAAAGGAATGTGGATTGCATTCATGGTCAAGTCATCATGTGGCTAAAAGGAAAGACTATCGATGATGCGATAGTGATTGGAAAACAAGAAGGAGGCTTGTACAAATTGAAGGGATATTCAGAACAAGCCTTTATCCATGACATAGTAGACCCAAATGAGGTTTGGCATAGAAGGCTTGCACATGTGCATTATAGAGCACTACCTATTGCAAGCAAAGCTGTTGAAGGTCTTCCTGAATTTCAAGCTATTTGAAGGGAAGAACAAAATCACAATATGACCTAAAGAAACCAGTTGAAGGATGTGAAGATTCAGAATTCAGAGACCATGCAGTCATAAGAGTCTCTCAAATCAAGAACAACTTGAAGCGATGAAGAATGCAGAAGTGGTGACGGCCACCTTGAATGGCCTCCCAGGATCGTGGAATTCATTCATTCAACGAATGTGTTACAGAAGGAAGTGATTACATTTCAGAAGACTTCAAGAAGAAGAAGAAGCTTGAATCATAAGAAGAGAAGAGAAGATGGGAGAAATTGTAGATCAAGATATCACTATCCAAAGAAGATCCCTCAAGCAATGAGGAATATGAAGAAATCAACTCTTGAAGAACTTATTATCCACCTCAGCATTTGGATAAGAGACGATGCGATTATGAATAAAGAAGATGATGAAGCTGAAGGCTCAAGAAGGACTCTACCCTCGAAACAAATAAAGATAAGTATTCAATTGTTATTTCATGATATTGTTTTGTTATGCATTTGTTTCTATTCAGTTGATGTATTATGCATGATAGGATGTTTGCATTAATGACAGTATACTACTAATATGCATGTGATGGGTAAGTAGCTCATGGTGCTATACAAATTCTCCATTGCTACTTATCTAGAATGAAACCTCTTTGCTGACATATTGGATTAGTGCACAATCCCAATGTTGTCCTGGTAGAGATGGAAGGCATCTAGAAAGTTTTAGTGAGATATGGATGAATGTTGTATTGGCTAAAGTAGTTGCATGATCATATATTTATGCATAAGTATTTGCCAGTATAAATATTCCTTATGAAATGTTTCTAACCATATAAATGCATTTGACTTGTAGGAAAGATCGCATACATAATCGACTACAAGCAAAGAAGAATGAAGACTTGTTCTGAAGAACAAGTGACGACAGTTTCAAGACAAAGAATAATATGATGAATGCAGTGACATCATTGATGCAGAACCTTCCAGCCACCAAGAAGAAAGGGAAGACAAGTTCAAGAAGAATGATGTCAAGGCGCAGTATCAAGACCTGAAGAGAAGTTCATTGTTCCATCATGCAGTAGATGGAAACATCGTGGGATACAAAGCAAGATTCGTAGCATGAGGCTTCTCACGAAGAGAAAGCATAGTCTACGAAGAAACATTTACAGCTAATAGAAGTGAAGTCACATGACATGCATAATCATGTGTGCAAATGAAAGAAGGCCTTGTACGAGTTCAGAAAACACCCATGGGATAACACATACATGATAAGCTTGATGAATATCTTAACCTTTGCTACAAGGTTGATAGAGGATGACAAGCTCACATATGGGTGCAAGATGAACTTTTGAAGAAGTTCAAGATAGAGGATCTTAGTGATCCTAGATGGATACTACTTGTCACTCCAGTACAGAATGTTTCAGTGCATAGAGTACGGAAGACAGAGGGAGTATGATGCTCCGCTTCAGAGGGAGTGACTACAGAAGATCCTGAGGTTCGACATGATATGACAGGACGGATAGATTACTGATGACTCTAGGATTTACTGAGAGTAAAGTGGATTCCAACCTTTGCTTCAAGTTTGAAGACAGAAGACCAGTGATGCTCCTATTATGTGTCGATGCACTATTGTTCTAGGCATGGAGGTGTGGCAGAGTATAGATGGAATCTTCCTTGGACGAGGGAAGTATGCAATAGAGATCCTGAAGAGATTTGGGATGATGGACTCCAAGGCTATGGCTACACCTATGGCATCGAACCTGAAGCTATTGAGTGATGCTTCTTCAGAGACGGTTGATGCTACGATGTATCATCAGATGATTGGTGTAGCTAGGGTTTTCACCCTAGCTTGTGCTGATGAGCACCTACTAAGGAATCTGGAATCCTTAGTAGCAGTTCAATGATGTAAACAAAAATAAACTGAAACAAAAACTAAGCTAAAGCAGTAGAAAGTAAATAACATGAAGCAAAAAAAACAGTAAAGAAATGTATAATGGTGATTTTATTGATATTACCTCCGATGAGGAGGTTGGTGGAGTCCGTTGCGCTGGTCCGATGTCGGTGGCTTCGAACTCCAAGCTGCTTCTTTTCCTTTTCCGGTGGTGGAAATGGGCCAAAAGGGTTCTCAATGGTGAAAGTAGCTTGATGGTAAGCTAGGGTTTCGAGAATAATTTCG
>LPNX010585141.1:0-12618 GCA_001517045.1 Pseudotsuga menziesii
ATATATCATTGTTAAGATTTTTATTTTGGGTATCATATAGCATGATCCCAAATCACATGATATTTTTATTTTTAGCTTATAGTCACTTCATTATTAACGCATTCAGGTAGGTTTTAGGTCAACTAGGTTAGGCAGCTTTAAACCTCCTTACATGTTGGCTTACCTTGTATAACATGGTAGCTCTTCAGTACTTGATGAGATTCAAAAATTCAAAATTTCATTTAATCACTTAAAAATAAGTAAGATGAGATCAATGTTTTACCAAAGTCATTTTCACTCAACATATTAATTTTCCAGTAAATCCTAGCATTTATTCAGAGCCCATACTCAACGCTAAGAACAGGGAGTTACAACTTAGTGCAATTCCAAAGCTCCTCGCTTAGCACTAATGCTAGGATGTATTTCTAGGATACACCTAGGGATACAATGGTCAAGGATCCAATGTTCCAGATCTTAAGCTCAACATCATCTTGGAATGCTCTAGGGCTTATGCCCAACACTTCCAATTCTTATATTTTCATGTGCTTCAGAGTTTCGTGATCAACAAAAATGTTTCATAACTCATCTTCTCCAAAGATTCTCGTTCAACACAAACATCAAATACTTATGTTCTTTAGAGCTTCTCACTCAACAAAAACATCAAATACTCATATGCTCTAAAGCTCCTCGCTCAACAAAAACATCAAATACTCATGTGCCTCAAAGCTCACGCTCAACACAAACATCTCATCAATTTTGTGCTTTAGGGTCCATGCCCAACACATGGAATCATATACATGATAAATAAAACATATGCATTTGGGTTACACCCAATATATCAAACAAATAATCATTCTCATGTGCAGTGGCGTATTATTCCCAACATACAAAATAAAACATCAAAACACATCACATGCAATGGGACTTATTCCCATCAGTGTCAAGTCAAAAATTCGGGATATTAAATCCCTCCCCATTTAGAACAACACCGTCCTTGGTGTTATAGGGACTAGGAATGAAATCATGAAACAAGGCGGGGTAAGCCTCTCTCATGGTTGCTTAATTCTCCAAAATATCCTCATTGGCTTCAGTGTGATTCCATTGCACTTTCACCTAAAATATGGTGCTCTTCTTGAACTGTACCTCTCTCTTATCCAGTATATGAAGGGGTTTAGGTACAAACTCCCCTTTAGGTTCTACCTGTAACAAGGACCAATCAATCATATGTTTAGTATAATATATATATTTATTTAATAAGGATGCATGGAAAACATTAAGAACTCTTATGTGAGCAGGTAAAGCTAGTTCATATACAACTGGCCATCTCTTGGCTTGTGTCTCAAAGGGTCCACAAAATCTTGGTGCCAACTTTCTACATCTACCCAACCTCAATGAACTTATATTTTCTTCTACTTTTAAATAAACATGCTCGCCTATCTAAAAATATTTATCTTTACTTTTCTTATCCACGTAACTCTTCTGGAAGTCTTGTCCTTATTAAGGTTTTGTAGGACCTTGGTGACCAATTGTTCCAAGTCCTCTAGTAAACCAGACCCTAACATGAGATGGTCCACCAGGCTATCCAAAGTAGCCTATGTTCTACACTTCCGACCATAGAGTACCTCGAAGGGACTCATCTTGGTGGAAGTTTGGTATCCGTTATTATATGCAAAATATGCAATATACAGGTAATCCTCCCACTTGGTGGGGTTGTTCATGACATACATCCTAAGCATGTCTTCTAAAATCTGGTTTACCTGTTCTGTCTTCCCATATCTCAGCGAGTGGTAAGATGTACCAAATTTTAACTATGTCTCTAATCCGGAGAATAAGGATATCCAAATTTTTCTGGTAAACTTTGTATCTTGATCCGAGATGATTTCATTGGGTATTGAGTGCAATATGAATATCTCCTTGAAGAAGATGTTGGAAATGTGAACTTCCTTGTAGGTCGACTTCATTGGAATGAACTGTGCTTCTTTTAATAATTTTTCAACTACTAAAAAGATAGAGTGATTTTGATTCTTAATCTTTGGTATAGCTGTCATAAAATCCATACTAATGACCTCCCACTTCCATTCTAGAATGGGTAATGGATGCAAAAATCCTGAAGGATGTTGGTGCTCAGCATTGACAAGCTAACATTCCTGATATTTCATGATAAAAAATGCTATGTCAGCCTTTAACTTAGGCCATAAAAAGTATTTCTTTACTATGGATATCATATTTTGATATCCCAGATGCCTCGAGTATGGTTTCCGATGAAATTCTATGAGAATGTTGGACCCGATGTCCCCTGTTTCTGGAATATACAATCTTTCTTTGGACCACAATAGTCTGGTTTCATCTACCTTATACTCCTTTTTTTGTTGAAACAACCTGTCCTCTTGGACCTTCTTGAGGATTTCAACATAGAAAGGGTCAACTCTGTTGGTCATTCTAATCCTCTCATGTAAACTCAAATCGGTTCAACTTGAATTCACCTCATATAACATATGAGCTCGTTGGCTTAAAGCATCAACAATTTTATTCTCCTTACCCTTTATATGCTTTAACTTGAAATGGTACTCGCTAAGGAAATCCAACCATCTATCATGCCTAGCATTTAGATCTGTTTGATCAAATAAGTACTTCAGAGTCATGTTGTCTATCTTTAGCATAAATTTCTTCCCCATGAGGTAGTGCCTCCATATCTTCAAGGCGTGCATGATGGCTGCTAAATCAAGATCATGGGTGGGGTTTTTTTGTTCGTGTTCCATTAAATTCCGTGATTCATAGCAGATCATGCAGTCGTTATTCAAGAGGAATCCTCCAATCCCTTCCTTGCTTGCATCCATGCAAACAAGAAAATCCCCATCGGGATCTGAAATTCATAGTATTGGTGCAGTCGTCAAACATTATTTAAGCTTCTGAAAATTTTCCTCAAACTTGTTCATCCATCAGAAATTATTTTCCTTGTTTTGGAAAGCATTCATGGCACAAGCTATCCTTGAGAAGTTCTCAATGAAATTTCAGTAGTAACCAGCTAATCCAAAAAAGAACCCAATGTCCATGACACTAGTAGGGATAGGCCAGTCCTCTATGGATTTATTCTTTTCTAGGTCCATGGCTATCCCCTTCTCGGAGATGATGTGACCTAGAGGCTAGGTACTATATATATGGTTTGTAAAAATCACATTTACCAAAATTTGCATAGAGATGGTGCTTCCATAACACCAGTAGTACTATGCGAAGATGCTCCTTGTGTTCCTCTTTACTCTTAGAGAAAACTAGGATGTCGTCTATAAAGACGAATACAAATTCATCCAAGTATTTATTGAAGATATTGTTCATCATGTACACATAAATTTCATGGGTTCATTGTTCAACCCAAATGGCATTACTACAAAGTCATCGTGGTCGTATCTCATATGAAAGGCGGTTTTATGAATACACTCATCGCAGATGTGTACCTAATGCTATCTGAAACGCAGTTCGATCTTTTAAAATATATTGGCTCCTCCTACTTAATAGAATAAGTCATCATTCTTAGGGAGTGGGAAATGGTTCTTGATGGTCATCTTCTTAAGTTGGCGATAATCAATGCACATCCGAATCGTATCATCCTTATTCTTTATGAAAAGTATCAGTGCTCCCCAAGGGGACACACTAGGTTGGATATATCTCTTCTCAATCAACTCATGCAACTCCAAATTGAGCTCCACCAACTTCGGTGTGCTCATGCCCTAAGGGGATTTTGAAATCGAAACTGACCCTGGTGTCAATTCTATGGAAAACTTTAGGTCTCGTTTCGGTGGTTGTCTTGGTATTTCCTCAGGAAATACATTCGTAAAGTATACGAGAACTAGAAAGCTCTCAATGTGATGTTCTCTCTCAGCTTATACATCCTAGATGTTTACTGCAAATAGTTTGTAGCCTTTACTAATGCATTTATTTGCTTGTAAGGTAGATATTTTCCTTACGAAAACCTTCTTAGGTAATCCTTGAATCTTTACTTGATTCCCTTAGCCATCTGCACACAAGATTGACTTGTGTAGATAATCGAGCATGGCATGGTGTTGTTCGAACCAATTCATATCGATAAGTACATAATACGATCCTAAGGGTAAAATGTTCAAATTTATCCTAGAAGGTGAACCATTCAAGTTTACCTCATAATCTCTATCTATTTCAGAAATGTTTCATTTTGTACCCATGTCCCATTGCACCAGTGAAGGTTTCTCATGTTTAACTTTGTCTAGTTTGCACAAATTAAAAAATTTAGGCGATACACAGCTTTGAAAAGCACCAGGGTAGTCAATATTGAAATAGAAGTGTTGGAAATATTACATTCTATCTCAACCATAGTAGCCTGACGATCTTCTTGTCGACCATCCAAGGCTTCATAAGTCATAGGTGTTCCAGCTATGTCCTCTTACGTTGGTTATTCGTGTAAATTGTGCAAGACTCCATTGGTCTTGTTCTTACAATCGTGGGAATAATGGGGCCCTTGGCATTTCTAGCATTTGATTTGCAGCGGGGAAACATTGCCTCCCCCATTTTCTATTGGTTTCTTAGCATTTGGTGCTTGTACAAATAGCTTTGTACCTGTCTTGTTGAAGTTCTTATTGGCTGGAAAACTGTTGTTCTATTTTCTCTAAGGTGGTGGGTTGAAACCTGGTTTTTGGTTGTCCGAGAAGGTCCTAAACCTGTCTCTACATTGTCCTCTCATGGATGAAGCTTCAAATTTGTTGGAATATATTACTATTATTCATCAACAACTTCCAACAGGTTATCATAAGGTGTCTTTTGACTTGACCCCCCACTGGTTGACTAGGTGGTCAATTCGGTTTCATCCAAATTTGATACCACTCTTCCTTTGAAGAGTGAAGTTAAACTGGTTGATTTGATTTATTCTTCACCTGATCCCACTCTTTCACTCGAGAATATTAATACTAAATTAATCACTTTGACACAGTATTCATCGTGTCCCTCTCTTCCAATTGAGTGTGAATTGAAAACATTTGAAGTTTTCGTAGTGAGTTTATATTGTTCTACGCGAGGGGAAATTATGTGTATTTGAACAAAACCCTCTCCAAGTACAGAGGTTATTTCCTTTGATTGGAGTAATCTAATAGAATCTCGTATTCCTTCATATTTTCCTTTCCATATATCTGTGCAAGTTACTGCTAGGAGCATGCTTCGCACTATTTTTTATGAAGGAGATTCTATTAGTATTCTATCCTTAAATTCTTTGAAAGATATACGTTCTTTTGAGCTTGTACCATCTTTCAACCAAATTATGAATTTTAATAGAAGACGTACTACACCTTTAGGGATCCTTCCTCATTTTCCTATTAACTTAGGAGTGGAAATTATCTGCATTGACATTATGGTAGTCCAAGGTACCTTAGATTTTAATCTTCTCCTTTGGTGATATTATGTTTATGCCATGAAACATGTAGTGTCCACACTTTTTCGAGTGATGTATTTTTCCCATGAGGGGAATATTGTGACCATTCATCAACTTTCGTTTATTAAATCCAACCATCAGATGAATCCTAGTCATCAATGTGGCTCATGTTTTTGTGCTTCCTTCCCCTTCAATGGCCATGTATTTTGCTCTTGACATCATGCTGGATTTCAGTCATTTGTAAACCGATAGCTTCTTCCCATCATGGGAAGATTTGGGGGCATGTCTCTAGTATATGGACATCATAATAGAGTTAATTCGTTATATTTTTATGTAATGGGGACAACATACCGACCATTGGACATCATTTTGGCTGGTAACTATGGAGTAGAGTTTTGATTATGTGTCAAGATCGTTAAAAAATGAAACAGGTTTACGAGCATAGTTCTAATTCTATGTCAAGCTCGTTTAAAAAATTAAACAGGTGGATGAGCATAGTTCTTTTCTATGTCAATATCATTAAAAAATGAAACAAATGCTTCTGATCATAGTTTACTTCTTATCTCAATCTCGTTAAAAAACAAAACCATCCTTGATCATAGTTTACTTTTGGTTTCAAGCTCGTTAAAAAATAAAACCGCTCCTCAATCATAGTTACCTTTCAGTTTCAAGCTTGCATAAAAATGAAACCATTCTTGAGAATAGTTCCTTTTCTATGTTAAGCTCGTTAAAAAATTAAATATGTTTTTCAAGCAAATTTTAAACAACTTTGGTTTCAAGCTTGCATAAAAATGAAACCATGCTTCTAGCATAGTTCTTTTATGTTTCAAGCTTGTGTAAAAATTTAACAGGTAATCCCTTTGAGGCAAATATTCCATCCTTTGATGGGATTAGAACCTTCATTTCACCTACCTTTATATCCTCTTTCTTCCTTGGCCTCTAGTGAACCTTTTCTTAGTAATATCGCAACATTTTAAGTTTGGTGAAGGAAAAAGAGTATGCAGATAAAACAAATATTGCGGGGAATACATTCAACCTCTTTATGTTGAAGTTGATCTAGTGGGTAGTTTTATTGGGGGAAAGTACTGACCTATTGAAATTATGTTGGGAAAATAATTCCGAAAAGACTCAAGTTGAGCATAGTTTCTTTTAGTTTCAATCTCATTAAACCATGAAACAACATATTGAGCACAGTTCTTTCTCTGTTGCCAGATCACTAAAAAATGAAGCACATACTCTAAGCATTCTTTCAACCGATTTTCAAGCTCGTTAAAAACAATAATATGGTGTAGAGCATACTTTTTTTCCCATTTCAAGCTTGATAAAAGATGAAGCATATTTTTTGACCTTACTTTTCATTTTTTGTGCTCTCGTTAAAACATGAAAAGTGGTTTCATCTTACTTTATCGCCTTTTTGTGCTCTAGATTCAAGCATGAAAAAGGTTCTGATCATGATTTTGAAACTTTGGTCATGCTCGTTAAACCTAGCACCAAGTTTTTGAGTCAAATTTTACCTCTTTTTTAGACTCGTTAAACCCTTTCCATGAAAAGGAAACACTTATGGAGTCATCTTTAAGCTCTTTTCAAACTCTTAAAATGTGAAAATATCATCGAGTGAACTTGTCTTCTTCATGCTCATAAAAGGACTTGAATATTCATCTTTCTGACAATAGTTTACCCCTTTTTCAGTTCAGATTGACTAGTTACAAAAAAGGTACACTCTATTCATTGACTAAAATATTTCTCTAAGGTATTATTTTATACTTTTTGGGGCCTTAGAGACTAAATCATATGAAAAAAGACTTGTTGAAGTCTTCTTCAATTCCATTCAGACTCTCTAAATTAACAATCCCGAGTTTACTTTCAATGGACTCATTAAACTAAAAACTGAGAGACCCTATTTTTGTAACAAACCCCTCCTTTACCAGGTTCGAAAAACATATGAGAATGGACTTATCTCATGATAAGCTAGACCAAGTTTTTGTTACCCTTTTCAACTCATAAAAGAGAAAAGAGGCACTCATCAAACATGATGGGGAATGTAAGGGAAGGTAATTTTTCTTTTTATAGTGTCTGGATGAAACTGAATAATACTCCAAGGTGTCCTTTTTCATATGATTTAGTCTCTGAGGCCTGAAAAAGTATAAAATAATACCATAGATAACTCTTCTAGTCAATTATTAGAGTGTACCTTTTTCATAACTATTCAATCTGATCCAAAAAAGGGGTAAACTATCGTTGAAAAGACAAATCTTCAAGTCCTTTTATAAGTGTGAATGAGAAAATATCATTCAGCAATCTTTTTAAATTTTAAGATTCCAAAAATAACTTAAATATGACTCTATAAGGGTTTCTTTTTCATGGAAAGGGTTTAACGAGTCTGAAAAAGAGGTAAAATCGTACTCGAAAATTGAGTGCTAGGTTTAACGAGCGCGACCAAAGTTTCAAAATACTGCTTTGAACCTTTTTCATGTTTGAATCTAGAGCACGAAAAAGAGATAATCTCAAACCACTTTTTATTTTTTAACCAGAGCACAGAAAAATGAAAAGTAAGCTCGAAATATCTGGTTCATTTTTTCGTGAACATGAAATGGGAGAAAGAACTATGCTCGGTACCATCTTACTATTTTTTAATGAGATCAAAGATCGGTTGAAATAATGCACAGGGCATCTTCTTCCTTTTTTAGAGAGCTTACAACATAGAAAGAATTGTTCTCAATACAATGTTTCATGGTTTAATGAGGTTGAAACTAAAAGAAAGTATGCTCAACAATAGTCTTTTAGAATTATTTTCCCAACATAATTTCCAGAGGATGGTACTTTCCCACAGTAAAAATACTCAGCGGCTGAACTTCGATAGAAAGAGGTTGAATACATGCCCCTCAAGCTTTGTTTCATCTTCCTACTCTTTTTCCCTCCCCTTCCCTAGCCTAAATGCTAAGTACTAGAACAAGAGAGTCACAACAACATGAAATAAATTTCCCTAAGATCAAACATACAACTTGAATAAAATACTTTTTAACTTTTACAAGATGGAAAAGGATGATCTATGAGTGTTCAATATCCATCGATATCTAATCTCTATATCTCCATAGATATCTTGAAAGACAAAAAATGCAAACACAGAATAGATCAAAGTAACAAGAATATATATGATCCTATTTTGATGAAAAAGCAACCCAACAATGAATATAGTGATTCAAACACAATAATATTCATGGTAAAGAAACTTTCACTTGCATTAATAAAATAGAGAGAGATATTACAACCAATAGCCTTGGTGTTGATAAGCTCTTCCTCAAATGAGCATTTCCTTGAAGCATTAACCTTGTCTACACTTTGTTCACAAAGATTGACAGAATTTGGCCAGAGTTTTTGCGCAATAGCGTAATCTTCTACTTCCTCTCCATGGAGGGTGAACCAATATTTAAATCCATGGGAGGATAGAAGAGTTCGAGGATCTCATGGGTCATGTAATATCCCAAATTTTGACTTTAACTATGATGGGAATGAGTCCCATTGCACATGAGTTACTTTGATGTTTATGTTTGTATATTTGGCAAAGGCCCCACTGCACATGAGTTATGGTGATTAGTTAGATATATTAGGTGTATGCCGATGCATATGTTTTATTATCATGTATGCGATTGTATATGTTGGGCATGGACATATATGGACAAATATTATTTCCATCATACGATGTACTGATTTATTATATGATTTACCTTAATGCATATACTGAGATGATTATTGTGATAAAATGTGTAGAAGACTGAAAGCCCTGAAGCACATGAGTGATGAGATTTTGTGTTGAGCACAAGCTTTGGAGTACATGAGTGATTATATATTTTGTTGAGCACAAACTCTAGAGCACGAGTTATGATATTTTTTGTTGAGCATAATCTCTGGAGCACATGAATAATAAGAACTAGAAGTGTTGGGCACAATCCTTGCAGCATTCCAAATTGATGTTGAGCATAATATCTAGAACATTATATCCTTGGCCATTGTATCCCTAGGTGCATTATACAAGTAGCTCCTAGCATTAGTGTTGAGAGAGGGGCTATGGAATTTCACTAAGCGTAACACCCCATTTTTAGCATTGAGCTTCAGCTCTTAATAGAGCTAGGATTTACTAAAATTGATTGTGCTGAGTGAGAATGACTCTGAAAAGAACCGACCTTATCTTACTTATTTTTAATTTGATTAAATGAAATTTGAATCTACTTCTCATCAAGTACTAAAGAACTACCACGATACACGAGGTACTCCAACATGCAAGGAGGATCTAAAGATTCCTAAATTAGTTGACCAACCCTATCTAAGGCCTTGATAAAAGAAATAGTATAAGCTAGTAAAAGCATCATGTAAATAAGATCATGTTACATGATGCATAAATAAATGTTAACAATAATATATAAATTTCATTTATATTATGAATAAAAGAATAAGTATATATATTAAATATAAAGAAATAAGGATAACTATAAATAATGAATAAAGAGCCTATGTATTTATTATTTACTAAAATTATTAAATAAATATTTGATCCTAAAAAGTCAAATTAGAACTAGTAAAAGAGTTCCTAAGTTACGTAAAATAATTACTAAATCCACATAAATCAATTAAAGATTATTTTCAAGAAAATAATGGAATCTTGATCTAACTAAAGTTTTAAAACAACTACCATTTTTACTAAAGATTGTGTATAAATAACCAATCTAGGGGAATGCTTAGGGATTCGATCATTATTTTCCTAAGTAATTTTGGGAGAACATTTCCAAAATCAAAGCAATATTATACAGAACTTGATATTCCAAATAAGAAAAGCCTCACCTTAAGGAGCTCTAGACTACTTGCGTGTTGGAGCCAGCTCAATGGGATACATATTAGAACCAACAACAGCTCTGGGTCATGGTTGGGAGGAACGTGTAGTTCCCAATATTTCTAGTTACCAGATATAAGGTCAAAGATAACTAGATTTTATCAATGTTGTGTGTTTAAGTGTGCAAGGTTTTTTGCCATTAAACAAATTGAATAGTTGCAAGAATGAGGCTTCTACCTTCTCAAGTTCTATAAATCATGTTTACATATTTTACTTATAATTATTATGCTCTCTATTGAAGATCTGCAATTTGAATACATACTTCAGATTGATTTCATTTGTTTAAATATGAAGCTCACGCTATAATGCCTTAGGTAAATTTCTAGGGTAATTTTTATGTTGCACGTTGTTGCATTTGTTTAAACTTAAAACTTGGCACATTTTAAATTTGAAATTTCTCTTAGCATTATATTTAAATAGTTTTTAGAAGGTTGTTGTCAAATAATTTAAATTAAATTTAAACCCTAGTTTTTAGATAAACCGATCACCAGATCTTTGTCAACATTTTTACTAAAACTAAAACTCTAAGTATATTTTCATAAATATCTCGCATAGGTCTATGACCTTATTATAAGTTCGAACAAAGATTAAAAAAATTAAACTAATTAAACTCTGTAATAAACAAACACATTTTTAACTTTGTTCCAAACATTAATATAATTATTAAATAAATAAATTATAAACATTGAGTCCAGGGATCAAGTCGATTTTAATCCAAACTCAAAACTATAAACTAAATGAAATGCTAACACATTTCATTTGCTAGTGAAAACACCGACCTAGTTTTCCAAATATCCTATCTACATAAAAAACATTTAATATTTTAAAATTTAAACAACAGAGCATTATAATTACGTTGAAAACTAATCTACAAAACAATTACCAAAGTTAACAAATTACCATAACCTCTATTCATGAAGGACAAGAGCCTATCCACAATTTTTAAAGTTCTTCTATTAAATACCACACACTTATGAACATTATTTTATCACTGCCCAACAATCGAATCCTATTAAGGATTGGTTTTCAGCCCTTTTCTTTCCAAACCAAATCTATAATACAAACCTATCTAAATTATACTCAATGAATAAAATCCAAAAACACACAAAGTTCCATTCCCATATGCATCATGTTGAGGGAGTTAAAATAATAACACCATAATCACTACATCAAACATATTAATGAAACGAAGCATAAAAACCTTTAACATAGTGAAAGTATCCACACGACCCAAGCTCAAATCCATTAAAACCCCAACTGTATAATCAATACATTTTAAAACAATTAAACTACAAGACATTAAATCTTTAAAACCAACCAAGCATTTGACCGAGTTTTGAATCGCATAAGAGCTTAGCTGAGAGCATTTAAAAACAAACCAAACTCAGTATTGAATCCTGTAAGTGAAATCTAAAAAAATTCAACACATTACATAGGCTTCTTTATTCACATAAAGTTTAGCCATTATAGAATGCCCATAATTTATCAATACACCACATATAAAATTACAGACAAAGCTAGGATCTTTCACATAATAAATGATTAATCATTTAAATCAAACAAAGAACCATCCTTATGAACAGACGCATCAACTAAACCATATTTCCAAAATTTGTATCAATTAACGAAACCATGGCATCACAAGTGCCATTCCAAAGAAATCGCACTGTTAGCATTTAGAAACACATGAAAATTTTACAAATTCATTTTAAACACAACGAAAACCCAGTAAAGATTTATTTAAAACAAAAAATCCATTACATAGATGAATGGTAAACCAAACCATAGAGTCAACTCTCTGTTGTGAATATAAACATCACATTACATTACAGAGCCACATAAAAATGTTTACACATTCGCATTTAAACAATGGCCCAAACGAATTGAAGGAACCCCAAATCCCAAACCAAACAATGAAATAGTTTTACAACAAAAAATATCCGAGGCCCATAATCGAAACAATTTGAGAACACAACAAGTTCGACATTGGGTATATGCCATTTTCTATACATGGGGTTTACCTAGGATGGTTGTGCAGGAAACCCAAAATATTTACCCTCCAAACCCAAAGTACCCACGCTACCCAAACCTGTAAAACAATGAAACCAAAGCATTGTTAGAAGTATCACTAGTACAAAATGAGGAATTAGCTACTAGGTGACTAAAAAATCTAGTCAGCAAGTGTTTTTAAAGTGATCTACTACTAAATATGAGCAATTTTGATTGACCCAACTATAAATGACTAAAATTAACAACTAATTTAGTCACCAGTTAAAAAATATGACTAGATAATAAGTGACAGAGTTAAAAATGACTAACATAAATGACTAATTTAGTCACGACATAAAAAATGACTAGCTAG
>LPNX010585208.1:0-57027 GCA_001517045.1 Pseudotsuga menziesii
CCAACCAAGTAATGATCTTACAGTTACAAAGTAAATAGCATTAACTAAACAGTGTTTAACGATTGTGTTAACATACAATTATGCTTTTTAAAAGTTTTTAAATTTTTGAAAAAATTGGGGTTTTGACAAAAACGGTAAGTTTCTCAATTCTTCTCATCCAACTATAAAAACTTAAATACTACAAGAGTTCAATCCATTCACCCATTCAACAACAACCTTTGAACCTTCGAAGACTTGAAGTTGATAAAATCCTCTTTTTTAATCAAACCACAATAAACCCCAAAGAGCAAGAAGCTTTGCAAAAGTGTTAGTATCATCACCCACCCCCATCTTTAGGTTTAAGTGATGATTCTCTCTCAACCTTAATACCATACTTGCTCCACACTTCCCATTCTGCTAAGCCCCATCAAAGAAACCAATAACTGAATCCATTGCAAAAGAAGGATTGAACTATGCCTTTTTTCTTTTGGGAACTTCAACCTTCTTCCAATCCTAAATATCTCTTAAAATTTTGGAAACAGTGAAGAAAACATAAGGCGGAGCATCTTGAAAGATACTTCTATTCCTAGACTTCCAAACTTCCTAGAAAACAAAGAAAGGAAACTCGATTTATTCTTTACTGCTAAACGAACCCATCAAACTGTCTTCCAAGTTTCCTAGGATCCATTTAAAGTGAACAGAGAGCAATCTGGAAGCCTCCAACCAAACAAACTTGAAAAAAGAGCAGTGATAAAAGAGATGATCAACTAACTCAAAATCAAATATGCAAAGATGACAAAACCCTTGGCCAACAAAACCACAACGTTTTAAATTATCCCACACCATAAATTTTCTTATTTAAAAGCAACCAACTAAACACCGATACCACCATCTGGGAGAAAGGAGGCCTCTTTGATCCACTAAAACCTAATACGTGAGCATGGCAGTGATAATGCCATAATTTAGATTTGGTTCCCAAACTAAAATTCCTTCACAATCTTCAAGAAAAATTCTATCCCTAGTAAGAGATTTAGTAAAGTGTCTCCACTCATCAACCAAATGAATCAACAAATTCAACTCCTCCGAAGAAAGCCGAGAATTAAAACAATTTTCAATGTCATTTCTGATCTGTGAAAGAACTAGAATGTTTCTTTTGTGAAGCTCAAATATAAGTTGTCTAGAAAACAAACATTATCCACAAACCCCTACATTAGGATCAACGCCTAAAAAAATCCAAAACCCTCTCCCAACTTTCAAGCTCATATGCTCTTTAATAATCGACAAAGATTTAAGAAATATTTTCCATAAGTAAGAAGAATTTGAATCCTTCATACCCGGATCTCTAATCCATTGGATCATTGACCACTGCTTGATGTATTTAACTTTATTCCATAATCCAGGTATGAACAAAGATTTCCACATACTCTTCGCACTAAGAGACAAATTAATAATATTGAAATATTTTAAGCCCCGACCTCCTTTGAATTTGGGAAAAGCTATGCTTTCCCAAGTTGCTAAGTGGAATTTTGAAACATCTGACCCACCTGACCATAAGAAGTTAAACATCTTTTTCCTTAACTGAGAAACAATAGTCGAAGGGAGAATAAATAAAGAGAACCAAAACACCAAAATAATTTGCAACACTGTATTGGCCAAAACCAGTCGACCCCCAACTAAAAGCCACTTGAAATCCCAACATCCGATTCTTTTGTCAAACTTCTTTATCAACCAGTTCCAATCTTTGGAAGCATACACGTTGGGTTTAAGAAAAAAACCAAGATATTGGAATCCCTCATTAAGGCCAGATAAGGAACATGGAAGATAGAGAGAATCTGACTACATAAAATCTCATTGTCACAAGAAGAAACAAAATGAGATTTTTGTTCAGTTGCTAACATTCCAGAGGCCATACAACATAGATGAAAAGCTTCCTTATATTGCATCCATTCCAACTTTGATCCACTTCCAAAGATAATTATATCGTCAAAAAAAAGTAAATGAGTAATGTAGAGTGAGGAAGAGAGCTTGAAACGTTTAATCTTCTATTCCTTTCTTCTTTCCCTAATAATCCTGCTTAAACCCTCAATAAAAATCAGAAAGAGAAGCGGTGATAATGGACAAACCTGTCTAAGACCTTTAGAGATTTTGAAAAAAGTTGAGGGAGAACCATTTATCAACGTAGAAAAATTTGTCGAAGAGATGCACCCAATTATCCAACTCATTACCTCATACGAAAGGCCAATTTGAATCAGGATAAGTCTCAACACAGTCCAATCCACTCCGTCAAAGGCTTTGGCCAAATCCTCTTTCAAAACAAATGCATTCAAATTTATTTTCTAAATAGAATGTAAACATTCATGAACTATTCCAATCGCCTCCGTAATTTGTCGATTAGGCAAAAAAAAAATTGCTCTTCTAAGATACTTCTGCCCAAAGCCAAATTGATTCTATCAGCAATAACTTTCATTATGATTTGTACAAAGTGTTGCAAATGGAGATATGCCTAAATTCATTAAGAGAAATAGGTCTATCTTTCTTTGGAATAAGGACCAAGAAAGTAGAGTTCAGAGAGATCGGCAGCTCCCCTAATCTTCAAGATTCATTAACAACCAAGGTGATCTCCTCACCCAAAAGCTCGAAAAAGTGCAGATAAAACTCGTCAGCCAACCGTCAAAGCCAGGGATTTTGTCTCTTGCAAAATTAGACAAAATATGCTTAACTTCCTTAATAAAACAATTTTCTCCCACTTGTAAACCCTCTTCTTCAGTGAAGAAATGAGGTAAATTCCTCAGAATTTTCATCTACTGATCCAAATTTTGTCTCTGATCTTGCCTATAAATATCCTGAAAGTAATTCATTGCTTCCTCCTTAATTGAACATTGATCGTTAAGCACGACTCCATTCTTATTCAAAATTTCTCAGATGGAGTTTGAGATCCATCTCTGATTAGGAAACCCGTGAAAGAATATAATGTTAGTGTCACCCACCTCCAACCACATGACTCAACTTTTCAATCTCTAGGTCTGCTCAATTTGGAGAAGGATCTTTGCTCTTTTAGCATGAAGAAGATCCAATCTTTCTTTTCTAAGAGGGGAAAAATATCCATCATCAATGTTATCCTCTAGATAATCAATTTTTTCTTCGATTGTCTCCAAAACCTCAAGAGACTTCTTCTTCTTCAACTTTTCCCATCTTTTAACCTCTACACTAAGTATACAAAGCTTCTGAACAAAACCTAACATAGGAAACTTCAAGAGACTTCTTCTTCAAGATAAACTTCCTCTTTTTCAACTTTTCCCATCTTTTAACCCATTTAGTTTATCAATGACTAAGACATCAAGAAAGGGGAAGAATTGTCATACTTAATTTCCATAGTAAACTAAGCTGATTAAGAAATTTGTTAATGTGGTCATACAGTCATATGATGAAAATGTCAACAACAAAAGTAAACTAACATTTAGATTTCAAAAAGAAATTCTGAATGTGTTGTTTTCCCCATTACCAATCTGAATTATTAAATTTCAACTATCAAACTTCAAATACAAAAGTATTCATGAAAACCTTGAGGCACTCATTATTCCACAATTCTATATAGAGAAAACGTTACTGGCATTACTTTGATAAAGTGCTATATATACTTTATGTAAAAGCTCTCTCCATAAACGTACTGGTGTCGGCGACTTTGCATTCATTAAAAGATTAATGGAGAAGACTCCATTAAAGGCAGTGGAAGCGATGACTTTCTCCACTCTATAGAGAACCGTAAGAGAAATTCTGTATGTTTTTCAAACGTAGAATGTAACATCGTCACCTATGATATCATTGAATGCCACTTTCTGAATAATAACTTCAATAGATTACTTGGAATGGATGCTAACGTTATTGCGAAAAAACAAAGAGTTACGAGAGAACAATGGATGGTTGTGCGACTTTTCGTGTAATGAGAAGGGGAGCCCACAGTCCAATCAGAATTAGAATCTTCCCAAATAACAACAGTCCATCCATCTTCGAGGTACTCATTACAGCAGGCTCAGGCTCAGGCTCAGTCTTAACAAGCGGATACAATTTATGCAATTCAAAATTTGAGTCAGGAACTGTGAAGTAACAGATACAAATTATACATTTTAAAATTTTCTGTCAGGATCTATAAAGTAACATGTTTTTATTTCAAATTTTGTAATATACTTTAGAGATCTTTTATCCTTTATTATGTCCCCAGGGATATATATAATTTACCAAGGTGAATTAATTTGTGTGTACATGATTGATTTTTTATTAGGAGTTAACGTTAAATTGAAGTTTTAAAAGTATTTATTTTAATTAAATTTTTTTATAATAATATTTTTTTAACTATGATTGGATGGTATGATGTGGATTTAGCCTCGTGGCTAGTAGCATTAATGGTGGTTTTGTTACTGTGCCATTCAGCTGTCTTAGTGGCCAAACCAAACCACAGCCACCCCCACATCCACCACTTACACACCGTCAGCTGCTCGCATTCCTTTGTCGTAGTGAATTTGAGTAGTCGACAAGTTGTAATTTGCATGCAGCCTAGGTTGTCAATGGTTTTTTTTATGTATAAAGACTGGTCATTGTTGTGCAGAGGATCGCTCCAGATGTTTTGGTTTCCCGGATCACAGTCTTTTAGCTGCCAGTTATTTATGTTTTCCAAGCTCATCTTTCTACACAGTGGCTATTTGTTGTTCATTGTGTTGGAAGGATATTATTGATTATTTTTATTTGGTTCCTTCATTTGATGCAGGGAGGCTCGAACCACATGGGGAAGTCTGCCTTTCACATTGATCCTTTGTGGTCCTGGTTCTTGCTGGGTATCGGGACCTATCTGAGTTTTACTTTCATTTTGTGCCTCGGCGGAAATGGTCTGTTATGATTATATACAGCGCCTCCCGTTTCTCTCTAAAACTTTTGCTTCGGGTTCTGTACTAGTCTTTGTTTTGCCTATATTGTATTGCAATATATGTGAACTTGTAGTATTTGGTTGCTTGTATATGTGACTTCGCCAATGATGGCTCAAAATTTGTGGTGTTTTTTACCACTGTATTAGTCTTTGTCATGTTTCGTGATGAATGTCAATTTTTCCTCGCAATCTACAGGATCAACGATATGCCAAGTTATTACTTGAATTGTGATCAGCCCTTGATACATTGTATATCTTGATTCTCTTTTTGGGAGAATATACACCTTCTAAATCCTCTTATTATTCCAAGTTGGTTGGTATCCAACCATTGTATAGTCTACTCAAGAGCATCCTCCATCTTCTTCCTATCAGATGGATCCATCTTTGCCACAATCTTATCATGTTGAAAGGCATTTCTTACTCAAGAGCATCCTCCATCTTCTTCCTATCAGATGGATCCATCTTTGCCACAATCTTATCATGTTGAAAGGCATTTCTTATGTTGTAAGCATACTTCTCTAAGGAGTTATTCACCTCTACTTTGTTGGAAATATTAATCACTCGCAGATCCGTACCTGACTCTCTCAGTAGACTCTCTTAGAGTCAGTGTTAGTCCATATCTTGTCGCTCAGTCTGACAAGAGGGAAGAGTCCAGGATTAGGCAATGTAAACTAGTTGAATTAATTTATGAAGCTAAGTTGTTAGGTAGATAGTTATTACAGTCTTTAATGGTGGGTCAGTGGATTCACGTAGAAGCAATTTTCAGGTTTCCTATAAATAGTAGAAGAAGATTGTAAATCAAGTTAGACAGTAAAAAGAGAAAGAGAAGTTGAAGCTCAAGCTTATGTGAGCCGAAGCTCTGTAAAAGGATCAGTGATCCGACAAGTTTGCATCGACAAGTTTGTATTATCTTTGTTATTTCGGGACAATATATATATGAAATAGTTTATGGTTGAATGCATGTTTATTTAGCCACACAATCTTTCCATATTTACTTGTCTAAATGTCTTTTACAATGACGGTTGAGTGAAAGAACAAGAATCCATAAATTTCTCACTCCGTGAAAGTTCTAGGTTTTAGGGCAAAGTGGCCTACTCAAGTCTTCCTAAATATTTGGGTATATGTTTTTATAAGTTTCTCTAGAATTGCTATTGTTTTGGTTTTTACTTCATCTTACTCACAGGTGAAAAGCATTTGTAATTTCTTAAGTCTTTTAGACTAAGAAACATACTCTCTAAATTCCGACTAAAACCAAGTGAATCCACAAAGTCGGTTGAGTAAAACCAACTAGTGGTCGAAGTAGAGCACACTGGTCAGGTCAACCGGCGAAGTAACTGTGGGTAGAAACGACAAGTAACTGTCAGTAGAACCGACAAGTAAGAACTTGTCAAGGTAAATTAGTGGGGTCTAAAAGGCCGACCAAATTTAATAAACTTGTCTAGTCAGGAGTTAGACAAGTTTCACCAGACAAGTGAAAAAGAAAAGGAGGTCGGGGTGAAATTAAAATTTTTATTAACTGAGCTGTAAACTCAAGTTTAGTAGGCTTTTTTTGGCTAACTGGTATCAGAGCAAGGTTTAGGAAAGAAATCTTGTCTTAAAAAGTGGAAAATTAATTTTCTAAGGAAAGTTAAAAATTAGAAAAATGGCTTTCACTTCTGGTTCATTGCAAACTCCAATTTTTACAAAAAAGAATTATGAATATTGGTCTCTAAAAATGAAGCCTTTGTTCAGAGGTCAAGATGTCTGGGAGATAGTCCAGCATGGTTATGCAAAACCAGCAGACATGACAACATATAACAATCTCACACAAGCTAAGAAGGATGTCTTGAGGGAACATAGGAAGAAAGATGCAAAAGCTTTGTTTTACATACATCAAGCCATGCATAAAAGCATACTCCCAAGAGTAACAGTAGCAGTTATCGCAAAGCAAGCATGGGATACATTGGAGACTGCCTATCAAGGCTTGGGAAAGGTAAAGACTTCCAAGTTGCTGATTCTGAGAAGAGATTTTGAATCTTTGTCCATGAAAGATTCAAAGACTGTAGACTCACTCTACACCAGAGTTGTTGGCTTGATAAACCAACTGAAATCTCATGGAGAAGGCATAGAAGATCAAAGGGTGGTTGAAAAAATTCTCAGAAGTCTTCCCCCGATATTTGAAAACTTGGTTGTGACCTTGGAAGAACACACATACATGTCAACATTTACCATTGATGACCTGCAAGCTTCACTCATCAATTATGAACACAGACTCGGTAGAACACAAACATCACTGGAAGGTGCATTTGCAGCATAGTAATCCATAATCCATGGTAGAGACAGGGGGGGAAACAAATTCAGAGGCAGAGGAAGAAGTTCTTCCAGAGGAGGACGAGGTAGAAGTCCTGCAAATGTTGCTAGTAGAGGAGAAAATTAGAATTCAAGTCAACCAAGTGGCAAGAGGTTTGATAAATCAAAACTTCAATGTCATTATTGTAAGAAATTTGGTCATTATGCATTTGAATGTAGGAAGAAACAATATGACCAAGGAAGGAAAATCCCAAATCAGTCGACCAACACCAGCACTTTGAGAAGTGCAATGTTAATGGCATTGACATCTCCACTTGAATGCAATGCTATTCAAAAAAGTCCACATGACATATGGTACTTAGATTCAGGCTACAACAATCGTATGACTGGAAATTTAAATTTGTTTTCCAGTCTATATAATTCAGTTCAAACTGATGTCACACTTGGAAACAATGTCCAAGTTACTGTTTTAGGAAAAGACACTGTTGATTTTCTAACCAAACAGGGGAAGATTAAGTATATCCCTGATGTCTATCATGTCGAAGGTATGAAACATAATTTGTCAAGCATTGTACAGTTGATACAAAAAGGCTAAATAGTCTACATGGAAGATGACCACTGTGTGATTAAAGACAGGCATCCAAGTGACCAGCTGCTGGCAAAAGTGCCAATGACAAGAAACCGCTTGTTTCCATTAAGGATAGTTCCCGACATGAAAGGGAATACAAATACATGAGCTGCATTCAAGGCAGAAAGTAAAGAAACAGTTGAGTCTCTTGACAAGAAAGAAAATTGCAGCGCTAATTTGCAAGCTGCATTTCAAACAAAAGTTCAGGATGAATCCTGGTTGTGGCATTTCAGATTTGGACATCTAAATTTTGGTGGGTTGAAGCTACTGCACACAAAGAATATGGTGAAGGGATTTCCATTGATCAACAAACTAGAAAGGGTTTGTGAGGGCTGCATTTTTGGCAAGAAGCACAGAGAGACTTTTCCATTTGGAAAGTCTTATAGAGCACGTACACCACTTGAAATTGTGTACTCTGATATTTGTGGTCCAATGCAAACATCATCCATTGGTGGCTGCAAATATTTCCTAATTTTTATTGATGATTACTCAGGAAAAACATGGGTATACTTTTTGAAACAAAAATATGATGCATTTAGTTATTTTCAGCAGTTCAAGGCACTCATGGAGAACGAGAGTGGACATCGCATCAAGATCTTAAGGACTGACAAAGAAGGTGAATATGTCTCGAATGAATTTCTAAATTTTTGTAGGACCCATGACATACAGAAACAATTCACTACATGGTATACACCTCAACAGAACAGTATTGCCGAAAGAAATAATAGAACCATCATGGAGATGGCGCGCATCATGTTGGAAGCCAAGCATTTGCCAAATGAGTATTGGGGTGAAGCAGTTGCAACTGCTGTATACATTATGAACCGATGTCCGACAAAGAGTGTGAAGAACAAAGTTCCTCAAGAAGCATGGATAGGTATAAATCATAGTGTTTCCCATTTAAAAGTTTTTGGTTGTGTTGCATATGCTCATGTTCCAGATGAGCTGAGAATGAAGTTAGACAAGAAGGGACCGAAATGTATTTTTGTCGGCTATTCTGAAGACACAAAAACATACAAGTTGTATGATCCTGTCGCAAGGAAAGTGATAATCAGTTGAGATGTTCAATTTGTCGAGAATTCATGGGATGGAACTATTGACACAAATGTCAAGATTGTGTCGAACGTTGACAATGATGATATGGTGGATGAAGTGGTTCAAACACCACATGTAAGTCAACCGGTCGCAGCACTGTCGACTCCCATGACACCACAACATGGTTCAACACAAGGACCATCAACACAAGTAGCAGCTCAAGCTACACTGACAAGCACACCAAGAGGACAACAAACTCCATCAAGCATTTCGTTAAGGTCGACATCGACAGAACTGGTGAAGACAAGAAGTCTGCGTGAGATATATGAAGTTGGTACACCAAATTCATTCTCTCTCTTTGCATTATTTTCTCCTATATATGACCCACTAACATTTGAAGAAGCTATTGAAGAAGAAGTATGGGCACAAGCCATGGATGAAGAAATAGAATGCATTGAGAAGAACCAGACATGGGAGTTGGTTGATGTACCAAAAGACAAAGATGTAATCAGTGTCAAATGGATTTACAAGACCAAGCAAGATGTTGATGGGAATGTACAGAAGCACAAAGAAAGAATGGTAGCAAGAGGGTTCACACAGCAACCCAACATAGACTTCAATGAAACGCTTGCACATGTTGCACACATGGATACAGTCAAAATAGTCTTGGCCATTGCTGCACAAAACAAATGGCATGTTTATCAAATGGATGTCAAGTCGACATCCTTAAATGGCTATCTAGAAGAGGAAGTATATGTGGAACAACCACAAGGGTATGAAGTTCCAGGTCAAGAGCATAAAGTGTACAGGCTGAAAAAGGCACTCTATGGTTTGAAGCAAGCTCCTAGAGCTTGGTACAGTCGGATTGATTCCTATCTCACTGAAAATGAATTTCACAAAAGTGAAAGTGACCCGACATTGTACACCAAAGTGAATTAGCAAGGTAAGATGTTAATTGTCTGCTTGTATGTAGATGATTTAATATTTACTAGTGACATTGGCATAGCATATTTTAAAGCAGTCATGGAAAGTGAATTTGAAATGACTGATCTGGGGCTCATGAAGTTTTTTCTAGGCATTGAAGTTCAGCAGTCTGAAAGTGGCATTTTTATATCACAAAAAAAGTATGCAAGTGAAGTTTTAAAAATATTTAACATGTCTAATTGCAAGACATCCCCAACACTAGTAATAACAAGTTTAAAATTGAGCAAAGATGATGAAGGATCAACTGTAGATCCTACACTGTTCAAAAGGCTTGTTGGAAGTCTTATGTATTTAACAACGACAAGACCAGACATTATGTATGGAGTAAGTCTAATCTCAAGATTCATGGAGTCACCAAAAGACTCACATTAGCAAGCAGGTAAAAGAATTCTGAGGTATGTAAGTGGCACAAAAGACCTTGGCATTATGTATTCAACCTTAGAAAATTTTAAACTCATTGGTTACACTGACAGTGACAATGGAGGAAGCATAGATGACAGGAAGAGCATATCTAGGTACACATTTCATTTTGGTACAGGTGTTGTTTCATGGGCTTCAAAGAAACAGCCCATAGTAACTTTCTCTTCAGCAGAAGCAGAGTATGTTGCAGCTACAAGTGCTACATGTCAAGCTATCTGCATGAGGAGAGTATTAAAAGACTTGTCACAGAACCATCAAGAACCGACAACCATATTCTATGACAACAATTCAGCCATAACATTATCAAAGAATCATGTGTTCCACAAGATAAATAAGCACATCGACACGGGGTTTCATTTCATAAGAGAGTTGGTAAACAACAAGGAAATTTGTTTGGAATTTTGCAGGTTCGGAAGATCAACTTGAAGACATCTTTACAAAACCATTGGAAAATGATACTTTCCATTATCTACGTAGTTATCTTGGAATGAGAAGTTCTGCACAGTGAACTATGTCATGCACAGAGCAAGTCTAAGCTCTGAAACATTTTGTAAATTTTGTTTTAAAAAAATTTCCATCTGCTCATAATTAAGAGGGAGTGTTGGAAATATTAATCACTCGCAGATCCGTACCTAACTCTCAGCTGACTCTGTCAGTGTTAGTATCGGTCCAGATCTTATCAGTCAGTGTGACAAGAGGGAAGAGTCCACGATTCGAAAATGTAAACCAGTCAAATTAATTTCTAAAGCTAAGTTGTTAGGTAGATAGTTATTACAGTCTTTAATGGTGAGTCAGTCGATTCGCGTAGAAGCAATTTTCAGGTTTCCTATAAATAGTAGATGAAGATTGTAAATCAAGTTAGACAGTAGAGAGAAATCTGGGTGAGAAAAGAGAAAGAGAAGTTGAAGCTCAAGCTTCTGTGTATGTGATTCTGTCGAAGAGCTGAAGCTTTGTAAAAGGATCAATCGGTGAGCCGACAAGTTTGTATTATCTTTGTTATTTCCGGACAATATAGATATGAAATAGTTTATTGTTGAATGCATGTTTATTTCAGGGATAATTTTAGGGGCGAATTTTAGCCCAGTGGGCTATTTTTCCATGTTTTTCTCCCAAAAATGATTCGCCATTTTGCATTTTTTGAAGCCCTATTTCGCCCAATTTTGATGGGATAAAAAAATTTCACCCTAAAAATCGCCAAATTATTAAATAAATGATATAAAATCCTTGGAAATTAAAATATTTTTTGAAAAATATCGCCAATCATTTTATAGTTGGCTTTTTAAGAATTGGTAATATTCGCCAACATTTATACACTTTTAAATAAATATGGTTCCTTAAAATCATCCATGGTTTATTTAGCCGCACAATCTTTCCATATTTACTTGTGTAAATGTCTTTTACAGTTACGGTTGAGTGAAAGAACAAGAATCCATAAATTTCTCACTCCGTGAAAGTTCCAGGTTTTACGACAAAGAGGTCGACTCAGGTCTTCCTAAATATTTGGGTATATGTTTTTATAAGTTTCTCTAGAATTGTTATTGTTTTGGTTTTTACTTCATCTTACTCATAGGTGAAAAGCATTTGTAATTTCTTAAGTCTTTTAGACTAAGAAACGTACTCTGTAAATTCTGACTAAAACAAAGTGAACCGACAAGGTCGGTTGAGTAAAACCGACTAGTGGTCGAAGAGGTCATCCGACTAGTGGTCAAAGTGAAGTAACCGACTAGTGGTCGAAGAGGTCAACTGACTAGTGGCCGAAGTAACTGTTGGTAGAACCGACAAGTAAGAACTTGTCGAGGTAAATTAGTCGGGTCAAAAATGCCGACCAAATTTAATAACTTTGTCTAGTCGGGAGTTAAACAAGTTTCACTCGACAAGTTAAAAAGAAAAGGAGGTCGGCGTGGAATTAAAAATTTTATTAACTAAGCGGTAAACTCAAGTTTAGTCGGCTCGGTTTTGGCTAACATACCTTATTCTTGTGCTCTTCATCTTCAACCTTGTATGTCTCAAAATTACAAACCATCTTCTCGATCTCCTCCTTACTCAATCTACCCTTTCATTTATTGTGGTGATTTTGTTTTTTCTAACAAGTGGTTTTGTCCTCATCAAAGACATTGAGAATACATTGGCATCAATATCAAATCACATAGTGATATGGTGAACTCCTCTAGGAGCAGGGGTATACTATAAAGCTCAATTTTTTCCAACAAATATTGTCCCTGGTTCAATTTCAATCACCCTCATACACTTAGTATTCCTGGGGATGAGAACTAGCATAACCCCACTGGAAGTTTGAAGCCCTAGTGAGATGGGAGTAACACCTATAAGCAACGAATATTGCACATTCTCATTGTCTTCTCCATTCAAAATATATAGAAGCCTGTGTTGCAGCTCCGTATGCAACACCAATTTACAATAACACAAATTGATTTTATGAGCATCACAAATTCACGATGAACATGGTGGAGAGATGGTGGTCGTAAAGTGGGAAAAGAAAGAGTTTAAGAATAGTTCAGAATTTAAGGCCGAGTTAGAACTATTGTCATGAGTTCATCATAAGAATTTGTTGGCATTGCTTGTATTTTGTTTTAAGGGAGAGACACAAATGCTTGTTTACGAGTACATGCCAAACTGTTGGTACAGGTGAAATCAAATTCTGACAAAATTGGTCGTTAAGCCAGATCATCCACCACTGCGAACTCTTCTTTCTTTTTTTGCAACTAGTAGTTGAAAAATAACTACCGTATTAAATTATCAGAGACTCCCTAAAGAAGTCATTCCCACACCAACATCTCCCGAAGTCTCTAGACGCCATGTCTTCTAGATATCTCCAATGTAATTCTTCTAGAAATAAAAATTCTGGTGTTGGTTTTCTTTGTCGAAGCTGCAGGTTGATGAAACAGGAACGTTGTAGAATATGGTTGGAGTGAAGAGAAACCTGTATCTTTTGCAAAGAGTGTAGATGTAAATAAATCTAGAAGTATTCATGCCCAGATCTAGAGTCTTTGCATAAATATGCAACTGTATCTTTTGCATGTCTGTATTTTATGATTGCTCTATCTGATTTCCTTGTGTGCTCATATTCTTATTCCATTTAAGTGTTGTGTATTTCTTTTAGCTTAAAGAAGTAATTCTATTATACCATATCTATTGTCCATGGGTTGTGGTTGAAACACGGGACTGGAGAACAAAGCTGCTAACATAGTTTGTGCTACAGAGATTCATCCATAGTTTCTCTGTTCTCAACAACTGGTATCAGAGCCAGCTCCTGCTGTAGAAGTAGTTGGCCATTGGAGGTTGTCTAGTGTGCATTTTCTCTTCCTGTAAGCCTGCGAGATTCTGAGGAGGCCAGAATTGGAGAGTGGGAGTTTTAGTAGTGTTATTTGAAGCAACATGGAGAGTATAACTGTGAGTGACATGGAGAAGCTAAATGGGACTAATTTTTCTCTGTGGAAAGAAAAAATGGAAGACCTACTGATTTTAAAAGATCAATATTTTCCCATTGAAGGAGCAGCAAGTAAACCTTCATCAATGACAGATGAAGAATGGAACAAGCTTGACAGGAAGGCCAGTGCTACAATCAGGAAATACTTAGCAAATAATGTCTACTTCAATGTGGCTGGAGAGAAGACAACAGTAGATCTATGGAAGAAACTACATGATCTGTAGGAGAAAAACATAGCATTAAACAAGGTATTTTTGATGAAGAAGCTGTACAATTTGAATATGAAGGAGGGTGCTTCAGTTGCAGAGCACCTAAATGAATTCAACATCATTACCAGTCAGCTTGCCTCTGTTAAAATTGTGTTGGATGATGAAATCAGAGCCATCCAACTCATGTGCTCCATGCCAGACACCTGGGAGAATTTGATAGTTGCCATAAGCACTTCAGCTCATGTAGGGACCCTGAATTTTGATGATGTTAGCAACAACATAATGAATGAGGAGCTATGACGAAAATCAGTGACAGAAAACTAAGGAGGAGAAGCTCTCACCATAGCTGATCGTGGAAGGAAAATTAACCGAACTAGGCAAGGGCGTTCCAAGTCAAGGGGTAGATCAAAATCAAGAAGAGGCAGAATTACTTGCTATCATTGTGGAAAACCAGGACAAATGAAAAGAGAATGTTGGATATGGAAGAAAGAACAAAAGGAGGAAAACTCAGCTAGCTCAAATAAGAAATCAGCCAACACAAATGAAGGTGAGACCGCAGCTGTATTTTCAAATAGTGATGTTTTATTTACTATTTCAATGGAAGATGCATGCCTATACACCTCTAGCAATAGCATTGATTGGATTCTAGACTCTGGGGCATCTCACCATGTAACTCCATCCAAAACCAATTTTGTCTCATATGAAGTTGGAGACTATGGTCGAGTGCATCTAGGATACAATCACTTTTGTGACATTGTTGGAGTGGGAGATGTCCGAATCCAAAGAAAGGATGGGCATGATATACTGTTAAGACAAGTCATGCATGTTCTAGAGATGTGCATGAGCCTAATCTCAGTGGGACAATTGGATGATGAAGGTTTCTCCACTAGCTTTGGAAAGAGTGGCTGGAAAATTAGCAAATGAGCATTGGTCATGGCTAGAGAATTCAAAACAGGGACACTGTATACATTGAGAACAACAACAAGAAAATCAAATGTGGCTGTTGTTGCAAAAGAATAAACCTCACCAGATTTGTGGCGCCACATGAGCGAAAAGGGCCTAAAAATTATTGTTGGCAAAAATATTCTTCCAGGTTTGAGATCTTATGAACTTGATCTTTGTGAGCATTGTATATATGGTAGGCAACGTAGAGTCTCATTTATGAGAGGAGGCTTTGAAAGAAAAAAAAATCTATTGGAATTGGTACACTCTGATGTATTTGGGCCAGTTAATGTTAAGTCTCTAGGAGGAGCTTCATATTTTGTTACTTTCATAGATGAGGCATCTAGAAAAGTTTGGGTCTATCCTATGAAGGGAAAAGATGAGGTATTTGAGATATTTCAAAAATTTAATGTCGATGTTGAAAGAGAGACTAACAAACTACTCAAATGCTTAAGGACATATAACGGTGGGGAATATTGCTCCAATGCCTTCAAGGACTATTGCAACAAATTTGGCATAAAGCATGAGAAGACTATCCCTGGTACTCCTCAACAAAATGGTACTGCAGAAAGGATGAATCACACCATCATGGATAAGGTGAGGAGCATGTTCTCAAATTCTGGGTTGAAGCATTTTTGGGTAGAAGCAGTGAGGAAATCTTGTTACCTCATCAACCACAACGTCCTTGGATGGTGGAATCCCTTAAGAAGTTTGGACCAGAAAGAAGGTAAACTACTCTAACTTGAAATTTTTTGGATGTGAAGCATTTGTACACAATCCCAAAGAGAAAATAACCAAATTAGATAAAAAAAATCCATGAAATGTATTTTTCTTGGGTATGTTGATGGTGAATTTGGTTATCGATTGTGGGATCCGGTTAAATCCAAAGTTATTAGAAGCAAGGATGTCATATTCAATGAGTTAGAAATATTCAAGAAGCCTACATGTGATATGAAGGTCAAGAAATTAACTGATAGGTTTGTTGAGCAACAAGAAAACATCCCACCATTGCAAGAAAATAATGGACAGCAAACAGAAAATGGTGGAAAACCAGTTGAAGATGATAGACAACCTGCTGAAAATTATGGGCAATAAGAAGAAGAAGCATTGCAGCATCCACTACAAGAGATCCAACCAGAAAATATACCACCAAAACCAGTTCACAGGTCCACTAGGCCTTATAAGCCATCACAAAGGTATCCTCCCTCAAATTATATTTTGTTAACTGATGAAGGTGAACCTCATTGTTTTCAGGAGGCTTGTGATGATGAGCATAGCAAAGATTGGAAGAAATCCATGCAGGAAGAAATTGATTCTTTGTTGGAGAACAAAACATGGGAGCTAGTAAAGCTTCCAAAAGGAAGAAAAACTCGTCAAAACAAGTGGGTGTACAAGATCAAGCATGAGGGTGAAGGAAATAAGGAGAGGTACAAGGCAAGGTTGGTGGTGAAGGGATTTTCCCAAAAAGAAGGTATTGATTTTAATGAAATTTTTTCACATGTTAAAATGTCATCCATTAGAATTATTCTTGGTCTTGTTGCTACTTTATATTTAGAGTGTGAACAACTAGATGTGAAGGCTGCCTTCCTTCATGGAGAATTGGAGGAGGAGATTTATATGGAGCAACCAGAAGGATTCAAAACAAAAGGCAAAGAAAATTTCGTTTGTAAATTGAAAAAGAGTCACTATGGGCTGAAACAAGCACCTCGCCAATGGTATAAAAGGTTTGATTCATTCATGTTGGAACATGGTTTTAGGAGATTAGAGGCTGATCATTGTGTTTACATTAAACGGTATGACCAAGAAAGGTTTATCATTGTGCTGCTATATGTGGATGACATGCTAGTTGGTGGGCATGATAAAAGCATGATTAACAGGTTGAAGAAGGACTTGGGAGGTCAATTTGCAATGAAGGATTTGGGCCAAGAACACCAAATATTGGGCATGAGGATCATACGTGACAGAAAGAACAAAAGGTTGTGGCTACAAGAAAGGTATATTGAGAAGGTGCTTAATAGGTTCAACATGAAGGATTCCAAACCAGTGGGAACACCTCTAGCAACCCACTTCAAATTGAGTATTGATTTGTTCCCTTGTAATGACAAGGAGAAGGAGGAAATGAGAAAAATACCCTATGATTCAGCAGTTGGTAGCTTAATGTATGCCATGGTATATACACACCCGGATATCGTACACTTAGTGGGAGTAGTGAGTAGATTTCTTTCCAATCCGGGAAAACAACATTGGCAAGCGGTAAAATGGATTTTAAGGTACCTCAAAGGTACTAGTCATTATTGTTTGTGTTTTGGAAATCCTAATATTGTGCTTGAAGGTTTTATAGATGCAGATATGGCTGGAGATGTGGACACTATAAATTCCACCACTGGTTACTTGTATACATTTGCAGGTGTAGCGGTGTCTTGGGTATCTAAGCTACAAAAAATTGTAGCTCTCTCCACAACTAAGGCAGAATACATAGCTGCAACAAAGGCTTGCAAAGAGATGTTGTGGATGCAACAATTCCTAGGAGAGTTGGGAATAAAACAGGACAAGTATGTGTTGCATTGTGACACTCACAGCGCCATTCACTTGGAGAAAAACCCAGCATTTCATTCAAGGACCAAGCACATTGATTTAAGGTACCACTGGATTCGTCAAGTGTTAGAAGAAGGGCATTTAAATTTGGAAAATATTCATATGAGACAAGCAAGAGATTTGTAGAAGTTGGCTTGGGAGTAACATGATCCATAGTTTTTGAATGGATAACGAGAGATTTGTCTCTATTTGATTTCAAGTGGGAGAATGTTGGTAGGTGAAATCAAATTCTGGCAAAATTGGCCATTAAGCTAGCTCATCCACCGTTACCATCTCTTTTTTTTTGCAGCTGGTAGTTGAAAAATAACTACCGTATTAAATGATAGAGACTCCCTAAAGAATTCATTCCCACACTGACATCTCCTGAAGTCTCTAGACGCCATTTCTTCTAGATGTCTCCTATGTAATTCTTCCAACAATAAAAAATCTGGTGTTGGTTTTCTTTGTTGGAGCTGCATGTTGATGAAACAGGAATGTTGTAGAATATGACTGGACTGAAGAGCAGCCTGTATCTTTTGCAAAGAGTGTAGATGTAAATAAATCAAGAAGTATTCATGCCCAGATCTAGAGTCTTTGCCTAAATATGCAACTGTATCTTTTGCATGTCTGTATTTTATGAATGCTTTGTCTGATTTCCTTGTGTGCTCATATTATTGTTCCATAAGTGTTTTGTATTTGTTTTAGCTGAAAGAAGTAATTCTATTATTCCAGATCTATTGTCCATGGGTTGTGGCTGAAACAGGGGATTGGAGAACGAAGCTGCTCTGTTCTCAACACAAACAAATCGCTCAGAGATAGTCTCTTTGATAGTTTTCTACTCCCGTTCGTTTGTTTTCTGTATGTCTGACTGGTTCAACATGGAAATTGACCGCGAATTGACAAAAGCAGCATGGCAATCTACCGCGAACTGACAAAAATACTTCATCTATCCATAAACACGTAAAACTGGAATTCATCTTGATTGGAGCAAGAGAAGCCTTGTTACACTAGGGGAAACGAGGGGATTGGCGTATCTACAGGATCGTGCAAATCCACAAATTATACACAGAGACATTAAGTCGAACAACATCCTACTGGACTAGAATATGATTTCCAAGGTAGTTGACTTTGGACTCTCCAAACTTATTGTAGATACCGCACATCACAACTACAATCAAAGGAACTATGGTGATTATAAAAAATGTCCCAAATTATTCATCTTTTTTTTTTTGTTTTTATTTTAATCTAATGTACTGGCACAAACCCATTTGTAAACATAGTTATGGTATGCGTCAGTGATTCCTTGATGCTTGCAAAGTTGAGTTTATGATAGAAGGTTATATATGTCTTTCATAATTCCAGATATGCATAACAAGATATGAACTTGATTATGCATAACAACTTTGGGTTTAGCTAGGTTCAGTTACAATAATTTTCTAATTTGGAATCATCTGTAAAATACACACGTAGCTTCTCCTATGGTTTCAACTAGTATTTAACTGTGAAAATCAACATGAATGGCTTAGGCAGGGCTACCTTGATCCAGAATATTTCATGTTACAACGACTCACACTGATATGGATTCGAAATTGGCACTATGGGGGCTCTCGTGTATTTCTCTCTACGTTGGATTTCATCAATTTTGAGATCATGGAGGTGGAAGAAGAGAGATATTTCCCCAAGGATGTGGGGAGCCTTAGATTGCTGGGAGCCATGCCTCATGTCAGTCTCTACAATCTGTTTAAGAAATATGGTACTATTTTGTTTCTCAATTGGGAACGTCTGGCATGGTCGTGGCGTCGTCGCCAACTTTGGCATACACGTTTTTTAAAACATTAGATGTAAATTTCTGCAATAAACCTGGAAATGCTGGTTCCAAGTACCTCGGCTACTATTCTCAGGACTTGGTGCGGTCGCCCTACGGAGACCTATGGAAGATGGTACTAAAATTGTGCAACATGCATATGTTGGGCGGGAAGGCGTTGGACGATTTCCAGCCCGTGCGAGAGGCTGAGGTTGGTTTCTTGTTGCGCTCTATTCTCAAACACTTCAATCGTACTGGTGGTGAGATTTTCAATGTGTCGGAGCTTCTCAATGTTTGCGCAGCCAACATTATCAGCCAGGTTATTCTGAGCAAGCGGGTCTTTGAAGGGGGAGGAGAAGAGGCCCACGAATTCAATGCAACTTACAACTAATGTCGGCTACTTCAACATCATTGATTTCATTCCTTTAGTGGCGTGGATGGATGTGCAAGGAATTCAACGAAATATGAAGAAACTACAAAAGTTACCTCTCCTTTAATATTGTGAATTATGAATATCCTAGCATACGATAGTTATCCATTTGATCCCATATCCTAAGGAATACTTAATGTTTTTCAAGGCACTTATTTATCTTTTCATTGAGAGGTGATTTCAAATTCTTGCTCACTTAATTCCTTTATAAGTGAGAGAATGTTTTTGATAATACGAGTATGCCTATAGTGAAAATAAATTTAAACTTCAATGAGAGGTGGAATAATTATGAATGAGTCACAAAGGGTGACAATTTGGCTTCTTAGTATTCTTGTTACATAAGAGTAATTCCTTTGTAGGTTGTGAGGGTCTCTACTTTATTAAATATTGGATTTCTTGATTCCAAATAAAAAGATATTTTTTGTTGTAATCCAATATATAAAATTCTCCACCACACCAACCATCCGATTCTACCGTTATGTTGACATTCATTCTACACAATAATATGTATCCACCCAAATCCTACCTCCCCTTTCTATCCACATTAATGTGTATCCATCATATTTCCTCCTTAATATGAATCAATCCATGTTTCTCTTCATATGTATCTTTTACATAATAACTTAGCATCATAAGAAACAAAACAGATGGAACAATTTTACTAGCCAAGCATTTCTAATCTTTATAATAAATATAACATCTCAACATATTGCAATAATAGTTATTATCAATACCATAACATATATAATATGGAAAAAATAAGATGTAATTCCAATTTACATTTTTAATTGCATAGTTTACTTATATATTAATCACTCTGTAGTGTGATGGTTATCTCCATCCTTTGCTAATACTAATAAATTGTGAACTATATTATGAACTATAAACTATTTATTATATGAGAAAAAATCGATCACTATTTCTATTATAAAATATTGTCTTTATTATCTTTAATTACCTTTAAAATCTTTTAATCTCTTCTTTATTTTTATTTTCTTATTATATCTTAAGTTATAAAAAAGATTTTCTTAATTTTTCAAAATATAATTTATTTTAATAAACATATACTTTACACCAATCAAATTTCTTAAATTCTAAAATCTCTTTTACATGTTTAATCTTTTATATTATTTTTATATTTTTTATTTTAATAATACAAATCTCAAAATTACAAGTGTTTCCATAAAGCTGGTAGATGTCACGGTTGTGGCTCTTGTTACAAAGTATATCTATAATGAATTTACTTATATGGAAATTGCAATCAACTTTGAAGCTTTAGTAATATTGAAGATGTTTTTGAGAAAAAAGTGGTTATCAGGAATTAAATCGTTACGTTTTAATGAATGATGCCTATTTTGTAACGTTTATCTTAATTTCTTAAGAATGATGAAGTTATTTTCAAGCATATGTTAAATTAGTTTTAAATTTTATATAAAATTTTAAAGAAATAAAATTTATATAATCTTTTAAGATATTATAGAAAATTTATCTTAAAAATTTGATTCTTTCTGTGTTGATAAATTTAGTTTTAAAAAGAATTTATATTATTTTAATTTGATATTAAAAAATAATTAAAATTAACATACAATTAAACAATCAGACTCTAAAGATAATGCATGATATCACCATTCCTTGTTTTAATTTGATATTAAAAATATATTTAAAATTAACATAACTAAATAATCTAACTATAAAACTTTTATAAAACTTTTATCCATATAAATTGTGAGAATGCATAATATCACCATTCTTGGTTTGGAAAAGCTTAGATAAATTATGGGAACTTAACTTGCCAATAAAGCCAAGCAACAACTCAAACTCTTTTCTACATGTAGTGTGCATCTTTATCATATGCTTTCAACTTTCTATGTGTTTTTTGAACATCCAATTCAATCTCATTCTCTTTTATTTGCAACAAGCTTACTAAATTGTATACTTTTTTTTTCTAGTATTGTGTAAAACATATCATAGGAAAAACCATAACTTATATAAGTTGAAGAACATTCAAATAATATTTATGAGGAAGTTTACAACAATTGATGAGAGGAAACTGAGGCCTCCACGATGAAAGACATGTGTAGATTTGTGACTTTTTTTTATTATCATGTAGTTAGTCCCAATCCTTACCTAGAGTGAATTTAAGAAACAATCCTTTAGTTATTCCCAACCCTTACATGAAGTGCATTTAGGAGTGTTGGTCCAATTATACTTTGACCCAGGTTCACTTATAGTACTCACCAACAAACCCCAAGATACTGACCCTTTCGACATCATATGTGAGTAGGTGAAGTCTCACCCGAGGTACGTATGGGAACTACAAGAACCAAGTTTTTGTAGTAGTGAAGGTTGGCAGTGAATTAAATCTACCACAATCAACATCTTAGAGCTTCGACGGGTCAGTTAATTTCCCACATATTCCACATAATGCAAAAAAACAAATCATCACATACATTCATAAACTACGCAATAAACTTAATAATTCCTCATGTATTAGCAGATAAACACCATTTAACCATCATTATGCAGAATGAAATAATAGATCACATCACATATGAACATTAAACAAACACATAGAACACCAAGGTTTTTACGTGGAAACCCAAGACCAGAAGAAAACCACGGAAGTGCTATTTTTATTCATGAGTCATAGCAAAATTAACACTCCATGTCTGCGCACACATCCTCCAGAATTTCTCTCTTGTTCTTTTTACAATAGATCTGTGCACTAATATTGCAGATCACTACAACCTCATGTGACTCGCTCATACAAAATCATCACAAAGGATTTCCTTCATACCCAAAAATAATTTGACACCAGGACTCAAAACAAGCATTTACCAAAAATACTAACCAAAACTAGTGAACTATATAGGACGTATTCACGTCCCTCTGCGCCGAGGTAATTTTTAGGGGCGAAATTTTGCCAATTGGCTATTTTTTGGGTTTTTTTCAAATAATAAATTCGTTATTTGGACATTTTTAGTGTCTATTATCGTCTATATTTCCATGAAATATGTTTTTTTATCATAATATTCGTTAAAATTTACACATTTTAGTGTTAATTTTATGTTTCATATTTAATATTCGCCTACCTATCTATAAACATGTTTTTTTCTATCCAAATAATTGCCTAGAATACTATACTTATGTATAATATTAGAATCCTTAAAAACTACCCTGCTCCACGCCCACTACATGGACTCATAAATGTAAGTGGACACAAAATTGTAATTGCTCCCAACTAACTTTGTAGTTGACAGAGTCAAGCACCCTTTTTCCTTATTTCTCGATCGCTACGTCAAACTCGATCCCGCTTTCGCGAGCCACTTCTTCTTGACCCTATTTATTTCCAAAACTTATTAAATGCACCAAAACTTTTTGGGGAAAACAGGCCCCCAACACTCACATGTGGCTCATCCCGAGCCACTTCAAAGTTGCAACTAAGGTATTTTCCACTGAGCTAAAAAATCGGTGTAGATTTGCTTCACTTCTTTGATCATCCTCTGAGAATTTTCTTTCTGTCACTATAGTTCTTTCATTAACTCCACAGTATTATGCCCCTAAGCCTCTGTCTCAGTACATGTAACTGCTTTCTTGATTTCAGCATGTGATCCTCCAATCAAATCTCAAATTCTATCTACCTCATTTTGTAGTGCTTCTACTTTCTATTTCCTATTATGCTTCTCCATTCATAAGAATTTGACTTTGGCTTGAAAGTTTTATTTTGTTGCGACTTTATCCATCCTTTCCACTTGTAATAGAGTCCTTAATAGGTCTTTGGGCTTCGACATGTTACTCTACGCATCATCAAATCTAGTGGTGATATCTTGCAACGCAACATCATCTAATAGCGTTGCCCATGCTTGTGAAATTTCCTCATAAAATTTGGCATGCTCATCCTATACACCTTTAATGCTCTCAATAACCTCTTTTACATCTACATTTCTCCGCATTGTGACTTCTAGTGGGGTTCTAGGCACCAAATTTGCTTCCAACTCCATAATATTTTGTCTAAAATCTATAATAACAAAACCTAGTCACAATATATTCACTTCAGTTGTCATCCCATCAAGCACTTCTGCTTTAGGTGCTACGTTATAAGCTGCTACGAAAAAAGTTTGCACCTTCTCCTTCTGCTCATTAAGCTCATCATGTTCCCTCTGTAACTACGCATGTTGTTCCTTCCCAACATTGCTTCTTTGCACGAAACTTAGTCATTTCTTCATATGTGGCTTCTTTGTGTACCTTGATCTCCTTGGAAACATTTTGTTGAAGGTTTTGCATCATAAACATGGGTAACATCGACGACTTCAAATTGATATAGCTCAATTGATGAGCCTACCCATGCAGTTCTGGTTCAAAAAAACCTAAGGAATAGGGTAATAACTGTACTACTGTGCTCGCCGGACCAGATACCTGGTTTGTTCTTTGCACAAATTTGGTGTCGATTCTCTATTGTGCACTCTCCGAATGAACTAGTGCTATTTGAATGACTTGAATTGTTTGATGGAGTTCAACTAATTACTCTGTGATGCCTCCAAATAACTCCATAGTTTTACCTTCTACGAGCTTGCAAGCTTCCTCTGTTGCTTCATTCATTATTTCAATAGAATATTGACATCATCATCACTCAATGACATGACTACATCTTGCTTCTCTTCTCTTTTCTTATTCCTCGAAACTTGGGTTGTCATGGTAGCTTTCCTCTTGTTGAGAACCCTAGGATTTATCAGCATCACAGTTTATTCTCATCCTCCTCCCTGTGATTGATCATGACCATTGTCATTGCCACCACCGACATCAAGAGATTTCTTACTTTGATCATGTGGGGAAGGCAAGGGCATGCAGCTGTTTTCAACAGCAGCACTAAAAACTTAACTAACAATTCAAAATACAACCTACATGAAAGTTGTACTTTGATGGTTGTGACTCACTGACAGAGCTCACAAACTCAATTTAATTTCTCCAGGACTATTGCAGCTTGGTTGCTACTACTAACAATGTTCCCTAGATGGTGTTGCAGCTAGTTGTTATAGCTAGCAACACTTAACATGCTTAATTCAACTAGCTACGACTGTTGACATCACTCACAGCTATGTTGCAGCTCACTATTTAACACTGATTTGATGACCCCTGCGTCCAAAAACTTATCATAAACATTCTACTGAATAAATAAACAACATTCACACTAATAAAACTCGAGCTGCTACAACAAACTGTCATAAAAATAAAACTGAGTTTTTCCACTAAAAAACAGAGTAAAATAAATTACACAGAAAATATCAGAGTTTCAACTCTGTTTCTATTTCACTCTCTATTGTGTATTTTCAGCATACAAAATATGATTTACAAACTAGGTATTTATATGATTATAACTAAGTCGACCATTAAGTGCGAATTGGCCCTTCACTATACAAAAAGGGCTTTTCTATTCAAATGATTTACAATCTGTTAATGCTCTGTTACTGTCTGACAGAAATAAAATCTATGATGCCTCTTCAGATTTTTGGATGTGCTTTGCTGGCACAGTAAAACTGACTTTTTATATTTTAATAATCTTATGTCTGTCAGGTGGTGAGGCAGTGTGGCAATGTTGTGACTCTTCAGTGTTGCGGCGGCCACAATCTAAGCGGTGATGGCTTTTCAAAATTTCAGCAGTTGATGTTGCCGCTTCAAAATCTGTTGCAGCCGACGGTGGAGTAATTAACCGACTCCAACATTCTTCCCCTTAATTACTACACTCAAAAAACAAAATTTTGTAACACTAAATTTCTGTTACAGCCTACAAACCCCAATGTTTTTCCTATGAAGCTCAAACAAATCTTTTCCTAATGGTTTTGTAAACAAGTCTGCAAACTGATTTCTTGATGTGCAAAATTCCACACTGATTTCATTGTTGTTTATCAGTTCACGAATAAAATGATACCGTTTATCAATATTTTTATTTCTTTTGTGAAAGACGTGATTTCTTGATAGTGTAATAGCTGAGTTATTATCACAGAAAATTGGAGTTGGTTCATTTTGTTCATGCTATAACTCAGAAAGAGTTCTTCTCATCCATACTGTTTGACATGTAGCTTCTATTGCAACAACATACTCTACCTCAGCAAAGGATAGTGTCACTATGGGTTGCTTCTTAGATGCCCATGCTACTGATCCCGATCCAAAACTAAACACATATCCAGATGTGCTCTTTCTATCATCAATAGAACCTACAAAATCATTCTTAGTGTATCCAATCAACTTAAAATTTGAATTAGATGTATACTGGATACCAAAATTTGTTGTTCCGACAATATATATTAGGATTCTCTTTCCAGCTTTCCAGTGGGCACTCTTTGGTGTTTCCATAAACCTTGAAATTAAACTTACTGCAAACATTATATCAGGCCTTGTTGTAGTTAAGTACATGAGACTTCCAACCAGTCTCTTATACATTGTTGGATCAATTTTTGACCCATCATCTTCCTTACTGAGTTTTTTGCTAGTTTCTATTGGAGTTACAGCTGGCTTACAATTCAACATTCTGAATATTTTCAATACATCATTTTCATATTTAGACTGACATATAAAAATACCATCTTCAGATTGAATTACTTCAATACCAAGGATATATTTCATCATTCCTAAATCAATCATCTCAAATTCTGTTTTCATGGCTTTCTTGAACTCATCTAGAGAAAGATCTCCAGTGAATATCAAATCATCCAAATATAAACAAACAATCAGTATTTTACCTTCTTGGTTTACCTTTGTATACAACGTTGGTTCACTTGGACTTCTGTTGAATTCTTCACCATTCAAATATTCATCAATTCTGATGTACCATACTCTGGGTGCCTGCTTCAATCCATACAGTGCTTTCTTCAATCTATAGACTGTGTCTTCTTGTCTATCAACCTCATACCCTGGAGGTTGTCTCACATAAACCTCTTCTTCTAAAGATCCATTTAAAAATGCAGACATTACATCCATTTGATGTACATACCATTTATTATAAGCAGCAATAGCTAATACCATTCTTACCATATCAAGTATGGCTATAGGTGCAAATGTCTCATTTTAATCAATTCCAGGTTGTTGACTAAACCCCTAAGCTACAAGTCTTGCTTTATATTTTTCAACATCACCATCAACATTTAACTTAGTTTTATAAATCCATTTAACACCAATACAATTTTTATCTTCAAGCAATTCTACAAGATTCCAAGTATTATTTCTTTCTATGGCATCAATTTCTTCATCCATTGCTTTTATCCAAACATCGTTTTTAACAGCTTCATCAAAATCTACAGGATCACATGCTATAAATGCAAAATTTGAAACTTGATCTACTTCATCATTCTATTCATACAGTTCTCTTAAACCTCTAGTCTTCTGACCTCTAACTCTGTTTCTTAATGATGCCAATGTAGGATTTGATTCATTACTTACCTCTGATCCTATTCTGTGTCGTCCACCAACACTTGATGGTTCACCATTTTCATGATTTTTGGGCATTCTGGCAAGTGTCCTTGCTAATGGTGTATGTGGAGTCAACTGTCCACCATGTGTGCCCTGCTAATCTTCTTCATCTTCAGCGTAAGGTGCAACAACATCCTCACCAACCAATTTATCAATGCTCCCATCCCATGCTTCTTCTTCTTTAAAAACCACATTTCTGCTAATTACATACTTCTTGGTGATGGGATTATACAGTCTATATGATTTATATTCTTCACTATATCCAACAAAAATACACTTCTGACTTTTGTCATCCAACTTTCTTCTCAACTCTTCAGGTACATGTGCATAAGCTACACAACCAAAAATTATTAAATGAGATATGATGCTACACTTATCACTCCAAGCTTGCTGAGGAACTCGATCCTTCACGCTCTTTGTTGGGATTCTATTCAGAATGTATACTGAACAATTAACAACATCTCCCCGATATTCATTTGAAAGATGCTTCTCCTTCATCATACTTTGAGCCATGTTCATAATGGTTCAATTCTTCCTTTCTGCTACACCGTTTTGCTGTGGAGTGTAGCGTGCAGTAAACTGCCTTTTAATTCCATGATGTTTACAAAAATCCATAAATTCATTTGACATATACTCACCTTCTCCATCTAATCTCAATACTTTAATAAATCTGTTACTCTCCTTTTCAGCCATAGCTTTAAAAATTTTAAACACATCAAATGCTTGAGATTTCTATTTCAACAAATACACCCAAGTTTTTCGACTGTATAATCAATGAAAGACATAAAATAAACATTACCAGTCAAAGAAGATGTTTGCATCGGTCCACACAAATCTATGTGTACTAGCTCCAATGATACTTTTTCTCTGTTTGAGACTCCAGAAATAAATTTATCTCTATGATGCTTTCCCAATATATAACTCTCACATGAGCTTGTTGGTTGCTCAATACTGGGCAAACCTTTTACCATCAGCTTCTTCTGTAGCAAGTCTAAACCACCAAAATGTAAATGGCCATATCTCAAATGCCATAACCATGATTGATCTAAACTCTTAGTTTTATAAGCATTCAAAGAGTTAGTCAAATCTATTCCCATAGTCAACGGAAACATTCTATTCTTTGTCATCTCTACTCTGAAAATCAACTGTTTACTTGGATACTTATCATAAATAGTGCATACCTTTTTCTTAAAGAATACTCTATACCCTTTCTCTAGCAATTGTCCAACACTCAATAAATTACACATTAAACCAGGAGCATAATAAACATCATGAATAGTTCTTCTTTCACCATTTTTTGCATACACAACAATCACACCTTTACCATTAACTTTTACCTTACAGTCATTACCCAACTTCACTTCAAACTGTATGCTGGTGTCTAGACTTGAAAATAATTCCTTATTTCCAGTCATGTGGTTGCTACATGCGCTGTCCAAAAACCATATATCTTTTGAACTTTCCTGGGTGACATTACAAGTCAAAAACATAGGCTTCTCTTCATTTTCAGTCTCCTCTATCATGTGTGTAGATAGCTTACTATTATCTGCTTGTTTCTTCCAACACTTGTTAGAAAAATGCCCAAATTTATTACAATAAAAACATTGAAATTTAGATTTGTTAGGATATTTAGACACTTAGGAGTTAGTTAAGATCAACTTGTGTAATATATCCGTTAGGTAAAAGTGTGTTTCTTTAGTATGCATTAGTATGCATTTGTAAATATTCTAATCCGACGGTCACGATATGTTCTAGACATAGAGTGATCCGACGGTTCAACTTCTCTTAGATCATACCTACCATTGATCCGTGGCTTAACACCCGATTGGTCTATGATCTCTATTTAAAGAGCATAGAGGGTCCTTGGCTAGTTAATCGATTATGAGAAGCTCATGTAACTTTCTTTCTTTTGCATAATAAATTGCTCCGAGTAGCTATTTGGCCGGGGCCGTGGACTGTTTCCCTCTCGAGGGTTTTAACCACGTGACAAACATTGGTGTATTGATCTGTGATCTGTTTGTGTGAAGCGGTTATTCTTGGTGTTCAGTCCTTTGGGAGTACCCTGTGTACCCTAACAAGATTTATCATACCTCTGATTTCCTGACTGTCCTTCTCTGCTGCTACTCCCCCTTACGCTAGGAGTACTCTACTGTAACTTCTCTTCATTTTCAGAATCATTTCTGCTATCACTATGACCAGCACTTCGTCCTCCTCTTCCTCTGTTACTAGTTGTTCCTCTACCTCTACCTCTAGTAACATTTAACTGAGATTTAAAAGAATTTTCTAATGGAGTATCATCATACCTATTCATTCTTGATTCATGAGCAAGCAATGAACCAGTCAGCTCATCAATGTGCATTTGACTGAGATTTTTAAATTCTTCAATTGGAACAACCACCGCTTCAAACTTCTTTGGAAAACATCTCAACAATTTTTCAATCACACACTGATCTAGAAGGTCTTCACCGTACTGTCGTAGCTGGTTTACAACACTCATGACTTGTGTCATGAAATTATCAACAGTCTCACTGTCCTTCATCTTCAGATTCCCAAAATCTCTTCTTAAATTCTACAACTTAACATTCTTCACCTTGGTCACACCTTGATAGCACGTTTCAAGAGTGTCCCAAGCTTTCTTTGAAGACTCAGCACTTGATATCTTCAGAAAAATAGATTCACTCATGCCTTGCTGAATAAGACCAAGAGATTTATTATATTTCTTCTGATTTTCCTTCAACAGAACATGTTCAACATTTGTCAGAGCCAACTTAGCAGCTTGATCAGCTGGTTTAGGACAGCCAATCGTAACAAACTCCCAAAAATCCTGAGCATGCAGGATAGTTCTCATTTTAATGAACCATGTGTCGTACTTTCTTTCAGACAACACTAGAATTTGTGGCTGCACTACACTGTTGTTAGTAGCCATCTCAATTAATTTCAAAAACAAATGAGCAATAAAACTCAACCAAGGTCTTAGACACGAAAGAAAACTTTAAATATGCTCTGATACCACTGTGGGGAAGGTAGGGACGTGTAGTTTTTTTCAACAGCAGCACTAAAAACTTAACTAACAGTTCAAAATACAACCTACATGAAATTTGTACTTTGATGGCTGCGACTCACTCACAGAGATCACAAACTCAATTTAATTTCTCCAGGACTGTTGCAGCTTGGCTGCTACTTCTAACAGTGTTCCCTAGATGGTGTTTCAGCCAACTGTTACAGCTAGCAACACTTAACACGCTTAATTCAACTAGCTGCGACTATTGACGCCACTCACAGCTCACACACAACTCTGTTGTAGATCACTATTTAACACTGATTTGATGACCCCTGTGTCCAAAAACTTATCACAAACATTCTACTGAATAAATAAACAACATTCACACTAATAAAACTCGAGCTGCTACAACAAACTATCAAAAAAATAAAACTAAGTTTTCTACTAAAAAACAGAGTAAAATAAATTACACAGAAAATATCAGAGTTTCAACTCTGTTTCTATTTCACTCTCTGCTGTGTATTTTCAGCCTACAAAATATGATTTACAAACTAGGTATTTATAGGATTTTAACTAAGTCGGCCATTAAGTGCCAATTGGCCCTTCGATATACAAAACGTGCTTTTCTATTCAAATGATTTACAATCTGTTAATGCTCTGTTACTGTCTAACAGAAATAAAATCTGTGATGCCTCTTCATATTTTTGGATGTGCTTTGCTGGCACAGTAAAATTGACTTTTTATATTTTAATAATCTTATGTCTGTCAGGTGGTGAGGCGATGTGGAGGTGCTGTGACTCTTCAGTGTTGCAGCGGCCACAATCTGAGCGGTGATGGCTTTTCAAAATTCTGGCAGTTGATGTTTCTGTGTCAAAATCTGTTGCAGTCGACTGTGGAGTAATTAACCGATTCCAACATATCATGCTTCTAATTTTTTTCATGAACCAAGGTTCTCTCTTGTCGTTGATCCTGCTGTGACAAATATGGTGATATATTCTCAACCTCGACGGGAACCTTCCACTCCACCAGCCACTCCTAAATAATGCCTACAAAATATGCCTCAGTTAACCTGTAGTTGGTAACCAACCAATACATATTCAAGTCACCTCACGCTTGCACATACATGTGGTGAGGCCCCAATTTAGACCTATCAATATCCCTAAATTGAGCAACCACATGTGCCTCCATGAGTGGTACCAACTAAACATTATACTAAATTTCTTCCTTATGCAAATAAAAGGTAACATTGTTGTTGCGTTTCCTTTCCACATTATCACTGTACCAAAAGTTTGCGTATTTGGTAGCCAAGCAGTGGCCACTTCGTTCCACAAACTGACAAGCCTCTAGTTCCACCCAAGAAACAAATGAAATTAGAATTAAAAACCATGAATAATGGAATGGTGTACATTTATCCTACGCATATTCCATACAGTCACTCATGAATTCATCCAACATGAAGGTGGTGGCCCAGTTCATTTGCACTCCCTCCACGCATTGTTCTACCACTGCAACACTCTTGTGGGAACTTGATTTGACCGATTGTGATAGGTATTGTTTCCCCAACAACTGTTGGTTTCAGCGTTGCAGAGAAAGAAAAACATACAAACCCTAATCTTGCAGAAATAAAATATTTACTTTCCCCTCTATACAAACAATTGGGATTTCAAAGTAATGGAATGCATAAATTTGTTCCTAATGCTCAAAGGAGAATCCCCTAGTCTTGAGATTTGCTCCTTTGGTACAACTCTTCACTACAATACTTGAAATGAAAACAAAGAAAAGTGAAAGCTACTACAATAACTAGGAAAAATATATAAAGAAACTTTCAAGATAAATTGTTTCAATATTCAAATAAATAACCATTCATATAAAGATAAAATCATGAAATTGGACAATAAAATAGTTTGCTCATATATTAACATTAATGACAAGTTACATGGAATAAATCAACCTGATGTGTTGTTGTTCTGAAACCAAATCCTAGGTTCTTTCTCCCAAGTTCTTCCAATCAAACCAAACTCAAGATTTGTCACCAAATATACTCAAGGGATTCAATACAAATCACTAGCACAATAAATTCTTAGGGAAAATGGTGGAAAGACAAAATTTCCACATAAGGAGATGGATGTTGCATGCTGGGATAAAAGGATTGTGATATCAAAGAGACTTCTCCAAGAAAAACAAGGTTTGTGTAACCTCACTTCCTTCTTTATTTTTTTCTTTTATTGTTTTGAGAAGCAGTTGGGGAAGTTAGGGGAAGTCAGTTACGGGTTTTGGGGATTTATGTAATGGTATTGAAGCGACAACTACCTGAAAAATAACTTTTAATTGGAATATTTTTATTTTTTACCCTCTTGTAGACGCATATGTAGGTTTTAATCGACAAATTCACATACTTGTGTGAATGCATGGGTTTTCTATAGGAAAGTCGCGTATGTCTTGGGAAAAATGATTTTTTGAATGGATTTCCATAATATTGAACATCACAAAGGAAAACTGGATGACTACAATAGAGGAAATGGGTAAGATCAACCAATATAGTGTCTCATGATAAACTGTGGGAAAAGACACTATAACACTGACACTTCCTCAACAACTTGCTTGCCAATGATTTTGTTGTGAAGTGCACTCCCTGATTGTTAATGGAGACCACATCATAAGCTTTCTTGTTCTTCGACAAGTTATACTTGTATTTCATTTGATTAGCAAACTCCTTGTCTTTCTCTTTTCCCACAAAAAATTGTGCAAGATACACCCCAACTTTTGGCAGACTTGTTATCCACGCCACCAAGTCTGAATCAATGGAAATATTTTTATCCAACCATAGAAACCTTCCATGCACAAAAATAAATAGCTCTTTGAAACGTGTAATGACTTTTGTGGTTTGACCAAAATGGGGTATATCTAGCAACGCTAAAATTTTGGACCTCTCTCAGCCAATAGCCCATTCCTTAGGCTCAATAGGGATAGTGAAACTATCTAATGAAGTTATTGTCTTTAAATACTCCATTGGAGAAAATTCTTGGAATTTGACAAGGTCATGATATTGATATGACAACTTGGTGACCATGCCCATCATATATCCTTGTACTAAGATAGCTTTTGGAATTGCGGGTGTTACCAAAGTATACTTGGAATTATTTTCAATCTTGAACAGTTTCACATTTCTATTCCTTGGAAGGACATAATTTGGCAAGAACAATGGTAGCACAAAACGAGAATCTGAAGCTTCAACATCATGCATCTTCTTTGTTTTGACCTCTAGGTTCGTATTGTGAGGTGGTGTTCTCCTTTTCTTTAGTAGCTCGGCTGGAATTGGTACCGAAGTGATTTATGGACCTTCTTGGACAATTGGTATGCCTTCTTCAATTGAAATGCATGTTGCAATCAGTCCTGACATATTGGATTCCATACTTACATACATCAGATATAGGATTCCAACACTCTGATACTTTGGCTTCAACTCTCTTACTCCACTCTACCTGGTGCATTCTTTAATCCACCTCTGAGATAGATTTTCACTTCCAAGCCTTAGATTTAGGCAATCAGACAAAATATGTTGCAATAATTATGGTTCTGACGCCCAATCGCTTCACACGTGTTTATTTTCACATATTTATGATAGAAACTCCACTATCACTGCCACTTATTGCATCATTAATGTATTAATTAATTATGTTTTGAGAAACTAGGACAGGGTAGTGACTTTGACATAAAAACAAACACACACACACACACACACACACACACACAAATCCACACCCACACATATATAAACACTCCTACTACGGTAGAAAAAACACTTTAATGGAAACATAACTTTAAAAGAAGCAAAACTACAACAAACACAAAACTTCGACAAAAAAACTAATTTTGGATTTTTATTTTTTTTATTTTTTTATTCATCTATGCTCAATGAGGGAACACATGCCTGTCCTTGTAGGGTTTTATCTGTCTTCCATTAATTAATCCCTTCATAAGCTCTCCATTCATTTTTTTCAGATGTACAAAACCTCCTTATGTTACATACATAATCACATAGGGTCTTAACCAATGCATTCTTAGCTTACCTAGCTATTTGAGGAACTTAATTTCATATAGGAGAACTAAATCTCCACTATGTAACTATTTTAGCTTGATGTGGCGATCATGCTAGGTCTTTTTCCTTTCCTTCTGAATTTGTTGATGAAATCATGCAAAAAAATTGTCTTCTAAGTGCAATAACTATGAAATCCTCTCTTCTATTACACCATTTCCTAACATATTTGTGAACACAATAATTCTCAAACTGGGTACAATATACTCCATTGGAATGAAAGCCACCTTCCCATATACCAACTTGAAGGGTGTATGACATGTTGACTTCTTACAAGTTGTCCTATAAGCCCATAAAATTGTAGGGACCTTCAAATCTAATCGTCGTAGTTCACATTACAAACCTTAGTCAAACCATGCTCCAAAATCTTGTTAAAGGCTTCGAAAATTCCATTGGCATGTGGATGGTATGGGGTTCTCTTCTAATCATAGGTCTAGAATTCTTGTGTAAGTATTTCAATAGTATTGTTCACAAAGTGAGTTCCTTGGTCACTTAATAGAATATGAGGGAATCCAAATCTAAAAACTACATTTTAAAATAAAAACTTCGTAGTAGTCGCAACACTATAGTCTTTTAACGGCTCGAACTCAACCCATCTAGTTATATAGTCTATCACAACAATAAAATACCGCACTCCTAATCTCTTCACAATAGGGTTGATTGGTCCCTCAAAATAAACAACCTACTTTCCAAAAGCTTGCAATGTCACCTATGGTGCTAATGGCATCTCATCCCTCCTTGAAGGTTTCCCAGTTGTTTGGAAAACATCACAAGATCGGTAATACTCCTTGGAATCTTTATGCAAGGTCTACCACCATAGTCATGCCCTCAATATTTTTTGTGTTGTAGCTTTTCCTGCATAGTTTCATCCTCCAACACATCATGAGATTAAGCTAAAATCATAGGGACCTCATGCTCCAAAAAACATCGTCTTAACTTTTCATCTAGTCATGGCTTATATAATTGACCTGCTATTAGTTGAGAATCTGCTACTTTGAAAACCAACTTATTCTTTTGTGCTATAGTATAGCCTTTTGTTGCAATACATGTATTCAAAAATTCCTCAATGTTTTCGAAATAGTCATCTACCATCTTCACTGAAAATAGCTACACATCTGGTAGATTATCGTCCATATTAATTGGTTCTTCCCATGTTTCTTACTTTGACAGATGTTTAGGTCTTGCATTCACCTTCCAAGCTTTACTATAATTTCAAAATCAAATTCTTGGAATAACAGTAGCCACCTACATATCCCCCCCCCAACAATGGCTTGTTGACCAGGTACCTCAAAGCAGAATGATCAGTGAACATTTTTAAATGACCTCCTAAAAAATAATTCTTGAACTTTTACAAAGCATATACCCTAGCTAATCCTTCTCGTTCCATCGTCGTATGATTTATCTTTGTTGTGGACAATTTCCTACTAGAAAAATTTATAGGACAATCGATACACACCTCTCCTAGATGAGAAATAATTACACCCAAAGAAATGGATGAAGCATAAACATGCACATGGAATTACTTTTGTGAATCTGGAAACACCAAAATAGGTGTTGTCACCATATTTTCCTTAAACATGTCAAATATTTTCTGACACTCTTCATTCCACTGGAACTTAATATCTTTCTCTAACAATTTTTCCATTGGATTTGTGATCTATGCATATCCTTTAATAAATTTTATGTAGTGGCCATTATGTACCATATTTGTTCTGATTTTTTGCACTGATGTTGCTAGTGGAAGATCTACTATGATCGTTATCTTTGTAGGATCCATCAACATGCCCTGTTTACAAAATACATCTCCCAACAATATACAAAATGGAGCAAAAAAAATACATTTCTTTAGATTTAAAGATATATAGTATTGTCTACAACGATCTAGCATCAATCTCAAAGTCTCAATGTGGTTCTTAAGTAATCATTAAACTTTCTAGTCGTCGAAGTATACCTCTAAGAAGTTGTGAATGAACTCCTTAAATGATGTGATGACCACTCTAGAAAATATAGTCGGGGAGTTCTTTAATACAAATGGCATTGGTTCATGTTGATAATAACCCCATTCAGTTATAAATGTTGTCTTGTGTCGATCCTCCTTAGTAATCCTCATCTGATGGTATCCAAAAAACCCATTAGTAAATGACTAAGCCTCTTGGAAACCAACATTTTCTAACACTTCATCTGTGAAAGGAGTGGGAAACATGTCATGTAAACATGCATCATTCAAAATTCTCAAGTCTACATAAATTCAAATTTCACCAGTCTTTTTGTCTTGAATCACCATTAGACTAATCCACTTCGACTGGTCAATGGGATCAATAATACCTGGATCTATCATTCGATCGAGTTCCTCCTTTACTTTTCATTTATGGGGTAGCTTTGAATGCTAAATCTAATGCTAATAGTCATTGTTACTCAGGCACCTTGAGTTCAAAATCAATAACAAACACATCTAAATTTGGTAACCCCTCATAGATAAGAAGATACCTCTGTATCAATCCATCATAATGATTTTGTATTACGATCACACTTCCTCATGGATAGTTCATGTATTCTAGATTGTGAATTCTAGTGTTTTTCATGAATACGAAGAACATGAACTAATGATGTGCTAGCTCAATGTATAGTCCATTGTAGGGTTAACATAGTCATTGAATTTCAAAGTTATGTTATAAATATTCTCTAAATATTGGACATCATATTCTTCTTTGACAGGTTCAACATACCCATACACTCTAAAGGATCCAAAGTTGTGGCAGCTATGATATTCCCATTTTCAAATGTCCACAACCTCTTCTTCAAATTTATCATAGTTTGGTTCTCAATTGCCCAATCTATACCAAGAAATGAAGTATATGGATTGATATCATCAACTATCTATATAACTTCAAACTCTGCAAAAATTCGTAGTCCTTCCACTTCTATAGGAATACCTACCATTATTCCAGATGGAGTCACTTTCTTTTGGTTGACCAATTTTAGCTGGATAAGTGAGCACACTAAATTAGGCTTTCCCATATTCTACCGAGTCTGTTTAGAGATGATATTCACATATGATCCTAGATCTAGAATGATAAAATTCATGTCATAGTCCCAAATCTGCACACTAAATCGCATCTATCCTTCATTTCTCATTTGCTTTCGCAAATGGTTTATAGCCCTTTCCTTACTAGGATTTAACTCCTCTCTTTCAGATTGCGTAATTAAACTATTCAGTTCCCTTAATGCTTCTTCATCTTTAATTAAATCTAAACAACTCTTCAAAAAACAATTCAGGGCACATACCTTTCCTTGAAGTCTCCTTGGAACTGAGTGGTGAAAACAAGGTGGCATTTCATATACATGAAATTTGCCATATATTGGAGGTGGAATAGATGTTGTGCTCCTTTATGATTTTTAACATACTCCCCCCTTGATTTGACGAAGATATCCTTTTTTTGTATACATCAAATGGTAACGGTTGTTGTCCAATCAGTCTAACTTTATGGTCATGCTATTTACCAAGTATTTATTTATCATATCCTGTCATAGCTCCCCCTCATGTAACTACAGTGACAATGGATTGATTCTATGTTGGTTCCACTATTATCTTCTATACATTCTGATTTTAGTTTTGGTTTCCTTTTGCTTACCACTTTTCTATGAGTTGTGGACAACCTTTAATAGTATGATCTAATTCTCTACAATATGTACATGTTGAACATAGGTTCTGACAATATCTGGCGAATTGTCTTGGTTTAAAATGATTACAACATATTACATGGAATCTACCTCGACCAAATCATCCTTGTCCTTCTTGGATTCCACCTCATTGTTGATTAAACTGTGCACCACTTCCTTTAGTGTGCTCCTCCCCTTTCATTTGATATGGGTTTTCTATCATCACTCTGAGAGAAACTGATATGCCCAACAATATGTTTCATCATGACCAACTGATCTACAAGATTTATAGAATAGATTCTTAGGAGTACTTACAATTTTCTTCAGCAGATAACATTCCTCTAATCAATGTCCTCTAGTTTGATAGATCCCACACCAGACTCTAGCTCCATGGTTCAATGAATTAGGAGCTCCTGCAAAAATATATTCCTAGAATGTTGGGAGTTGGTCCTTATGGTGACCTTCTATTTCACATATGGTACACCAAAATTTGACTCTTTTGGACTTCCCTTTCTTGATGTCTTGAATATATATCAATAAGTTTTCTAGCTGGGACTAGATTTGACCCATGCTCATGCCGGTCTCTCAAACTGGTGATGTTTATAGATTCAAAGCAAGTTCAAGATCCTCAGTCTACGACTCTGTGGATTATTATAGGACTTATGCATCTAACTATGTTACATATTTCACTCATGTAACTTCCCCTAGGGAATTAGCACCGCCATGGTTAGAACTTGAAGGAACTCCATATCCATGATTTGGGGTAAAATTTCACCAAAAGTAAAACCAATGTTAGGATCAAAGGCACTCCCAACTTGGGTCCTAAAGGAGGGACTAAACCCACTCCCATCAAAAGGTGTAGACTTGATAAATTTTTTACTCCTACACGGAAAACCAATATAGGAACATTATTCCATCTTCTAGTATCCCAAAACTAAGAAATATAGGTGGAATACTCATATTTCTAAGCATTTTTTCCATAGATACATTAGCGCTACTATGAGGCATACTAATGCAAGTAATGATTCCATTAGTCAGCATAACCATAGGGTCAATATTTTGTTGCATCAGTGGAACCATGATGTATGGTAACACAGCAGCTATGAACCATTCCTTATGCTAAACGTATGTCATCTGAAAACTCTAATGATCCAACAGTTCCTTAAACCTCTGATCAAAGTCCCACGTGGATTCAATTTTTAACTACTTGATTTCCTTTTTCTCAGTAATGCGCTGGGACTTCGGCTTCGCCTTTCAGAATTCATCTGTTAATCCAACCTTAATATTTGATAATGTTTTATGTGTTGTTCCAAAAGGTACATTTTCAAACTACATAAACCAATATAAAGTGCAAACTCAAAAGGTAGTGATTAACTACGCTCTTTTCACATTCTCATTTTTCACTTGCTTTACAGTCCATACAACTTCACGTAAAAACCAGTGTTTTTCTGGATCTTTTGATCCAGTCCCATGAAAAATAGGTAGTTTCATATAATCCCTAGCTATTCCTCCCAAGAAACAAATGAAATTAGAATTAAACTCCATGAATAATGGAATGGTATACATTTATCCTACGCATCCATGCAACCACTCAGGAATTCATTCAATAGGAAGGTGGCCTGATTCATTTGTATTCCCTCAACGCATTGTTCTGTCGCTGCAATCACTCCTGTAGGAACTTGATTTGGGCGAATGTGATAGGGATTATTTTCCTAGCAATTGTTGGGTTCAGTGTTGTAGAGAAAGAAAAACAAACAAACCCTAATCTTGCAGAATTAAAAGATGCATTTTCCCCTCTATACAAACAATTGGGATTTCAAAGTAATGGAATGCATAAATTTGTTCCTGGTGTTCAAAGGAGAATACCTTGGTATTGATATTTTCTCCTTTGCTCCAACTCTTCAGTACAATACCTGAAATTAAAACCAAGAAAAGTGAAAGCTACTACAATAATCAGGAAAAATATATAAAGAAACTTGCAAGATAAATTGTTTCAATATTCAAATAAATAACCATTCATATAAAGATGAACTCATGAAATTGGACGGTAAAAGAGTTTCCTCATATATTAACATTAACAACAAGTTACATGGAATACATTAACATGATGTGTTGTTTTTTTGAAACCAAATCCTAGGTTCTTTCTCTCAAGTTATTCCAAGAACTCCAAACTTAATTTTTCTCACCAAATATGCTCAAGGGATTCAATGCAAATCACTAGCACAATAAAGTATTGGCAAAAATGGTGTAAAGACAAAATTTCCACATAAGGAGATGGATGTTGTAGTTTGGCATCAAAAGATTGTGATATCAAAGAGTCTTCTTCAAGAAAAACAAGGTTTGTGTAACCTCACTTCATTCTTTCTTTTTTCTTTTATTGTTTGTGTGAAGCAGTTGAGGAAGTTAGGGGAATCTATTTATGGGATTTGGGGATTTAAGGAATGGTATTGAACCGACAAGTACCCAAAAAATAATTTTTAATTGAAATATTTTTATTTTTTACCCTCCTGGAGGCACATACACAGGATTCAATGGACAAAGTCGTGTATTTGTCTTGGGAAAAATGATTTTTTGAAGGGATTTCCACAATATTCAAAATCACAAAGTAAACAGGAATGCCTACAATAGATTACATGGGTAAGATCAACCAATATAGTGTCGCGGGATAAATTGTGGCAAAAGACACTATAACACTGACACTTTCTGAATGACTTACTTGTCAATGCTTTTGTTGTGAAGTGCACTCCATGATTGTTAATGGAGACCACATCATAGCCTCTCTTGTTCTTCAACAAGTTATACTTGTCTTTCATCCGATTAGCCAACTCCTTGTCTTTATCTTTTCCCATTAAAAATTGTGCAAGGTCCACCCCAACTTTTTGCAGACCTGTTATCCATGCCACCAAGTCTGAATCAATGGAAATATTTGTATCCATCCATATAAACATTCTATGCAAAGAACACAACAGCTCTTTGACACATGTAATGACTTTTGTAGTCTGGAAAAAATGGGTTATATCCAGCAACGCTAAAATTTTGGACCTCCCTAAGACAAGAGCCCATTCATTAGGCTCAATAGGGATGGTGAAACTATCTAACAAACGTATTGTCTTCAAGTACTTCGTTGGAGAAAAGTATGGGAATTTGACAAGGTCATGATATATGATTCATATGACAGCTTGGTGACCATGCCCATCATATATCCTTGTATTAAGATACCTTTTGGAATTGTGGGTGTTACCAAAGTATACTTGGAATTATTTTCAAGCTTGAATGGTTTCACATTTCTCTTCCTTAGAAGGACATAATTTGGCAAGATAAATGGTTGCACAAAACTAGAATCTGAAGCTTCAACGTCATGCATCTTCTTCGTTTGACTTCTAGGTTCATAACGTGAGGCGATGTCCTCCTTTTCTTTGTTAGCTTGGATGGAATTGGCACCGAATTGATTTCAAGATATTGTTGGACAACTAGTATTCCTTCTTCCATGAGTATTTCTTCAATTGAGATGTATGTTACAGTCAGTCCCCACATATTGGCTTCCGAATATAGTCTTCCTACGCTCTGATACTTCGACCGCGACTTTCTTATTCCACTCAACCTGGTCCACAAAGCAAAATGATTAGTAAACATTTTAAAATGAGCTCCTAAGAAATAATGCTTGAAATTTTGCAAAGCATATACCATAGCTAATCCTTCTCCTTCCGTTGTAGTATAATATGTCTTTGTTGTGGACAATTTTATACTAGAAAACACTATAGGACGATCGATAGACACCTCTCCTAGATGAGAAAGAATTGCACCCAAATCAATGGATGAAGCATCAACATGCACATGGAATTACTTTTGCCAATCTGTAAACACCAAAATAGGTGTTGTCACCATGTTTTCCTTCAACGTGTCAAATATTTTCCAGCACTCTTCATTCCACTGGAACTTAATATCTTTCTTTAATGGTTTTTCCATTGGAGTTGTGATCTGCGCATATCCTTTAATATTTTTTTTTGTAGTGGCCAATATGTACAAGAGTTGTTCTCAATTATTGCACTGATGTCGGTGGTGGCAGATCTACTATGATAGTTATCTTTGTAGGATCCATCAACATGCCTTGTTTACAAACTATATATCCCGACAATATACCAAATGGAGCAAAACAAATACATTTCTTTAGTGTTAAAGATATCTAGTATTGTCTACAACGATCTAACATCAATATCAAGGTCTCATTGTGGTTCTTAAGTAATCCATAAACTGTCAAGTCGTCGAAGTATACCTCTAATAATTTGTGAATGAGCTCCGTAAATGTTGCGATCACCACTCTAGAAAATATAGTTGGGGAATTTTTTAATCCAAATGGCATTATTTTGTATAGATAACAACCCCATTCAGTCGTAAATGTGGTCTTGTGTCGATCCTCCTTAGAGATCTTGATCTGATGTCTCCAAATATCTCCATAGTTTTACCTTCTACAAGATTGCATGCTTCCTCCATCACTTCATTCATCCTGTCAGTGACATGACTACAACCTTCTCCTCTTCTCTTTTCTTCTTCCTCACACCTTGGGTCATCATGGTAGCTTTCCTCTTTCTATAGACCCCAGGATTTTTCAATGTCACACTTGATTCTTGTCGTCCTTGCTATGATTTATCATGACCATTTTCATTAACGCCACCAACATAAGGAGATTTGCTACTTTGCTCGTGATTCTTATTTTGGTCATGAACCAAGTTTCCCTCCTGTCATTGATCATGTTGTGATAAATATGGTGATATTTGCTCAACCTTGATGGGAACCTTCCATTCCACCGACCAATCTTGAACAATTCCTACAACATATGACTCAGTTAACTTGTAGTTGGTAACCAACCACTATCTATTTAGGTCACCTCGCACCTGCACATACATGTGTTGAGGCTCCAATTTAAACCTATCAATCTACCTGAATCGAGAAACCATATGTGCCTCCATGCATGGTACCAACTAAACATTATACTAGATTTCTTCCTTATGCACATAAAATGTAATATTGTTGTTGCGCCGCCTTTTCACATTATCACTGTACCACAAGTTTTCATATTTGGTAACCAAAGAGTGGCCACTTCATTCCACAAAATGATAAGCCTCTGATTCCGCCCAAAAACAAATGAAATTAGAATTAAAATCCATGAAAAATGGAATGGTGTGCATTTATCCTACACATCCATACAATCACTCAGGAATTCATTCAACGGGAAGGTGGCATGGTTCATTTGTACTCCCTCCACGCATTGTTATATCATTGCAATCACTCTCGTGAGCACTTGATTTGGCCAATTGTGATAGGTATTATTTCCCCAACAACTATTGGGTTCAGTGTTGCAGAGAAAGAAAAACAAGCAAACCCTAATCTTGCAGAAATAAAAGATTTATTTTTCCCTCTATATAAACAATTGGGATTTCAAAGTAATGGAATGCATAAATTTGTTCCTAATGTTCAAAAGAAAATCCCCTGGTCTTAATCTTTGCTCCTTTGGTCCATCTCTTCACTACAATACCTAAAATGAAAACAAAGAAAAGTGAAAGCCACTACAATAACCAAGAGAAATATATAAAGAAACTTGCAAGATAAATTGTTTCAATATTCAAATAAATAATCATTCATATAAATATAAACTCAGGAAATTGGATGGTAAAAGAGTTTTCTCATATATTAACATTAACAACAAGTTACATGGAATAAATTGACCTGATGTGTTGATGTTCTAAAATCAAATCCTAGGTTATTTTTCCCAAGTTTTTACAAGCACTGTAAACTCAATATTTCTCACCAAATATGCTCAATGGATTCAATACAAATCACTAACACAATAAAGTATTGGGGAAAATGGTAAAATCCATGTCATAATCCCAAATTTGTGTACTCAATCACATTTCTACTTTGTTTCTCATTTTCCTTTGCAAATAGTTTATATCCCTTTCCTTACAAGGATCTACCTCCTCTCTTTCAGATTGCACAATTAAAATGTTTTTTTCCCTTAATGCTTCTTCATCTTTAATTGAATCTAAAAAACTCTTCAAAAGGTTTTCCAAGGCACATATCGTTCCTTGAAGCCTCCTTGGAACCGAGTTGTCAAAACAATGTGGCATGTCATATACATGATATTTTTCATATACTAGAGGTGGAACAGATGTAGATGCTACTTTATGATTTGTAACAAAGTCCCCCCTTGCTTTGATGCAGGTCTCCTTTTTTTTGGGACATCAAATGGTAATTGTTTTCATCCAATTGGTCTAACTCTATGGTCATGCTAGTTACCATGTATTCCTTTATCATATCCTGTCGTAGCTCCCCCTCGTGTAAATACGGTGATAGTGAGTTGATTCTCTATTGGTTCTACTATTATCTTTTGTGCATTCTGATTTTTGTTTTGGTTTCCTTTTTCTTACCACTTTGTTGTGAGTTGTTGATAAAATTTAATAGTATGATCTAATGCTCTACAATATGTGCATGTTGAACATAGGTTCTGACAATATCTGGTGAATTGTCTTATATGAAAACAATTTTAACATATTACCTGGACTCTACCTCGACCAAATCCTCCTTGTACTACTTGAAATACACCTTGTTGTTGATTAAACTACACATCACTTCATTCAGTGTGCTCCTCCCCTTTCATTTGATATGCATCTGCTATCATCGCTTTGAGAGCAACACTGATATACTCAACAACCTTTTTCATCATGACCAACTGATCTACATGATTTATAGAATAGATTCTTAGGAGTACTTACAATTTTCTACAACAGATAGCATTCCTCTAGTGAATGTCCTCTAGTTTGATAGATCCCACACCAAACTCCAACTCCATGGTTCAACGGATTAGGAGCTCCTGCAACTATATATTCCTAAATGATGGGAAATTGTCCTTATGGTGACCCTCTGTTTCAAATATGGTACATCAAACCTTTTCTCTTTTGGATTTCCCTTTCTTAATGTCTTGATTATGTATCACTAAGTTTTCCAGTTGGGACTAGATTTGACCCATACCTGTGTCAGTATCTCTAATGGGGGATTCTTCTAGCTTCATAGAAAGTTGAAGCGCCTTGTTCTGTGACTCCGTGGATTATTATAGGAGGAATTAGACATCTAATTATGTTACATATTTCACTCATGTAACTCCCCCCATGGAATTAGCACCATAATGGTTAAAACTTGAAGGAACTCCATATCCATGATTTGGGGTAAAATTTCACCAAAAGGAAAACCCATGTTAGGATCAAAGGTGCTCCCAAATTGGATCCTAAAGGAGGTACTAATCCCATTCCCATCAGAAGCTATAGAATCGATAAGTTTTTCTCTCCCACAGGGAAAACCAATATAGGGACACTACTTCCCTCTGCTAGTATCCCAAAACTAAGAAATATAGGTGGAATACTCATATTTCTAGGAATTTTTCCCATATATACATTAGCGCTGCTACGAGGAATACTAATGCAAGTAATGATTCCATTAGTTAGCATAACCATAGCATCAATTTATTGTGTCATCAGTTGAACCATGATATGTGGTAACAAAGTGGATAATAACCATTCCTTATGCTAAATGCATGCCATCTGAAAACTCACATGAGCCATCAACGCCTTAAACATGTGATCGAAGTTTCACATGGATTCAGTTGTTAACTACTTGATTTCCTTTATCTTGGTAATGCACTGTGACTCTGCTTTCACCTTTCATAATTCATCTATTAATGCAACCTTAATATCTGATAATGTTTTATGTGTTGTTCCAACAGGTACATTTGCAAAATTCATGAACCAATCCAAAGTGCGAACTCAAAAGGTTGTGATTAACTACGTTCTTTTCACATTCTCATTTTGCACTTGCTTAACAGCCCATACATATTCTCACAAAAACCAGTGTTGTTCTAGAGCTTTTGATCCAGTCCCATGAAAAATAGGTAGCTTCGTATCATGCCTATCCATTCTTATCCTTAGGGTTGCTAACTAACTTTGTATTAAAAGACTCACACTTAAAATATTTCTACTAGTCAAAGCACTATTCTGACTACTACCACTATTGTTATTGACTTGTATAAACTGTGACGAACTATTTTTACCTCAATTTCTGAAGATGTGCGTGAGGTTGTGGGTATGTCACAACATCTATTCTGAAATGGATTAATATGTTCTTTTTCTGAGATAAGTTTGTAATCTTCTTCTTTGTACTCCTCTTTAACATAAGATTCTTCTCGAGTTGTGGTACTGGTTCATAATTTTGTCCTTCAATCACACTGTGACCCTCTCTCCTCATCGCAGTCCTCCTTCTCTTACACTATCAAGATATTCTCCCACTTCATTGAAACCCAAATCCGTTGTGCACAAAAAATTTACTCCTCGGATTCCATCCTCATAACCCCTTTTTCACAAAGTAGTATTTTAGTCCACAAGTTTAAATATTTCAAATTCTTACCTCACGGTCCCTTGAGAAATTATCTCTTGGTTGCATTATAGGACTTCGTAGTATCTAAAACAAACTCAGTAACATACTCTTCCAATATGCTATCCAACCAATAACTGACATCACGCGATATCTTGTTATTAACACCTTTAAGGGTTCACATTAGCTGAGGTGTCCAAACCTTGGGTTCACCCCCTTGAAAACACCCCTTTTCAAGGGATAAATTCGACAACCACTCGACTAATATAACATGGAACTCTACAAAGAAAAATTCATGAATGTATGAAAAAATTAATTTCCTATCCACTCTTACCAGTTAAGGCATGGATATTTATTATGATGTTTAGCAAATTCCCTCATCTTTTGGTTTTTCCATGCCTCAATATTTCACTTAGATGGATGCCACATACCCCTTTGATGTAGATCTCGGTCCCAACAACATAAAAAAAATTTGGTGTAACTATACTTCGACCCAGGTTGACTTATCTACTCACCAGCAAACCCCAAGATACCGACCCTTTCAGCATCACCTGTGAGGAGGTGAAGTCTCACCTGAGGTACCTATGGGAACTGTAGGAACCAAGTTTCTATAGTAGTGAAGGGGAGTGACTTAAATCTACCACCATCAACATCTTAGAGCTTCGATGTGTGAATTAATTTCCCATATATTCCACATAATGTAAATAACCAAATCATCACATACATCATTAATTGCGCAGTAAACTTAATCATTCCTCATGTATTAGAAAATAAAAATCATTTAACCATCATTATGTAGATTGAAATAAAATATCACATCACATATGAACATTAAACACACATATGGAACACCAAGGATTTTACGTGGAAACCCAAGACCGGTAGAAAACCATGGAAGCACTATTTTTATTCATGAGTTTACACAAAATTAATGCTTCATGTCAGCACACACAACTTGCATACTTTCTCTCTTGTTCAGAATTTACAACAAATATTCACACTAAGCTTGCAAATCACTGCGACCTCTTGCGACTCACTCATACAAAATCATCACAAAGACTTTCCTTCATACCCAAAAATACTTATACACTAAGACTCAATACTAGCATTTCTAAAAAATAATAACTAAAACTAGTCGGCTCTAAAATTCCCAACCATTATATATATATGTAATTTATTCAAAGTCCTCCGTTCCCACTAAGTGGACTCATAAATGTAAATGGACACAAAATTGTAACTACTCCCAACTAACTCCACAGTTGATGCAGTCAAACACCCTTTTTCCTTATTTCTAGGCTGCTACATTAGAGTCAATCCTGCTTTCACATGCAAATTCTCCTTAACCTTGTTCACAATAAAATTGCTTCCCAAAACTTATTAAACTAACCAAAACTTTCCAAGGCCAACAAGGAATAGTCAAAAATTTCGTCAAATGTACCATGAAGGCTTTAGTGATTTAGTAACTTGCAATGCAATGGATAAAAGAAAGAAAATAACATCCATATAACATTTACTAAAATCTATTTTATTCAGTACCATAAACTTGAGGGTCATTTTTTCAATAAACTATGTAAATATATCTTCATTAAGATTCAAGGTTATAACACCCACACTTTTCGTAGTTGTACTTCAATTTAGAAGTTCTATATTCACATGGAACACTTATAAGAGCATTATTATGAGATTACGAGGGACATTTTTGACAATGTACATAAAAGATATAAATCTATCTTCTAGATTCATAGATATAGCATTCATTCTTTACTTAATTGGTTCAACCAATTTTTAAATTCACATGGATCACTAAGAAGCATATATTCTCTCTACATTATGGGGTTTAATGGATGAACCTACCACATAGCACGTGTTCATGGGATATTAAAGAATATCTCCAAAAATCAGTTAGTCGAATGCCCCTCAATTGCACCCTTTTAATTTAAACAAAAAAAAATGTGTTTCACTAGCTATCTTACTTATGGATTCTTTTGTAACATTTTAATATCACTTTTATTTATACTCTAGTAAGGTGACATAACACAACTCTTATAATAAATGGATGTTGAGTATGCAAATTGATGGACTACTCCATTTTTTCCTTCCTTATTATAATTTATTGAACAAACTAATTGATTATCAATGGATATTTATAACAAAAATAATTTCTCCGCGTCATCCAATGAGGTCAAAAGGGTCAAAATTACACAAATATTGCCTCCCATTCTCTTTCCAAAAGGGTTACATATGTAAAGAAACTAGTAGCAAAGAGGCTGGATTTTGAGTCATCAATATCTTAGCATCTATATCAACACTCTTTAATGGGAAGGGAAAATCATTTAAAAGCTACAAGTGCAAATTTTAGGTGATCCTTTAGTTGTTTCTACCCATTGGGCAATTATTACACAAAATTTCCACTAGCTAGCCTTCTTATGTTTTGGTCAAATACACAATCTCCAGTGATATTTTTGGTAAAATCCCTTATTTCAAATTATACTAAAATTATGGTATGGTACACACATTAAGTTTATATGGAAGAGTTTGGGGATATGTCGAGCCATGTAATGCCTGAGCAACTATATAATTTTTTGAAGATGTGAGAACTCCCCCCATCGCAAAGAGGGTTTTGAACATTATACAATGAAGAATAATAAGATCATCTAAGGAGGATGAATATATGTCAATTGGATTTTGGATCTTAGATTTACTTAGGGACCCAGGGTTATTTTCGTAATTGCATATTCACTCTCCCAAATCTAGCCACGGGGAATGACACAAAATTCTCATGATAGAGGAAAAACCCATGTATAAAAACTTGCAACAAAGCTTATCATTGAAACTAACATTGATGAATTAAAAATAATGTTTTTCATATTTGATCCTTAGATTCATCAATTGATTTTTCAATAGCCAATGTGCACTCTTTCACAATAGATTAAAGATATTACAACGATTTCATAATATCTAAAGAGAACACAATGATATTTTTTTAGATTTTGGATATAGACGAGGGATTCATCAATCAAGATCTGAATTGAGAATTTATAAAATTTTACAACTAGTCTAGATCTATCTTAAACATGATCTATCAAACATTAAGAGAGATCAAATATATAGAAATAAATTTGTTTAATCAAATATAAAACTTTCAATGACCATGATCATTAATGAAGTAAAGATATTTATATCAATAAGATTTTGATACAAATGTAGTTATAACCTTGATCTCTTCTTTTTCCTCTTACAATTGATAAAAGTTGTTTTTAACTAAAATAATTTTTTTAAACTTAATGAGTTAATTTAATGGACATATAATAATAGTGATATTCCCTGACATTGAATTTCTCAAATCCTTATTCTAAACTTAAAGGATGACCATGTCCTTTTTTTCACTTTTCTTTTACCTTAATATAGGTGGGGCTTATGGAAAGCCATCTTATTGAAATGTTTTATAGTATTTAATAAAAAGTAAGAATGGTAAAGTGTGTGGTATTTTAATGATTTGTGTTATTAGTCCTCGTCGAAGGCGAGTGTAAATATTGTTTTAACCAAATTCTAACATAATAGTTTTTTTTTTCAATAATATAATAGTTTTAATTTTATTTATTTCCATTTTTATGGTCATTCGTTGTGCATTTCTAAGCACTGATCAAAGCAAGGTTAGTTTTAATTTAAATTTGAAGTGTATATATTCATGCATATTTCGAGCATGAAAATATTTATACAATTTTGTTTTTCAATTGAAAATGATAAATTAATGATACACTTCATTAAAAAAAAAGTAAAAAAAAAAATATTACATTTCAAATTGGTGTTTTTTAATTAATTCCTCAATTTGGCTACTTCATCCATATACAAAGGATACCTCATACCTTTTACAACTAATCTTCAATCATATAGCAGAAATGAAAATGATCAACTAATCTTCAATCATATAGCAGAAATGAAAATGATCACAATGATTTCCTAAAATATAAGAAATAGTTGAAACAACTCTTCAAGATTTTAATATTTTTACTAATGTTTCAAATAGATTTCAAATAGCTTCCATTCGATCTAAATATTATTATCATATTCTCAGTGATCAAATATAACTGAGAGTTATCATCCATACTCAATCTATCATAAAGAAATATTGCAAGCACTCTTCAATCCTTTATCTCTTTTAATAACCATAGGAATCTTAAGCCTAGGATTTTTTATTTGTTCACTATCATAAAGTTGTGAACAAATTTGTAGGTGACACACTTGGTTACTTAAAATAAATTTGACCCATGTTCCTAAAATTACTAGATGAAAAATAGTTTGTGACACGGAAACAAAACTATTTGTATATAATCGTTTCCAAGTCTTGAAATTCTCTATTAGAGTTTTCAAAGAGAAAACTTTGAATGCAATTTGCCCACTCTTATCACTTTTCCCTTTTTCCTACAAAGACAATGATCATAAGAATCTTCATAAGGCTAAGAATACACTACGTTTATAGTTCACCAAAAGCTTCTTTCCAAGGAAAAAGAAAACCACCCGCAACAAAACAGTAGCCAAGGCTGAAATGTAAAAGTTTGACTCAAACTATGCTAAAACTTGTAGAGAACTTAGTTATTTTATGGAAGCAGATGACAATAATTTTCTTTGTACCTTGTAAAAAACTCAGTTAATTTATTGAAGTAGAATGACAATATTTTTCTTTGTTAAAGCTTTATAAATCATAAAGGGCCAAAGCAAGTTTTTAATTGGGTTTGGGTGACTCACTGATCAGGGAAGGAAAACAATAAGCATCCAGTAGTAATAAGGCATTTGACAAGTTTGACACAATGACCTAGTTTTAGGATTTCTCTAAGATTCAAGTAGGTTTGACATAACGATACAATTTTCATCTCTGTAGACATTTTTCTAATATCATCCATCTGCAACCCTTGAAAGTCAGATTCATCAAAACCCCAGGAAAGTATAGCAATGTATTTTTATACTTGTGCATATATTGGTATATACCCATAACTACAGTCTTTGGAAGCTAAATCCATCTCTCTCTATATATAAAGATGAAAAAAACCTCAAATATAAGAAAGTTATAATTCATGAATGGAGCGTAAAATCACGACTGGTGTCATATGCATTTTTTTCATACACACTATTGTTTCATGCGACAAATGACTACAAATGAATACAGGAAAAAATGTGGTACTGTTTATTAACAAAACACAAGAATATATGTGCAAATAGCCCCCTTTTTCAAACAAGAATGAATCCTCAACACAAAAAATACTTGCATGTGGCCTCAACACATCAAAAGCAAAAAACATTCCCACCCAGATATGCATCATGTCTAGATAACTATATAAAAAAAATTTCAATAACAAATTCAAACCACAGTGAAACACATAACTCATTGAAGAAGAGCCATCATTAAGCCATTCTAATCAAATACATACACATAATACAGAAATCAAGTGCAATGTATTTTAAACATGCGCATATATAGCCACGACAACAAAGCCTCGAAGAAACAGAAAACCATAAGTCACAACAATGACCTAGACAAAGCCACAAAACCCGAAACCATGAATTCAACCTTAACAAATTTTCCTATCTATTGCTTATGAGACAATTTCCCTAACAATACATTGAATCGAACATCCCAGTAGCTTCTCATCTAGGCAACATGACTACTTTTTGTATAAAGAAAGACGTTATCAAATGCATTCAACACAACCAGAAAGCAGAAAGACACACATACCTTCAAGTCCATCATTATTTTCTATTACCAAGACTCCCATCATATCCCACACCACAACCCACCCATATACGAACAAACACTTCAAATAAAAGCCACAAACCCTCCTCCAAACCCTTCATCTCTCGCAACCAAGATTCGCATGCATAAACCCCTCTGAAACACCACATAGAGGCCAACATGCACAGAGCACACAAAATCACCAACATAGCACTGGCAAACACAAACCACAACTAGAAAAAACAGTCGTCAACAACATCCCAACAATGCCCCAAAAAATGAAGCATCGCCGAAAGCATCAACCAAAGAACAATGCCTGAACCAACAAGGAATAACCATTCAAAAATTTATCCACCACCCAACAATCTATCCAGCAAGGTCATGTACATACCTTCCCGATGCAAGAAGCACAATTGATCGCCAGTGGCGTGGCACACACTCGGACCATGGGGCACAAACTTCGAGCAACAACATCGAAAAAAACTGCCAACACCTTCGCCAACCTAAATAACATCGCTAGTGTCCAAGGTTCTACAAGCTTGTGGAAGCACCACCGTGTAAGCCAGGAGCCCCTTTCCTCCCACACCAGCAAACACCAATAACCATTCCACCAACCACCTCAACAGAATTCTAGTAGAAGTCTCCAGAACAACCCACACACATCAAAACCCACTCGAAATACCAAAAGAAAGCGATAAAATATGATATTATAATTTATGATATCCTTAAATTGTTTAATACGAACTCTTTAATGTTGTTATGTTAATCTGGGCGGTGGGCATATTATTGCATATTTGTGAGATGCTGGCAGCTAGAGTGCGTTGTGTGTTACTTACATTGGGTAGTGGGTAGCTGTAGTGGGCAGGTGAATGAGATTAAATGCTGAGTTAAGAAGCTATGAAGTCCGTCATTCCTTGGACGAGACGGAGAACGGGCTGCTGCTAACTAACTTGCACGCTGCTACCTGGGCTTTGGTGCTCCATCCGGACAATACAATTAAAAATAGTTTAAAGATATTTTAAAACTGAGCACTTCTAATGAAATTTTAATATAATTATTAATTTTTTTATAAAATTTCAAAATTAAAAATCCATTTTTTTTTAACACTTCTGGGACGTGCTGAGAGGACTTTTGAGTGGCTGTGGCATGTTCAATTTTGATCACTGCTTCAATTTTGATCATTGCTAGAGGCAAAGTTCTCGAGATGTGGCCAAGATATCAGATGGGTCTTGATTTCTTAACATATCTTCCAACTATATATAATATTTTAATAATATGTTGATAATATTTTAATATATTTTAAATAATGATATGTTATACCTCCATTAGGCTACATACAACGAGCCATGATGGATTGGAAAAAATTAAGGCAAGGTAAAGGTCAGAATGTACAATAATACACTAAAAATTTTAGAAAAAGAGCTTTTATTTTGGGCATACCTCTTTATACTCAGGAAACTCTTCTCAATTTTATTGGAGGATTGCATAGTTAATTGTGTCATACAATACTTATGTTTAATCCTTCTAACCTTGACGGGTATGTGTGCAAGCTACACACATTGAGTCCAAAGGGAAGAGTGTTCGTGATTTTTATTCAGTTGAATCCAGCTAGGCAAAAGAAGGGAAGACAAAAGGGAAAGGTAAACATGCAACTACAATGAGGAAAGGTGAAGAGATGCCTACATGCTCGCATTGTCAAAATAAAGGGTACGAAGAGGAAAAGTGTTGGTTACTGCATCCCGAACTGAAATCGAAGTGGTTTTAGGATCGAAAATGGAAGCAAAAATCCATGATTATCGTTGAGGACCTTGGATCAGATTCTCAGGATGAAACAAAGATAAAAATTGTAGGTGTGAAAGGTAAAGATATTGTTGGTAATTATTCTAACATTGGTTCTTCATGTGCTTCTACTTCCAAAGATCATGTCAGTTCTAAGGATAAAAAGAGGAATTCATTGTTTCATATAAGGGTTATTACGAAACAAACTAAAATCGACACACTCATAGATAGTGGATGTCAAGCTAATCTCATTTCAGAAGAAGTAGTTAAGCAATTTGATTAACAACAAAGCCACATAAGAAACCTTATCCATTAGGTTGGGTATGCAAAGATAAAAGATTAAAAGTAACAAAACAGTGTGATCTAAAATTTGCAATTACATCTAAGTTTGTAGATGAGGTTGAATTTGATGTGGTCCCACTAGATATCTATGGGATTTTGTTGGGTAGTCCGTACTTGTATGATCAAAAAGAAATCTTCTATAGATAACATAATCAGCATCACTTGTTCAAAAAAGGAATTGAGTACATAGTGCATTCACATACATTTAAAAATGACAAATCATTGGGCACTACACAACAATTAAAAAGGGTTGTTAATGTATGTCAAAATTTGGCACTGTCTATGCAATGTAAGGAGAAAAAAAATCCTAAGCATAAAAACGAAGTGTCATTTCACTACAATTGATCTGTCATTCAAGGAGAGATCTGATAGCAAAGATCGAAGGTGAGGCTAGGAGAGACTCACCTCTCAGTGGAGAAAATAAAAAAGAACACTCAAAACCAAAACAATATTCAGAAACCCTAAAACATGTAAGAGACAAGAATAACACAAAGAATTTTATCTTCATTAGGAGGAAAGATGTCTTCTTATAGAATTACAAAGGGACCTCATGGATGAGGCCAAAGAGCGCACAATAAATGCTACTCATTATTAATAATATATCTAATACATTAAACATAATACTATATCTAATACATTAAACCGAGTACATTGAAACTAATACCAAAATAGGGAGTGTGGGCCTCTCATACAGACCATTCCTCCCGGTTTAAGTGGAAAGAGTCCCTGCTTTCCTGCCTCCTGGTTTAAGTGGAAAGAGTCCTTGCTTTCCTACCTCCCAGTTTAAGTTGGAATCCATGCTTGCAAAGAGGAGAAGCCAAATGTAGAAGAGGTGCCGAGCTAAGTTGCAATTGGATGATGATGATGATGTAGATGGTATAAGATGCAAGCAGGTGGGGATGCCCATACAACTGCTATTGTACATCTTGTTGTAAATAAACTAGAGGGATAGATCTGTACTGTTTTATATCTGTGAACCTCCTCTCTTGGTGGTGGATATGGTGCAAGATGCGAGCAAGTGGGGATGCCCATACAGCTGTTGTTCGTCATGTTTTTGTAAATAAACTAGAGGGAGAGATCTGTATTGTTTTAGATATGTGAACCTCCTCTCTTGGTGGTGGAGATTTGTGCGACCTTGGGGCTAGGAGACCTGTGTATCCACCGACAAATGAACTGATACTGAAACCCTCAGAAGGGTGTGATATGGATTGATACAAAAAAATTGAAGCTACCTCGAACCCCATGAAGGCCTTCTTTGCAAACAAAACTGTGTAGCGTACTACTGGAGGAATTGACAAATAGCAAAAAAATGGAACTAAAAGAGAACCAAATAAAAGTGAACTAACTGAGAGAGAAATAATATTGAATGAGAACTATTAGCGCTGCAAAGTAAAACTGAACCAAAAATGTGAGACCTAGGCTGGGCTTGAACAAAAAAAATTGCTTGCACCTATGAACTGTTGTTGAAAATAACTTTTGGATCTGTGCGTGATCACTATAGAAAATAGAGGGAATGGGTCCCTATGTAAAGGCTGCGGAAGCTGAAGGAAATGAGAGCCACCAAAAACAAAATCCAGAATGTGCTTGTAGAGATGCAGGTTGAAACTTGAAACTGCATAGTGTTGAAAGATGCCATGTTGAAGATGATGGCTTGCTGGAGAATGCCAAATGAACATCTGAATCATAGTTACATATATCGGCGATATATCGCCACTAATTTATCGCGATATTTTCCGACATTTTCAATTTATCGCGACATTTTAATATATCGCGATATATTCCGATAATATCGCGATTCGATGGAATTTATCGCCCTGCTGCCCAAAAATTAAAAAAAATCGCCGATAAGAGTCCGCGGCCGGGCTTTTTTCATTCATTTGGATTTTTCACTTGGAGGAAGTGGAGCTCTAGCGATTTAGGCGATCTTGGGCGATTTTCTACAAGAGAGGAAGGGGGCAATCAAGTTTCCATAGCATTTAATCAGGTATGTATTCTTAACTCTAAACTTTCATTATTTTTTATTTTGTTTGAGATTTGTTGGTTAATGTAGATTTAAGGTAGGGTTTAGGTTTAGATTTAGTGTAGGGTGTAGATTTGCCATTACAATCATATCCTATAGGGTTTTAGGTAGGCCACCCTCCCCATTTCTTTGAAGTTTGAATGTTTAAAATTTTTAATAATTTCATTGTTTTCAAGAATCAAAATTTTAAAGAAGAACATTTTAAAATTGATTCATTTTTGTTTGTTTGTTGTGGCAATGTGGCATAGGTGACAGTGGAGACAATGCCAAAGCCATTGGATCCAATGTGGGAGTATGTGCAGCCAATTGACCCTAATAATCGGCAAAAGTTGAATTGCAAACTATGTGGGAAGGATATTTCTGGTGGAATTAGCCGCTTGAAATACCACCTTGCCAAAATTGCTGGGCATGAAGTGGATGTTTGTCCTGCTGTTACCCCAGAAGTGATGCGGATTGCAAACCAATCCATTCATTCTTGACATGGCTAAGAAGAGGGACGAGAAAGAGGAATTCAGACACGAACTTGCATCTAGAACACAGTCACGAACCATGGGGGGCACAAGTGACTTGCATTCCTTCTCCTCATCTACACGACCCCCACATTCCACTGTGCCTTCTTCAGCCTCACCTCATGTGGCATCGCATTCGAGGCAACCTTCTGTTCGAACCATGCTCAAACAAAGAGAGAAGGATGAGGCAGATAGACTTGTGACAAAATGTTTTCTATGGGGTGATGTGCCTTTCAACATCGCCAAAAACAAGCCCTACTATCATGCCATGTTTGAAGCTGCTGGCACTGTTGGTCCAGATTATAGGGGGCCTTCCTATAATGATTTGAGAGGGAGACTCCTTGATGAGGAGA
>LPNX010585208.1:58849-113998 GCA_001517045.1 Pseudotsuga menziesii
TTGCGGATAAGTTTCATTCCGGACCCCGGCGATATATTCGCCTACACGATATATGTAACTATGATCTGAATATTGTTGAAGATGTCATGTTGAAGATGGCTTGCTGGAGAGTGCTTCTCGCTAGTGAGTGATAGTTGTTGTTGCTGCCAGGATGAGATTTTCTGACTGCTAGGGAGGCACACAGAACCGAACATGTGCTGAAAAATACTCCTTGAACTATTGGCTACAGTTTTTGCAGCGAATCCTTATATGATATCCACCATTGCAAAAACTTGGATAGCCCGGCTTGAATTTCGTCAGAGATAACAGAAGCTATTTTACACATTTAGCAGGCATTATTCTCTCGGTATTTCTGCCATTGTTCATGTAGGGAAAGCTTCTTTTATTCCAGTCTAACAGGATTCATCCTTGCCTTTAGATGATTCTTCTTTATGTCACATACAACGAAACTTTTTCGGGTACCAACTCGAACAGGTATCAAAACCTCTGTTAAAGTCTGTGTCCATGAATACATCTCGAGATCGGATCCATTACCAGAATTTGGGGTGAGCCCATTGTCTTCGGAATCCTTGGGTTTAGGGTTCTCTGGCGCTTCTGTCGAATCAGTAATGGTCGCTTCTTGTTTCTTGGTGGATGAAGTAGAAGCAGTGGCTATGTCATCTTCTTTCAAGCGCTTGTCAGCAGTCTCTTGCCGGACTGCCTCAGCCTTCCTCTTTTTCTCTTCTGCGTCTCTTTTCTTAGCTGAATAGACAATGTCGACAATCTTTTTGTCCATGAAATCATCCTTGAACAAATCAGACTTTCTTCTCAGGAAGTCAGTGACGTTATCGAGAAAAATGAGGGCATTTTGGTCCTTCAGAAGCCCTTCCAGGGTTTCATCGTAAGGGCCTGGGGATGCAGATGCGAATGGTGCCAGGGATGGGGACTCTGGGCTTGGAGAGGGTTTTTCATGGACTTTCTCTTCCTCTTCATACTCTGATATTATCGCCATCTCTAGAAATCGGTACACATACAAGCATACAAGCGATTCCCGAGCGTGGATTTATTTCAACAGAAATTAACCGAGCTTAGACAATCCAACTGTACAAATAATCGCTGAGGTGCTAAAAAAATATCATGTGGATAAAAATCAAGAAATGTATTGGCAGGATATGCAAAAAGTTTGGTGTCATCACCCCCTAAAATAAGCATTGGAACTTCTGGAACAGACCATTTATGGTAATCCATTCCCGGTGGTTTTCTATAGTCGTGTTTCTTTCAACTTGGAGCACCAAGCAGCTCACCTTGTTCAGATATCTGAGGACTTCATGTGTATGCACCTGGTTTCTACCAACAAAAACCCAATGATTCCCAGCACAATCAACAAAGTCTTCAGCAGTACTTTTAACACATTTGATACGCTCATGAACAAATTTATAACATACTACTTGGTTATCAGAACCATCAGAAAATACACCCTGAGGACTTGGTGTTTTAGCCAAAGAAAAAATGAGTAGGGGATATGCGTGGAAGCTGGAATGAGTAGGGGACTGCAACAGAGATGAAGTGAGCGTTAAGCGTGGAAGTGGTGTCTTCAAGTTGAATAGGGTTGAGGTGGAAAACAACGTGCTATCATTTGCTGGGTGTTCTTTCAAAAAGGGAGAAGGTGGCGTGCAGGAATGTAACGGGGTATAAGAATGGGTGCAACAAATGAGGGAGGAGGCGTCGGGTGTTGGACGCAACATTGTAATAGGGAAAGGCACATGCAGTAAGGAATGGGAAACGATGATGGAGGATATGGGGTGGAGTTAGGTGTTGCCAGTGATGATGGAGGAGTTAGGGCAGCGATGAATGGGTTGCAACATGAATGGTGATGCGATTAGAAAGGAGGACTCAAAAGAAATCAGCAAGCAGCAGGAACAAGAGGGGGTGTTTGAGTGCAGCCTAAAAGGGGGTGCATTTCTGGCACACATAGGCAGTGTGCAACGACTAGCCGGAGCGCGGAGCAATAGGAGTGCCCTTCTTCTGGCACTGAGTGTTTCACCAAACTAAGGAAACAGCCTATGGGGAAGGTTATCTCCCTGGGGAAATGTTCATGCAGCTATGAGGAACCAAGGTGTTGCAATGGGGGAGGCTCACCCTAGCTTCTGAGAGATAAAACCCTAAAAACAAATAAGGAAAACAAAAGAGGAACGACAAGAAACTAGAGAAAATAGGTTTCAGAAAAATGAGAGCATTAGATAAGCAAAATAAAAAATTTAAAAGCTAGGTCTTGGAAAGAAGTGCTCTGATACCAATTGATCTGTCGTTCAGGGCGAGATGGGTGAGATCTGACAGCAAAGATCGAAGGTGAGGCTAGGAGAGCCTCACCTCTCAATGGGGAAAATAAAAAAGATCACTCAGAACCAAAAAAATATTCAAAAACCTAAAACATGTAAGAGACAAGAATAACACAAAGAAAGTTATCTTCATTAGGAGGCAAGATGCCTTCTTATAACCATTACAAAGGGACCTCATTGATGAGGCCAAAAATTGCATAAGAAATGTTGCTCATTATTGATGTTAATATATCTAATATATCTATTTAATGCATTGCCTAATACATAATGGGGAGTGTGGGCCTCCCATACAACCCAACAATGCATTTGTTTTGGTTGATAGTGCTTCTATGATAAAAAATCAGCATGATATGGGTACAGTCTCTTTCACATGTTCAATGTTGACATTCAACTTATTACTGATCAGCAGTATATGGTCTATTCCTACAATATTGAATGAATATTTTGTGGAAAAAGGGATTAATGTACTTAACAATGTCAGTGCAATGTTTATTGTTGTTATGTTGAGTCAAATGTATAGGTTTCAGGAAGAATGGACAAGTGATACAAGATAAGTGAGACGAACATGTTCTCACTTGAATTATGAATGATTCAGGCTTTTGGTGGTCCAAAAGATTCCTCGTAGGAGGGTTTCATCGAGGAGGATCATCGCATAGTCGATTGAATTTATTTTCTTCAAAATATAAAGTAAAGCTTACAGGGATGAAGAGCTCATCAAGAGCTTTCTAGTGACACTTGTTTCGCGCAAAAATACCTCCACGCTGCACGTTGGTTCTAACTATCTATATGGCAGAAATTTTATTTATGTTTTAATGGCATTTAAGTTTGATGTTTTAATGACATTTAAGTTTGCGGGGGCGGTTGAGGGATCATCCCTCAACCCATATACCAACACCGAGGCTTGCGATAAGTTATATGTTATCTAATCTTCTAACACAACAATACAATGATCCAATATTACAGTGCGAACACAACCGTATGCCGCCAAATACACAATAGGAGGAGAGGTCTGTGGGTTTGAACCCGTGACCTCCTCCATACAATGCCAATTTCTTCACCAATGCGTCAAGTGCTCCGTTGGTTAAGGGATTCATCATAATACATTTATAAGTTTATTTTGATTTGGAGCCCAAATAAAGGGGCATGTGGCCATACATTTGGAGCCCTAAACTACTATAAAAACTTCATTGCAGAGCCATAGTGGGAGAGGATTTCGGCGGCCATCTCATGCACAAGTCCCAAGGCGTATGAAGGTATAGAAGGTATAGTCCACACCAGTTTTGTACAACATAGATGTGGTTTGTTTTGTTTTACGTTCCAATGGAAACCTTAAGCAAGATAGGTCAAGTTTATACTCATTTCACTCAAAATTTCAAGAGGGATTCAATTGTATAGTCTGTTTCTGCATTTGACTGGCGTTATTCTAAAGTGACTCCAAAAACTCATTTTGTAAGCTTTTGAAGACTAATAAGATTGACCTTTCCATTGGAAGTGGCCCAGAGACATAGCCCAAGAGGGGTGAACTCCATTATTAGTTGTTATCTTCATTTTATGGTTTGTATATCTCTTTTATTTATTCATGTGATTGATTTTAAGCATTAAAAATTCATCTTTTAAGCATGTTTATGAGTAATTAACATATAAATTTCACATGCATTTTTTAATGGTTAAAAATATCTTGAATATTTTTAGATCATCTAGGAATCTTTCAAAAAAGGTTCACGAGGCATAAGGAGGGGAACACTAGGAGAGAAAATACTACCTCTAATTAAAGTATTCAAATCATTATTGAATGAAAACAATTTAGAAACCTAGCCAGCTAGCTCAAGTAGTTGATATTTTTGAGCTTCATGCAAGAGGTCTTCATGTCAAACCCCCGAGTCATCTACCTTCGTTGCATGCCTCACTCAATTTACCTACCAAGTCAGGAGACATAGTCAATGTCAATGGGTTTAGATAGGGTACCATCCCTGAAATACATGGAAGTGCATGGGGATTCCCCGTGAGGTTTTCCTCGAAATATATGTGCAAACAACCCACTAATGACTCATCACTAGTCCATTGACAATCTTAAAAATGTTATCCAAAAAATAAGAAACTTGATTTTTAGGAGATGAAAGAAATCATCAAGAGAACAGGGTCACAGAAGCAAAAACTAACAGGCATGTTATTTATCCCCTTTAAAAACATTTCCAAAATAGTGAAGCATATCCTCTTTAAGATTTCCAAACAAGAGCGAACGAAGTTCATGAAAGGAAGATAAACCCTATATTATGATTAAATGGTAAGATATGATGAGGGCTAGGAGCATTGCCAAAGAGATTTGATTTATGAAAACATATGTTAACGAAGTATGTGATAAATCCGATGAAACTTCATTATCATCATGCTAGACGCATTACAACTTGGTTGTTACTTTATTAAGAGTGATCAAAACACTCCTCTATTATTTCCAGTCATTTTACCATTGACGGACCACAATCAAACTCAAATTATAAAATGAGTTTGATTGTGTTCCGTAAATGGTAGCGCGACTGGAAATAATAGAGGAGTATTTTGATCATTCTTAATAAAGTAACAACTAGGTTGTAATGAGTCATTATGTGCAAACAACCCACTAATGACTCATCACTAGTCCATTGACAATCTAAAAAAGATTATCCTAAAAATAGGAAACTTGATTTTAAGGAGATGAAAGAAATCATCAAGAGAATAGGGCCAGAGCAGAAAAAACTAATAGGCCTGTTATTTATCCCCTTTAAAAACATTGCAAAAATAGTGAAGCATATCCTCCTTAAGATTTCCAAACAAGAGCGAAAAGAGTTCATGAAAGGAAGATAAGCCCTATATTATGATTAAATTATTAAGATTGTTAGTTTTTCAACATTTAAGCCAGCATTATATGGATCTTTAACTGAGAGAACAACAAGCATAGCAATCAAACACAAGAGACAATGAACACAGTGTTTTTCTTCGGGGAAACCATAAATGGAGAAAACCCCGCAACTTCCTCGGAGATAGAATCAACACAAAAGGTAAAACCCCAAAACAGTAAGATGCACTCCCGACAGCAGTAACCTTCTTCTTCTCTAGCCCCAGTGTCTTCTCCTTCCTCAACTATGCGCTACACTTGAGTGTGTATGTGATGATGTGCTAAATAGAGAGTCCAGCTCTCTATTTATACTAATCCCGACATGACTAAAACCCTACTAGGGCCGACCTCTACTAGGAGAGTCTAATAACCCTAGTGCCCCGGAACTGCGGGGACTTTAACCCTTAGACAATTGGAGGGTTACCCACAATGACTTGACATGACTTGTTTACATTGTTGATTCTCCTGATCGAAACATCGAGGCATGACATGACATGATAACATCTCGGAATAAACATCGGGTTACAATAGATAAGAAATACAAGTGAATACATTCTGAAGTTACAATTACATCAACACTCCCTCTTAACTAGGAAGGTATTCTCTCGACACAATTTTCATCACTGGTCTTCTTCTTTGGATCTTCTCGTCATCTACATATCCAAGTCATCTTGTCTTCAAGTCATCTTTATCTTCATGCCATCTTCATCCAGATCTGGATCATCATCATTGGATCATACTCGATCTGAAACATCACTAGATCATACTTGATCTGGAACATCACTGGATCATACTTAATCTGGAACATCTCTGGATCATACTCGATCTGGGATATAACTGGATCATACTCGATCTGGAACATCATCACTGGATCTGGATCATCACTCGATCTGGATCATCACTGTTGGATCTGGATCATCACTCAATCTGGATCTCTCAGAGTCATCATAACTGGATCTGGATCATAGCTCGATCTGGATCTCCTCTAGTCACCATCATATGTGCTATCTCATGATTCTTCTCGTCACAGGAAGTTCTGCAGAGCCAGCCTTCTTTCATGCTGGGTGTATGCCTACCTCCTTGTAGGTCTTTGGTAGCCCTTACATCTGACCTACACGTCAAAATGGCCAGCACTCACATCTGACCTGCTCGTCAGAAAGGCGGTAGCCCTTACATATGACCTACTCGTAAGAATGGCCAGCACTCACATCTGACCTACTTGTCATAAAGGCGGTAGCCCTTACATATGACCTACTCGCCATAATGGCCAGCACTCACATTTGACCTACTCGTCAGAAAGGCAGTAGCCCTTATATCTGATCATATAGGACCTAATCCTATAGTCACATCAAAATGGCCAGCACTCACATTTGACCTACTCGTCAGAAAGGCGGTAGCCCTTACATCTATGTAGGAGCTCATCCTACATCGAAATGGCCAACACTCACATCTGACCTACTCGTCAGAATGGCGGTAGCCTTTACATCTGACCCACTCGTCAGAATGGCCAGCACTCACATCTGACATGGGAGGAACCTAATCCTTTAGCCATGACAAAATGGCACAGCCCTTACATCTGACCTACTCATCAGAATGGTGGTAGCCCTTACATCTAACCTACTCATCAGAATGGCCAGCACTCACATCTGACATGGGAGGAACTTAATCCTTTAGCCATGATAGAATGGATCGGCCCTTACATCTGACCTGCTTGTCAGAATGGCTATGGATCTGAGCACTCATATCTGACATGGAAGGAACCAATCCTCTCACCATGACAAAATGGCTCATCCCTTACATCTGACCTGCTCGTCAGAATGGCTACTGGACTCGTCACTTCCCCTTGGAAGGGACCTCGATCTGGAGAACACCAAGCTTCTCCCTGAAGTGCTTGAACTTCACTCTGGCTAGTGGCTTCGTCAACACATCAGCTATCTGATCGTCCATCGTAACATACTAGAGCTTCAATACTCCCCTCTACACCATATCCTCGATATAGTGATACTTGATCTCGATATGCTTCGACTTGTCATGGAACACTAGATTCTCTAACAACTTCACGCAACTCTGGTTGTCACAATGTATACAAGTAGCATCCATCTAGAGATCAAATAAATCATACAGTAGCTTCCTTAGCCATACTGCCTCACAACTAGCTGAACAGGCTGCGACATGCTCTGCTTCAGCTGTACTTAGCGCCACACAGGATTGCTTCCTGCCAAACCAAGAGATCACACCTGATCCCATACTGAAGCAACACCTTGAAGTACTCTTTTTATCGATGGCACTGCCTGCCCAATCTAAATCAACATAACCCTCCAGGTTAATCTTCTGATTCGCATCGTACTTGAGCCCATAATCAACTGTACCCCTCAGGTACCTCAGAACATGCTTTGCAACAATCAAGTGAACATTTCTCGGATCTATCAAGAACTGGCTCAAGGTGTTCACAGCAAAGAAAATGTTAGGTCTCGTGTTCATTAGGTACATCAAGGATCCAATCATCTGACGATACATTGTAGCATCAACCGACTCTGATGAAGCATCACTCAATAGCTTCAGGTTCGATGCCATAGGTGTGACCATAGGCTTGCAATCCATCATCCCAAACCTATTTAGGATCTCTACTGCATACTGCCCTTGTCCAGGAAAGATTCCATCCTAACTCTACCACACCTCCATACCTAGAAAATAATGCATCATTCCCAAGTCCTTCATCTCGAACTCGGCAGTAATATTTCTCTTCGTATCAGCAATCAACCCATCCATACCTGTCACAAATAGATCATCTACATACAGTAGAAGCATCACTGGGTTGCCATCTTCAACCTTGTAGTAAAGGTTGGAAACTGATTTACTTTTGGTAAAGCCCAAACTGGATAGAAAGTTGTCAATTCTGTCATACCATGTCTTGGGTGCCTGTTTCAAACCGTATAGGGCTTTCTTCAATCTGCACACATGAGACTCCCTGTCATGTGTCTCAAAACTGAGTGGTTGTTCTACGTACACTTCCTCTTCCACTTCACCATTCAAGAAAGCAGTCTTGACATCCATCTGGTGTATCTTCCATTTCATCACTGCAGCCAGAGCAAGTACTGGAAGTGTATCTGGCTACAGGTGCAAAGGTTTCTTCATAATCTATTCCTTCTTTCTGAGAGAAACCCCGAGCCACAAATCTTGCCTTATATTTTTCTATGCTACCATCTGCAGCATGTTTGATCTTGTAGATCCATTTGGAAGTTACAAGTGACTTCCCTTTTGGTCTTGGGACAACATCCCAAACATCATTCTTCATGATCGATTGGTATTCTTCGATCATAGCATCCTTCCATTCTTTCCGTTTTGCCGCTTCTTCATAACTGGAAGGTTCTTTATCAATGAAATCACATAGTAATGCTACATACCCGGAGCAGGATCTGGTCCTCTTTCTTTCTCTGTGATTCTCTTCTGGAGCCCCATATCTTTCCACACCTTGGATAAGTTCTCGTAGCCAAGCAGGTTTCCTCTTATGAGAATTCTTCTCCAGAGGTGGATCTACAGGTCTTTGTGGTTCTTCAAATTCTCGATCTTCTTCTTGAGCTTCTTCATTCATGGTTGTATCATGAATTCTTGGTGCTTCTGTTTCTTCAGATTCTTCAGCAGGTTTCTTTTTGGATTTGTTGTAAGCTGTATCTTCATCAAATGTCACATCCCTGCTAATGTCAATCTTCTTGAATCCTGGGAAATATATTCTGTAAGCCTTCAAGCTTTCAGAGTATCCCACAAATATACCCTTCTTTCCTAAAGGATCTAATTTAGTCCTCTTCTCTTTTGGAATGTGTATGTACACATGACAGCTGAATATTCTAAGATGGCTGACTTCTGGTTTCTTGTTGGAGAAGACTTATTCAGGAGTCTTGTTCTCAAGTACTCTATGCGGAGTACGGTTCTGTACATACATCACTGTTCTGGTAGCTTCCACCCAAAGATGCATAGGAAGGTCTTGATCATGAAGCATTGATTTTGCGGCTTCCATGATAGTTCTATTCTTTCGTTCCGCAATCCCATTCTGTTGTGGATTATAAGGAGTAGACAACTCCCTCTTAATCCTTGATTCTTTGCATAGCTCTTTGAACTCATTTGAAGTGAATTCTCTGCCATTATCTGATCGAAAGGTCTTGATCTTCTTTTTAGTGTGGTTCTCAACCAAGGCTTTGAATTCCTTGAACTTGTTGAATACTTCATCTTTGTTCTTCATGAAATAAACCCATGTCTTCCTAGAAAAATCATCAATAAAAGAAACATAATATGCATACCTGCTTAGTGAGTTTGATGACATGGGACCGCATGCATCAGAGTGAATGATTTCCAAGATTCCTTTTGCTTTGCTTTCGCTGCTTGGAAATGTCTTCTTTGTATTATTTCCTTTCGCACATCCTTTGCAGACCCATCATGTTTTGCTTGGATTTCTGGAAGACCTTCAACAACTTTGCTTGCAATAGGTAGCGCTCTGTAATGCACATGTGCAAGCCTTCTATGCCAAATTTCACTTGGCTCTACTGTATCATGGACCAAGGCTTGTTCTGGATGACCCTTTAGTTTGTACAATCCTCCTTCTTGTTCTCCAATCACCACCGCATCATAGATAGTATTTCCTTTTAGCCACATGATGACTTGACCATCTATGAATGCAACTCTCATTCCTTTTGCATCTAATGCCAATATGGAGAGGAGCTTCTTCTTGAGTCCTGGCACAAACAATACTTCTTCCATTGTTAGAGACTTTCCAGAGTCTAGATTATATGAAGATTCCCCACTACCTTTTATTGGATATTGGTAGTCATCTCCTAGCTTCACCTTGTGAGGTGATTCATGTTCTGACAGTCTCACAAAGGATTCCTTGAATCCTGTCATATGTTTGGAGCCCCCACTGTCTATAATCCAATCATCACTTCCATGATTAATGTTACCTGTGAGAGCGGAAATCAAAACATATTCATCCTCACTTGAAGAATCTTCACTTTCATATCTGGTTCTCTTCTTGGATGGTTCATCATCCTCTGCAGCATGAGCATGATATCTTCGTTTGCTGCTCCTCTTTGATAGCTTTGGTTTCTTAGGACAATTCCTTGCATAATGTCCTGCTTCATCACATGTATAACATATGACCCTAGACAAATATTTTCTAGTGTTATCTTTGTGATAGTGCTTACCTCTAGGGTGACGAGATCTTCATTTGGTTGACTTGGAGTGTACCGTGAGAGCTTGATCTTCACTTCCCATCTTTTCTTCTCGAGCTGCTATCCGTGCTTCTTCTTGAGAACACTCTTCCCATAGTCTGCTAAACTTGACTAACTTCTTTCTAGCACAGATTCCTTGGATGAAAGAATCCCATGACCTGGGAAGGCCATTCAAGGTAGTCATCACAATATATGCATTTTCCACTTCTTCATCTACTGCTTCTAGTTGTTCCTTGATGTGAGAGACTCTTTTGAATTAAGACTGGATTGTTTCTTCATTCTAAATCTTCACATTCTTCAGTTGGTTTCTTAGAGTCATCTTTCGGTTTATGTTCTTCCCTTCAAACAATTTGGTTAGGGAATCAAACATAGCTTTAGGTGTCTTCAGAGAGGACACCTGAGGGATAAGGTGATCCTTGATAGAATCAGCAATGATCCTCTTTTCCATAACCAACTTCTTCTTATGCAAGGCCTTAGCCTCATCTCCCTCTGGAACTGGAACCTCCTCATGGATGTAGGAGTCTAACTCATTTTTTTCCAGGACCAGGGAGATCCTATACTTCCAAGCCCGGAATTTATCAACTCCCTCAAGCTTTTCATCAATCTTGGTATGATGAGACATCTTAACTGAGAACCTAAAATGGAAATACAAAATATTTTAGATCTTACCAGGTCAATATGTAGGATCTGAATTTTGAGCTGAAATCCTGCAGAGCTGGTTCAGGAGCAAATTAGGGTTTTGCTTTTCCGGAGTTCTGTCCACCCAAATGCTTTGAAATTTATCCCTAACTTCAATTTTTGGGGATCAAATCAATATAGGCCTGGGCTCACTGAAAAATTCCTCTTCTGTGAAAATCCCTAATTTCCGGCAGCAGTGTCGGGTCCAAAACTGAAAAACCTTAGAATTGGATTCTACTTCAACAGAAAGATGCACCCTAAGGAGGAGAGTTATTCCACCTTAATTTTGCTGAAAATCTATGGAGAGAGATCCACAAAGTAGGAATCCCTAGTTCCCGCAGCTGCACAGTGTCTTCTTCTCAGGTTAGCTCTGATACCATGTTAATTTTTCAACATTCAAGCTAGCATTATATGGATCTTTAACTAAGAGAACAACAAGCACAACAATCAAACACAAGAGACAATGAACACAATGTTTTTCCTCGGGGAAACTATAAATGGAGAAAACCCCGCAACTTCCTCAAAGATAGAATCAACACAAAAGGTAAAACCCCAAAACAGTAAGATGCACTCCCGACAGCAGTAACCTTCTTCTTCTCTAGCCCCAGTGTCTTCTCCTTCCTCAACTATGCACTACACTTGTGTGTGTATATTGTGATGATGTGCTAAATAGAGAGTCCAACTCTCTATTTATACTAATCTCGACATGACTAAAACCCTACTAGGGCCGACCTCTACTAGGAGAGTCTAATAACCCTAGTGCCCCAGAACTACGGGGACTTTAACCCTTAGACAATTAGAGGGTTACCCACAATGACTTGACATGACTTATTTACATTATTGATTCTCCCGTTCGAAACATTGGGGCATGACATGACATGATAACATCTTGGAATAAACATAGGGTTACAATAGATAATAAATACAAGTGAATACATTCCGAAGTTACAATTACATCAACAAAGATATGATGAGGGCTAGGAGCATTGCCAAAGACATTTCATTTATGAAAACATATGTTAACGAAGTATGTGAGAAATTCGATGAAACTTCACTATCATCATGCTAGACACATTATAACTTGGTTGTTACTTTATTAAGAATGATAAAAATACTCCTCTATTATTTCCATTCATTTTACCATTGACGGCCCACGACCAAACACACACACACACACACATATCCCTGGGTTAACCTTTCAAAATGATACGTGATTTTTCTTTGATGACTCATAAAGACTGAATACCTCAAGTCCTCAACAAATTCAGACCTTCCATGAGTAAATGTATTAACTAGCTCCTATTCAAAGACACGTTGATTACTACCTGTTGATTAACTAGCTTTGTGTTATGCCAGGATGCTGCCAAATGCCTTGATGAAAAAAGGACAAGTATGAAAATAAAAAATTCATGAAATTTGAGAATACTTTGTTAGAATATCTGAGTATAATAGAAAAATTAAACGTCCATGCCATACAAAAATAATAGGTACTAGTGCATAAGAAAAGCTGCAAAAATAAACCTAGAAATGTTAATGATGTGTTAAAGACATCCAAAACAGTCACCCAAGGGAGAAAAATATAACAAAGCACTCATTGTCTGTTTAAGACTTCAGGTATATGAACTTTCATAGATTTTGATAGTTTCTCATTTATCTCCTCATTGTTGGTGTCAAAGTCTCCATCTTCATCCTTAGTACCGCCACATCTTCAAGAATATTGGCACTCAGAAACATCTCACTCCAAGATAATGACTTAGAAAAAGGATTTAATGCAGACCAAAAGATTAAAAATAATCAACATAGGTTTCATTGCTTAGATATTAAGGACTATCAAGTGAAAAAAGTAAACACGGGTTAAAATTAAACCATGCTTTAAATTTGACTACATTATACATGCGAATGAACCTGTAATATAATGCCATTAGCTATTTTTTGAACAATAGATAAATGCTTAATATTGTTGCACAAGTCTGAGGAAATCCAACAACAACGAGTAGGTGATTGTTTGAACTATGATATAAAAACCTAAATATTTTCTTAGTGCATCCAAAGATATCAAAAGAATCAAAATAACACAGCTAAAGTGATCAGTTAAGTACTTTCTTAATTGCAGGTGCATTCTACACAATTCACTCAGAAAGTCAATTTCATAATAAATCCATCTATGAACGCAAAATATATATGTTGAAAATAGCATGGACTTTAATCAAGATAAATCAACTAAATTCCCAGTGTCCAATTGCATGTTATTGCTTAGATAAAGCTATAAAAGAAAATGACAGGATACAAGAAACTTTGTCCAGGAAATTTTGGCTTTCCAACAATCTATTGATGATAAAGAAAAACATAGGTTGAGATGAATCATGGATAAAGATGGAGCATGCATCCTAATTAATGTTATTAGTACTTAACCAATAAACCCCAAAAAACAGAGCTAGTAAAAAAATGAGACACAATGATGGTAACCAATAAATACATAAAAATAATTTATTTTGATAAAGAAATATATATTTATGTACATCCATACAAATGCAAACAATTAGACACAAAATATGCAAAGTTCTCGTGTATATAGAATGTAATGGCAAATATAAAACAATAAAATTCAGTGCAATCCATATATGAACCAAAATGCATAAACATAAAAGCTCTAAATGGCCTCTACACTGCAAACATAAGTATAGTAATAACTCCACAATCTAATCACATCGTAAAATTACCTAAATATTCATTCTTTACTTCATCTACATATGTAGACTTGAGATAGAGACTTGAGGTTCAACATGTGATTGAATCAGTTATGATGCAGATAGTCTCTGGTAACACCTGATTGAATTAGTTATTCTTTTATAGTATTATACTCTATTTTAAAAACTGTTCAACTCAAAACTGGAACCGGACGAGTTGACTAGTTTAACCCTCATTAATTTCGAGCCAGTACAAAACTTAACCTAGAGGCTGATTTGGTACCAAACTGGCCAAGTTAGAACTTGACTCAGTTGGTTCAACACAAAACTGGCCTCAAACCAGGCAATTCTACATTAACTCATCCAAGTTAATCCAATAATTCCCAGGGTGCACGTGTAGAGACTAGACACAGGTGTTTTTTAAAAAAAATAACAATTTTTATACTGGTGACATTGAAGCCAGTAATATTGAATGGTAATGTTTATCCTTCTCCTTATCTTTCAGTTTCTATCATTTCACTTAAATTTGTAACATTATTATTAATTGTTTTAGGATATTTGAGAGTGGTTCCTACCTCATCAGACTTTAAATGAAAAAAGTAGGATTTTAGATCCCATTCAGAATTCAACAAAATAGTTTTTAGGATTTCAGTATTCCAACTTTTTCAATGGATTCTATCATGTATGAGGGGTAAGGGATTGGAATTTAATCAAGCACATCAACTCTATTTGTACCTTGATGTTGGTGATGTTGATGCCTGATTGTTGAAGTTTATTGAACTCCTTTGTCATCACCTTAATACAAATGTATCCTTCATTCAAGCAAAATCACTTATTAAACTAGGGAAGTTTTTCTACCTTATTTTAACGCTTGGATTAAGAAGTTTCAACAAAATTGTAGGGTGTTTACTAACATCCTTGGAGGATCAAATATGAGATTTGAGGTAAAGGAAAGGGCTAGATCCTAGAGGAGGGTAGAATAGGGTGTTATTGGTGAATAGGATTCCAATATAGACAATGATTTTGATGATTATGTATTTTCAATTTTGATTCATATATGTATTGCACATGGTGCATTTTGATGTATTCACCTTTACATGAGTATACTTTGGATATTTTGTCTCTAATGGTTTGGAATGTTAAAAATATATATTTTTCATTAAAATTAAAAAAATTTATGTATTTCTGAATAGTATGAGTCATTGAAATCAAACCAATCAGGTTCATTGTTGGTTCTAGTTCCAGTTCTGGTCCAAGCTGACCCTCTACTGTCTAAACTACCCATTCCAAGTTTTAAAATGTTGATTTAAACCAGCATGTTCTATTGACTTCTAAACATATACCTCCATGATTAAAATAAATTAAAGGTGAAATTTTGTATAGATGGTGACAAAGATAAAGTTGCACCGTTGGAAGTGAAGTAGCTAGATAAAATTGTATAGTAATAATTGTCACATGTGACAAGAGATATAGAGAATAATAAATGTCCATGCTTCAATAATGATGGATTGTCCTGTTCCAAGACATCTACTCGTGCTTCTTGGAAACCATTTTCTACAGTTCCATCCATGATATTGATGCTTCTTGACTTTGAAGATTTAATAAAATATGTATATATTATAGTTTAGTCAGTGATTGTTAAGTTTTATCAATTTTCTTAGATGATATCTTAAAACAAATTACTAGAATATCACTGAAAGAAAATCACGCACAGAAAACATAAGAACACAAGAACACAAATATTTTCCTCGGGGAAACCACAAGGGAGAAAACCCTGCAAAACTTCCTTAGTATAGATCTTGACCAGAACAGTGTAAAACCCGGACAACTGCTTCTTACTCCTTTCTAGCACACCAATTCTTCTCTCTCTTGCAAAACTGCTTGAGTGAGTGAGTACAAATGAAGGGGAGTGCCTCCCTATTTATATTCTTATGTTGACTTGACCTCTAACTTGGCGGGGCTGACTTCACTAGCTGTTAGGGCTGACTTGTCCAATTGGACATTACAAATAACATTTATTATATTGACACTTGGGTACTAATGACCCGACTTACATTCAGAGGTTTACATTGCATCCTTCAATTACTATAACAAGACCAAACTCATCTCCAATAGGAGGAATACAATACAACTAGAATATATTCCGAAGTTACATTATTTTAACACTCCCTCTTAACTAGGAAGGTATTTAACTATAGTAGCAATTGCTACTATTACAACTGTACAAATGACTGGTGAGACTCTATATGTCATAGGAAGTTTTGGTACAACATCATACATCTTCATCATCGATCTCAGTTAGATATTCTTCTGCAATCATCTTTCTTCAATCTTGTTTTTGTCATCTTCTGGAACATCTCTTGCAGTATCAACATATGAATGTTGAATCATCTTCTGGATTATCATTCGTTGCTTCATATTTTGAACCATCTTCTATAGTGTATGTATGTGAATACTGGATCATCTTCTGAATCATCCACTGGTCAACATCAGTGTGTGAACACTAAATCATCATCTAAAATGTCATCATTTGAAATGTAATCATCTGTATTTTCAGTTTGTGAATACTTAACCATCATCATCTGGATCTTCAGTATGTGAATACTAAACCATCATCATCTGAATATATGTGAATATTGAACCATCATCATCTGCATCTTCAGTATGCGAATACTAATAACATCACCATCTGCATCATAAGTATGACCAACTGTATCTTCAATATGTGAATACTGAATCACCATCATCTATAACTTCAGTATGTCAATACTGAAAAAATCATCATCTGTCTCTTCAGTATGGAAATGCTGAAACATCATCATCTGCATCAATAATGTGTAAATGCTGAAACAATCAACAACATCATTAGAATATTAGTGATAAAAACCAAATCATTTGTAGTGCTAGATCATCATTTGCATTACCAGCATAGAGATGTTGGAACATCATAAACATCATGATCAGTATAGAGATGATGTATCTGCCTCATCAGTATAGAGATACTGAAACTATCACAATAAACATCTCAGCATCAATCAATCACCAGTCAAGCATTTCAGCAATCAATTGTAACTATCTCAACAACAATCAAATGTAACTATCTCAACAATCATCTCAACAATAAACTGTAACAATCATCTTAGCAATTAGCTATAACTATCTCAACAATCATCTCAGCAATCAACTGTAATTATCTCAACAATCATCTCAGCAATCAACAGTGTGACTACACTGTACACATCTCATCAATCATTTCATTAATCATCAATATAATCAATACTGACAGATACATCTCAATCAGTACAATAATACTGAGTTAATCATCCCAACAATTAGCATACCAATGTTGAACCAATCATCTCAGCAGTTTTCAATATAACAATACTAAGCTAACATCTCAATAGTCATCAGCATAACAATACTGAACTATCATCTCAACAGTCATCAGTATAACCATACTGAACAAACATCTCATTGTCACCAGTATAACAATACTGACCTATCATCTCATCAGTCATCAGTATAACCATACTGAACTAACATCTCATAAGTATAAAATTATTGAAAGCAAACATCTCATCAATCAATAGTATAGCAATACTGTAACAACCATCCTACCCTCTAACTATCTCAGAGAAAAATCACAGTGAGTTCTCTGGTAGATCCACTGGGGCATTTTGTCTAACTTACTAACTCTTTCGAACCAATAAGCCTAGTTAGACAGATGGATCTTCCTAGGGACCAACAAGCCTTTTCTTGACTTACAAACCCACTCGGGTTAAACTGATCTAGTCAGACATACTAATCCCCCTAGGATCAACAGGCCTCATCTGACTAACCCTAAACTCGTCAGGAACCCATCTATTCTTCTATACCATGCTCTAGGTGCTTGTTTTAGCCCATACAATGCTTTCTTGAGTCTACATACATAAGCTTCTCGATCATCAGTCTCGAAACCCTACGGTTGTTCAATTTACACTTCTTCTTCTATCAAGCCATTTAGAAAAGTTGTCTTTACATCCATTTGATGTAACTTCCATTTATTCTTGGCTACTAAGGCAAGGACGTTTCTAATTGAAGTGTGCCTATCTACTGGAGCAAAGGTCTCTTCATAGTCAATTCCTTCCTTTTGGGAGAACCCTCTTGCTACGAATCTTGCCTTTTACTTTTCTATACTACCATCCGTGGAATGCTTTGTTTTGAAGATCCATTTTAAGGATACCACCGAATTGTATTTTTGTCTTGGGACTATTTCCCACAAATCATTCTTTATTATGGATTGGTATTCCTCAACCATTGCATTAACCCATTCCTTATGTTTCGTTGCATCTTCAAAACAAGTTGGTTCTTTATCAACTATATCACTCATCAAGGCCATATAACTGGGATATGACTTTGGATTCTTTCTTTATCTAGTGGTTCCTTCTAGGACACCAAGTCTTTTAGTTTCTTCAATTACATCATGAGCCCATGAATGCTTTCTCTTTCAAGAAATCATTTCATTGGGCACTTCTTCAAGCAACTGAGGTTTAGTCATGTCATGATCCTCAGGTATTTGAATTTCTTCTTCATTCCTAACTGGTTTAGGATTCTCTGCAGCTTTGATAGTTTCATGTTCCTTTTCATCAACTCTATCTTTCTTCGACTTTCTAAAAGTTGTGTCTTCTTCAAATATTACATCTCTGCTAAGCTCAATCTGATGATATCTTGGGATGTAGATCCAATAGGATTTTGATTGTTCACTATATCCTACAAACAATCCTTCTTTCCTCAAGGATATAGATTTGTTCTCTTCTCCTTGGGAATATGAATATACACAGGGAAACCAAATATCTTTAGGTGACTTACCTCAGGCTTTTCTCTGGAGAACATTTCTTATGGATTTTTGTTCCCAAGGGCACTATGGGAGATTTTGTTCTGTACATATATTGTTGTTCTTGTTGCTTCTGCCCACATGTACATTGGTAGATATTGATCATGTATCATGGATTTTCCTGCTTCCATGATAGATCGATTATTTCTCTCTACCACACCATTTTGTTGAGGATTGTAGGGAATGGTGAGATCCCTCTTAATCCCAGCTTCCTTGCAGAAATCATTGAATTCAATTGATGTGAACTCTCCTCCATTATCTGATCTTAAAATCTTTATTTTCCTCTCAGAGAGGTTTTCTATTAGGGCCTTAAATTCTTTAAACCTTTCAAACACTTCATCCTTCTTTTTCAAAAAATATATCCAAGTCTTGCGGGAGTAGTCATCAATAAAGGAAGCATAGTAAACATACATGCTTAAGGAAGTTGTTTGCATTGGCCCGCATATATCTGAATGGATAATATCTAAGATCCCTTTTTCTTTGGTGTCACTCTTTAGATATGTATTCTTAGTATTCTTTCTTTTTGCGCATCCTTTGCATACACCTTCATGTTCTATCTGAATTTCTGGTAGACCAGTCACAACCTTACTTACTATTGGAAGAGCTCTATAATGAACATGAGCAAGCCTTCTATGCCAAATCTCACATGGATTTATTGTACTGGTTGCTAAAGTTGAATCTACGTCTCCCTTCAGTTTGTAGAGTCCTTCTTCAATTCCAATTTCTACTACATCATTTATGGTATTTCCTTTTGACCACATGAGGACTTTTCCATCTATGAAGGAAAATCTGAATCCTCTCTTGTCCAAAGCTGAAAAAGATAGGAGGTTCTTCTTTAGTCCAAGGACATATAGGACATCCTTCATCTTCATGGATTTTCCAGAGTCCAACTTATAGGATGCTTCTCCCATTCCTTTAATGGGATATTGGGAGTCATCTCCAAACATTACTTTGTGTGGAGAATCTTTTTGTACAAGGAATGATAGTGAGTCCTTGTAACCTATCATGTGCTTGGATGCACCACCGTCTACTAACTAGGTGTCATTTCTTGGTGAGACTGATCATGTTAGGAAATAAATCAATACATATTCTTCACTGGATTCTTCATCTTTATTTGCTTCCTCTTCTACTTCTTAATCACTATATTTAGCAGCATGAGCTTGGAATCTTCTCATATTTTTAACTCTTTCTACTTTCATGGGATAGTTGATGGCAATGTGTCCCATCTTGTGACAAGTGAAGCTCTCATAATTTGAGAAGTCTTTCTTGGGTATTTTGAACCCTTGAGTCTTTTGAGGATGATAATGACTCTTTCTTTTGTTCCTGCCTTTGGCATGGGTTGTCAAGGCTTGATCTTCATTTTCATTTAGTTTCACTTCTCTGGCTAAGATTCTTTCTTCTTCTTAGACACATTCTTCCCATATATTTTTGAATTTGTATAGTTTCCTTCTTGAGTAGATTCCTCGGATAAAAGCTTCCCAATATCTTGGAACACCATTTAGGGTCGTCATCACAATTTCTGCTTGTTCTACTATATCACCAATGGCTTCTAGTTGATCTTTAATTGAGCCACTCTTGAAAAATAAGATTGCATAGTCTCTGACTTTTGAGTCCTTACACTTTTGCACTACTTTTGAGGTGATTCCTTATAGTCATCATTCTATTGATGTTTCTCCCTTCAAATAGACTGGAGAGGGAATCAAACATTTATTTTGGAGTTTCCCTTGATGATACTTGAGGAATAAAGTTATCCTTGATGGATTCAGCTGTGATAATTTTGGCTATGATTATATCCTTTTTATGCTTGGACTTATTTCCCTCTTCTTTTGGTTCTTTCACTTCCTCCTTCACAAATTTTTCTAGATCATTCTCTTGAAGGATGAGCATGATCCTATATTTCCATGCTTTGAAGTTTTCAGCTCCTTCAAGCTTTTCATCTAGCTTGGTGTTCTTAGTCATCTTCAACAGAATGAGAAATTCAAATGGAACAAGGAGGAAGAGTACTTACTTGAAGAAACTAGTTTATGGCTGACCTCCTTCTAGAAGACCTGGCGTTTGATGTAGAAACCCTAATTTCTCAACTAGAAACCCTAATAGGGTTGAGATGTGGAAAATATATGCCTCCCTGAGGCGAGGTAAACAATAACTTTCTTTTCCTGAGATTGATGATGGAGTCTCAGAAAAAATGAAACCCTAGTTTGTCCTGGCAACAGTAACAAGTCAAAATGGAAACTTCTTAGATTTTGGATTTGTCTTCATAGAAAGATGCACTCTTTAAGGGCGAGTTGAGGGAGCCCTCTTTCCTGGCTTATCTGTGGAGGGATTTGTTTAGAATGAAAAACCCTAGTTGTGTAGTGCCTCCTTTCAGGGTGGCCCTGATACCATGTTAAGTTTTATCAATTTACTTAGATGATATATTAAAACAAATTACTAGAAGATCACTGAAAGAACAACATGCACATAAAACATAAGAACACAAGAACACAAATATTTTCCTCAGGGAAACCACAAGGGAGAAAACCCTGCAAAACTTCCTCAGTATAGATCTTAACCAGAATAGTGTAAAACCGAGACAACTGCTTCTTACTCCTTTCTAGTGCACCAGTTCTTCTCTCTCTTGCAAAAATGCTTGAGTGAGTGAGTACAAATGAAGGGGAGCACCTCCGTATTTATATTCTTCTATTGAATTGACCTCTACTTTGGTGGGGCTAACTTCACTAGTTGTCAGGGCCGACTTATCCAATTGGACATTACAAAAATCATTTATTATATTGACACTTGGGTACTAATGACCCAACTTACATTCAGAGGTTTACATTGCATCCTTCAATGACTCTAACAAGACCAAACTCATCTCCAATAGGAGGAATACAATACAACTAGAATATATTCCAAAGTTACATTATTTTAACACTCCCTCTTAACTAGGAAGCTATTCAACTGTAGTAGAAACTGCTACTATTACAACTGTACAACTAACTCGTGAGACTCTATATCTCATAGCAAGTTTTGTTACAACATCATACATATTCATCATCGATCTCAATTGGATCTTCTTCTGCAATCATCTTTCTTCAGTCTTCTTTTTTCATCTTCTGGAACATCTCTTGTAGTATCAGCATATGAATTTTGAATCATCTTCTGGATTATCATCCATTGCTTCATCTTTTGAACTATCTTCTATAGTGTTAGTATGTGAATACTAGATCATCTTCTGAATCATCCACTGGTCAACATCAGTGTGTGAACACTAAATCATCATCTGCATCATCATCATTTGAAATGTCATCATTTGAATTTTTAATATGTGAATACTGAACCATCATCAACTACATCTTCAGTATGTGAATACTGAATCATCATCATTTGCATCTTTAGTATGTGAATACTGAACCATCATCATCTGCATCTTTAGTATGTGAATACTGAGAACATCATCATCTGCATCATAAGTAGGACCAAATGTATCTTCAGTATGTGAATATTGAATCACCATCATCTTTAAATTTAGTATGTGAATACTAAAAAATTCATCATCTGTCTCTTCAGTATGGAAATGTTGAAACATCATTATCTGCATCAATAATATGTAAATACTGAAACAATCAACAACATCATTATCATATTAATTCTAATTACCAAATCATCTATAGTTCTAGATCATCATCTGCATTACCAACATAGATATGTTGGAAAATCATAAACATCATCATCAGTATAGAGATACTGAATTTATCACAATAAACATCTCATCATCAATCAATCACCAGTCAAGAATTTCAGCAATCAATTGTAACTATCTCAACAACAATCAACTGTAACTATCTCAACAATCATCTCAGCAATCAACTATAACAATCATCTTAGAAATCAAATGTAACTATCTCTGCAATCAACTGTAACTATCTCAACAATTAACAGTGTGACTACATTGTAAACATATCATCAAGCATTTCATTAATCATCAGTATAATCAATACCCACACATACATCTCAATCAATACAATAATACTAAGTTAATCATCTCAACAATCAGTATACCAATGCTGAACCAATCATCTCAATAGTCATCAGTATAACAATACTAAGTCAACATCTCGACAGTCATTAGTATAACAATATTGAACTATAATCTCAACAGTCATAAGTATAACCATACTGAAGAAACATCTCATTAGTCATAAGTATAACAATACTGACCTATCATCTCATCAGTCATCAGTATAACCATACTGAACTAACATCTCATCAGTATAACATTACTAAAAGAAAACATCTCATCAATCAACAGTATAGAAATACTGTCACATCCATCCTTACCTCCCTCTAACTATCTTGGAGCAACATCAGGGTGAGTTCTCTAGTAGATCCACCTGGGAATTTTGTCTAACTTACTAACTCTTTCGAGCCAACAATCCTAGTTAGACAGATGGATCTTCTTGGGGACCAACAATCCTTGTCCTAACTTACAAATCCACTTGGGTTAAGCTGATCTACTTAGACATACTAACCCACCTAGCATCAACAAGCCTCATCTGACTAACCCTTTCAGGCTAAACTGTCCTAGTCAGACTTACCCTACTCTAGACTGAGCTACTCACCACTGCATCCTTCTTCCATCTACTATCACTCCCTCTTTCGAGAGAGGTCCTTCCGGACTACACCAAGCTTGTCTCGAAAGTATTCAAACTTTACACGAGCCAGAGGCTTAGTCAACACATCTTCCACTTGTTCCTCTGTAGGAACATACTTGAGCTTTATAGCTCCTTTCTGAACCATGTCTCGATTGAAGTGATATCTCACTTCAATATGTTTTGACTTATCATGAAACACTTGATTTTCTATCATCTTGATACAACTCTGATTATCACAAAATATATCAGTAACATCTATCTCTTCATCAAATAAACCTGGCAACATCTTTTGAATCCATACTGCTTCACTACAAGTTGAACAAGCAACAAGGTATTCTGCTTCTACTGTGTTAAGTGCAATACTGGTCTGCTTTCTATTGAACCAAGAGATCATGCCTGATCCCAAACTAAAACAACCACCTGAATTGCTCTTTCTGTCTTTAGAACTTCCTACCCAATTTGAGTCCATGAGCCCATGTAAACGGATCTCACTATCTGAGGTATATCTGAGCCCATAATCTAAAGTTCCTTTTAGATACATCATCACATATTTTGCTCCTATGAGGTAAATATTCTTGGGATTCACCATGTGTGTTTACAGCAAAACAAATATCAGGTCTTATATTGGTTAAGTACATCAATGAACCGATAATATGTCTGTATAGAGTGGCATCTCCAACTTCTGATGTACCATCATTTAGTAACTTCAAGTTTATTTTCATTGGAGTAGTCATGACCTTACAATCTAGCATTCCAAACCTCTTCAGGATTTCCACCGTATATTTTCCTTGGTTTAGGAAAATATCATCTGGGGATTTCCAAACTTCAAGACCTAGAAAGTAGTGCATCATTCCAAGGTCTTTCATCTCAAATTCTGCAGCCAACTTCTTCTTGCATTCATTAATGAGTTTATCTTCTCCTGTTAGAAATAAGTCATCCACATATAAAAGTAATATCATAATCCCATCATTCTGAAACTTATAGTAAAGGTTAGAATTGGCCTTACTTTTGGTAAAGCCTAAACTCATCAAGAACCCATCTATTTTTCCGTACCATGTTCTAGGTGCTTGTTTTAGCCCATAAAATGCTTTCTTGAGTTTGCATACATAAGCTTCTCGATCATCAGTATGGAAACCTTGTGGTTGTTTGATATACACTTCTTCTTCTATCAATCCATTTAGAAAACCTGTCTTTACATCCATTTGATGTAACTTCCATTTATTCTTGGCTGTCAAGGCAAGGAAAGTTCTAATTGAAGTGTACCTAGCTACTGGAGCAAAGGTCTCTTCATAGTCTTGCGGACAAGAGTTGTTCCTCTAGGCTGAATGGTTCAAATCTAGAACAAATGAGTTACAACAAAGATGGAAGAATTCCCCTAGAAGTTGTGGAGATGTGGAATGGGTCCTTTTGATGGAGTGGTGTAGTTGTTTCGCTATGGTGATAGCTCTTCACTGATGTACCTACATAATCATATGAAACCAGCAAACAAGATCAAAGAGCACTAGAATATAAACCACAATTCTATGTTAGTGACTAAGGAATCCAACAGTAAAATAAATGATTATAACATACATATCTTACGGGAAAGGAACCAAATTTGCATTAAAAGATGAAGAAGTAGTTTAAAACCTTTGACTTAGTGTTGATATGCTCCTTCACATTCCAATGTCTTGTCCCCAAAATCTCCAACTTGCTCCTCCTATACTCGCCCTACTGATTTGGGAAAAATGTCAATGCAATAGCATAACTTTTCTCTCTCTCAACCATTGGGTATGAGCCTGCTTTTATAGGCCTTGGGAGGATAGGGATGGTTTAGTAAATGGTGGGTGAGGTGGATAGGAGATCCCAAAAGGATGGATCTCAAGTCCAAGTGGTCCTCATGAGTAGGGATAAGGGTGCCACGAATCCTTCCTTCGAGAAGCTTCATGGAAACCTCTCTTTTTCACTTTTTACCAAGGGCACTGCTGTTACTCTATTATGACAGAGCAGTGTCAGGGAAGAACCACGCCTTGAACAAGGGTAAAAGGTGGTGGCACTGCCTACTTCCAAGAGATGATAGGAGTTGCTGAAGAGGGTAGCATGCCTTGCCTTGAGGATAAAAGCGGTGCTTGACTTTTATATGCAAGATTGAAGTTTGGACCAGTATTTCACTTCACAAATTGGGATTTAGAGAAACAACTGATGTTTGGGGCCTCATCACATGATGGTGACAAGATTTATGTGTAACAGAATTCCCCCCAAAGCATGAGGCTAGAGGGATACGATAGGTGAGAGATTTGAAAGATCAAGTTATCACTTAGAGGCAAGAATCGGCTTAATCAAAGATTGTCATCAACCAAGCATCTGCAATACATAAATACTTTTGGCTCATGATTAAATGTTTCCTCATCATGCCTGCAGACCAATACAAGGCAGATCCATGAGAGAGATTAACAAACATGGCTACTAGAATACAACGTAGATCCATGTGATAGAGGACTCAAACTTGGGACATAGCTACTAGAAATACACTATATATATATGTCAAATGACCACAAATTCGAGCATAGCCACAGCCATACAAATGTGGATCCATTCCAAGACTTCATACAATATACTCCATCGCAACCTGGAGTGTAAGAAATGAGCGCTTTTAATAGATACCCAGGGTTTTCATCTCATCTTCCACAAAGTACAATTCTATCCATGTGATTACAATTATTTGAAGTCGAACATGATAGAAACCACTTGATTACCGATCAATGATGTGAATCATTAACAAGTGCAAGGGAGATCACCATTGATTCAATGATTTCCAAGGTACCCTAGTACAATCAACTGAGTGTGAATAGAAGATCTGATGTCGAACTCTCAATGGATTCTATCTATAAAAGGTCAATGATGTGAACCTATGTCGAGAGAGAGAGAATTTGCCAGTGAGGAATACAAATCTCAAGGTACTAAACTTGTTTCTAAGACTAATTCCTGGATGATGAGCTGATGTCGACAGGAATAGTCTCGTCGAAGGAGGGCCATGATGAATCCCACATTGACGATACGAAACTCGGAACAAAGTTATGGAATGTTGTGGATGATGTAACCATAGGACTGACTCAAAAGGTACTGACACAAAGGCTATTTTTGATTGTAGAGGTAAAATTTCAACTTCCCTTTGAACATCAGGAAGCACAACAAAATACTTGGCAGCATTGACTTGACGAGGCAGAACACAATGCGACAGTGGAAAATGCATTCTTTGAAAGACTCAAAAGAGTGACATGACTCATGAAAGTGGATCGACTCAGAGACAAGCTGAATACCCAGTTGACTGAATGAAATGCAAACAAGTGCCATGTTCAAAGGTGACTACAAATTGCCATCTTATTCACAAAATGAATTGATTCCCTTCCCTTAATTTCTCCATCATGATTGATGAGTGCCTCTTTTCGTTTTTATGAGTTCAAAGACAGTAACAAACACTCATTGTAGCTCATCTGAAAACAAGTCCATTCTCATTTGTTTCACGAACCTGAGAAAGAAGGGGTTCCTTCCCAAAAGAGGGTCTCTTAGTGTTTAATTTAACGAGTCCATTGAAAGTTAACTCGGTATCGTTCATGTTTAAAGAGTCTAAATGAAGATAGAAGAAGACTCCAAAGGGTCCTTTTTCATAAAATAGTCAATCCAAACCGAAAAAGAGATAAACTACCATCGGAAAGACGACTCTTCAAGTACTTTTATGAGCGTGAAGAAGACAAGTGCGCTCGACAATATTTTCACATTTAGGGAGTCCAAAAAGAGTTTAAAGAAGACTCAAAAAAGGTTTCTTTTACACGATGAATAGGTTTTACGAGCCTGAAAATAATCGGAAAAGGACTTGAAACTTTGATGTTGGGTTTTGGGAGCATGATAAAAGTGTCGAAATGAATGCTCAAGGACCTTTTCCGTGTTTCAAAAGTATGAAAAAGTCAAAAAATGAACTTCCCCATAGACAATAGTATTTATTTTTGCCCATGCAAAAACTTCTTAAAAGGCCATTAGTTCCCCAAAATATTCAAAAATGACTTTTATAACTATATAAAAGGGTATTTTTAGTAAAAATGATTTAAAAACATTAAAATAATATAAAAAACCCTAAAAATATGTTATAAAAGCTAAGTAAATTGTAAAAACCAAAACATTTACCATTTACCAAAACTTGGAGAGCATTTTGGGAGAATTGGAGTGCATATTTCAATGGGAGATTGCATAGCCATCACCCGTCCGTTTTCCACATCGTCAGGTCCAGGTAAAAGCTAGAAACCCCCTCTTTCTTTCTATGGTTTCCATTTTTAATTTTGGTTGAGTTTTGGAGCCTTAAGAGAAAACCTAAAAAATGCATGGCGGGTACCACTTCTCGCCTTCACGGGAATAGCGGTTCCCAATAAGAACCATGGTTTTTTAGTTTTCCTCAGGAGGTGGCACCGCTTTGTTCTAAGAGGATGGGCGCGGTGCCGGTCATGAGGTCCAAAAAACACATGCCCTAGTCAAATTAAAAGTTTTCAAGAATTTTTAATGGTGGAATATGTTTCTAAATAGCTCATTGATGGTTTTTGACAGGTAATTTGGTAAAAAATGGTGACTTGGAAGGAGAGGGAACATGATGATAATGATTCCTGTGCCACAAGAGATGTGGGTTGCATAGCTGCTCTGCAAGGCTATGGCCTCCTAAAATTATTCTGTGATCCTAGCATGGTTTAACATGCACGTTCACTGGAATATAGCCTACGGATTTGGAATTTAGAACAACAGTATTTTGAGGTGGGACCCCATATTGTGACTATGGAGGTGGAGGATATATATTTTATGATAGGGTTTTCTAGACGAGGACCGCCTATTTCTCTAACTGGTTCCCAAGCAGGGCACATCACTACGCAGGAGCTCATTGTTCTCCATTGTTATCCGGGAACAAATATGTCGGGAAAGAAAATCCTGATTAAAGAAGTGATGGATTTTCCACTTCATACTATTCTCTTTACCATGCAGAGGGTAACTAGGAGCCAAGGGCCCCATCAGGAATCCTGGGAACATATGCTATATTCCCTGGAAGCCATGGCACCTACCGTATACAATTGGGAAGAGGCATTATTACTTGTGTTCAAGGATCAATTAACGAAATGTCAGCAAGGAGAGCTTAAACAGTTCGGGTATGGGACCATCCTAGCATGTTTCTTCTTTGAGAGGGTACCCCTCATGAGCCCTAAGGTAGTATTCACTGAGCTTAGAGCTCGATAACCCCGCATGCTTCGATGGGTGGAGATCATGGCCCGCACTAGAGGTGGCGGGGCCAAGGTGAAGTTTGAGGCTAACTTCTTTCGTTGGTTGAGTGATCAGATACTCATGATTAAGGATTATGCATATGCAGGGATCGACTTTCGAGGAGACCCTGATATACCACTACCACCTTGGTCAGTGGGGTGACATCGATAAGAAGCAATACCTAAGATGTTGATTATGTTTTTACATTTTCATGTTTTATCATTTTTTATGGATGATAACAAGACCTAAAATTTACATGCAGATGTTGGTTATGCACGGCCTAGGGGATATTCCCCAATGGACAGGCGAGTTGGAACTCGCTTTGTCCATAGAGGTGATGATGAGCTCACAGAGCTGAAGGAGAACCTGGATCGACTGAGTCTGGATATTCCAGACACTGCTATAAATGACCTCCCTAGGAGGTTTCAGAGACATACTGTGAGAGTATCAGGCCGCTTCAGTCGCTTGCTATGTAGGGTAGCAAGGTCCATTATGTGCTACCACGAGCACCATTAGAGTGGTCTGCATGATGTATCCCTGAAATATTGCTAGCTTCAGGATTTTTGTATCATTTTGTATACGTGAAAGCCACAGTGCTTCAGATGAGGTCTCATGACCAATTTTTTGTAAAAACACTTTATATATATATATATAGGATCGGTTCCAGTGTTTACATGTTCTTCAAAAGGATGAATTATATTTACATGAGTTTTGTGTGTCTTCTACTGTTTGTTTTACTTTATTATTGACCATGTTTAATTACAAGTTATGAATGGGAAATATGCCAGTCTAGAATGAAATTTTCCAATGAATCAACAATCATATCATCAGACCTAGGGATATTCCTGTAAGTGATGAAATCGAATGACCTCTCCAACAAACGTACTCTTCAAAAGAGACAGAGGAGTGTAGGGTTCCTGATAGGGGTTTAGATGGAAAACCACTAGCTGAGAGTCAATAAATACTACCAAATCACGAATGTCCTGAGATGCAGCCTCGGTGAGTAAACCTATCACTGCCTGATACTCAACGATGTTGTTGGTAGTTGAACCAATACATACTGCTCCTGAATTGACTAAGTCATGATCTGGGGAATATAACACCCAAGCAGCTAAAGCAAGGTTCAAGGTGTGACGACATGCACCATCAACAAAACCATAGAACACCATCCAATCTGCATAACCAAAACATGGTATAAATAGTATGGACATCAAACTCAAAACCATGTTGAAAAAAAAAACACACTGCAAGCAAAAAATACATATATACAAGGTACTAGACATAAAAGTCTTAAGAATAGTACCTCTTCAGGTACAACCCATTGTGAGGTTTCCCGAAGGGTATCCCGTCATAGTCCATGAGCTCATAGGCCCCTTTCTCTAAGACCTTACTATCGATAAAGGGACCATACCACATAGATTCAAACTTTCCCTTCCCTAGTTTATCGTGTATATGATCATAAGTCAGGACTAGGTCACCTTAATTGAAGACACGAGGTTGGAAAGACTTGTCATATTGTGCCTTGACACGTTTTTTGTGTGCCTTGTTAGCCAAGGAAACATCTCTTCTAGTTTCATCAAGATTGGTCAAGTACAGAAATCTCTCTTCCTCGGTGGAAGAGTTGGGGAGAAGTTCTAATGTAATTTTAAGTGATAGAATTTGACACTCAATAGGGAGGATGGATTCTAGTCCATAGACCAGCTGAAAGGGTGTGAAACCAATTTCCATTTTTACTGAAGTCCTATAGGCCCAAAGTGCGAAGAAGAGAGTCAAGTGCCAGTTGGATTTGTGATCTCCAACCATCCTATGCAACATAGTTTTCAAAACCTTGTTAATGGCCTCGACCTGACCATTAGCCTACGGGTAATACATGGTGAAAACCCAGCTTAGCACTCAACTCAGTCATCATCTAATTTCGGAAATGATATCCATGGTCAGTAACTATAGACTGCAGGATTCCAAACCTATCTATCACATGGTTAAATAAAAATAGGGCTGTAGTCTTACCATCCTCTGCATATGTAGGCATTGACTCAGCCCATTTTTTGAAGTAATCGATAGCTACGATGATGTTACCATGCCCCCCCCTGACTGAGGTAGGATTATAATGCATAAAATCAATACCCCACTTGGAAAAAGGGCCAACTGCAATGACAGGGTGTAAAGGAGCAGGGTGGGTGCACTTTTTCAAATAAAAGTGTTGGCAAGGTGGGAATTTCTTAACCACTTCATGACAATATTTAAAGATAGAAGGCTATAAATACCCATCGCGAAGGATTTTCTAGGTTGTAGCCATCCTAGAAAGATTACCGCCACATGCTCCAGAGTGGTAATCATTCAATACCGTTTCATCCTCTTCATGTGTAAGGCATCATCGAAGGATAGAATCGATACCATGTCGGTACAATGTATCATTCAGAATGAGATAGTACTTTACATGGTGACGGATATGACAGCAATCATCACAGGACATGTCAGGCTGAAATCTTTGAGTCTGGAGATAGATTATCAAATCTCCATACCATGGATCAGTTGTGCTTATCAAGAACAAGAATTCATCCGAAAATGAATCATTAGGCTCAGCTTCTGTCAAAGCACGCAGAAGGTCACACATCAACTCCGTAAAAACCAAGGATTTCTTCGAAGTGGCCTTGGAGAACTCGAGATCAAATTCTTGTAAGATAACAATCCAATGGGAATATCCCCCCCCAAGTATTTGATGGGTCAGAATGTAGTACATAGGGTTTTGACCTACGAGTACGGTTGTGGTACGAAATAGAATGTAATGACAAAACTTTTGTACAGCAACGACCTTAGCCAAAGCTATCTTCTCCACACGTGAGTAACGAGTTTCAGAGTCAATGAGACTCTTACTCAGGTAATATATTACTTGTTCTTGACCGTTGGGTTTTCCTGTGCAAGAACCATTCCAATGGTAGTAGTGGAGGCAACAACATACAAGAAAGTCCTTTGAGTAATCTGGGGGGTGTATCATGAGTGAATGGGTCAGAGCATGCTTCAGATTATCAAAGGCTCATTGGGCCTGGTCATCCGAAAAGAACAGAGTGTCCTTCTTCAGGAGACACATATAACCGTGTGTTTTCTATGCGAAGTTGCACACAAAACAACGAAGAAAGTTTTCCTTCCCTTCCAAACTTTGGAGCTTGGTGATGTTTGTTGGGGAAAGTAAGGCCAGGATAGCAGCAATTTTCAAGGGATCAATTTGGATGCCATCTTTGGAAACCACAAAGCCAAGAAGACATCCAGTCTCAACACAAAAGACACATTTGTGTGGATTAAGCCAAATGTTATAGTGATGACAGCTAAGGAAAATGTCTCTAAGTTTCCCTAGATGGTCCTCCCATTGTTATGAATGAGCAGGGAGATCGTCAAGGTACGGCTCCACAATGTGCTTGATATCGTGAAAGGAATAGGGCATGGCTCGCTGAAATGTAGTTCCGACGTTCTTTAGGCCAAAAGGTAACTTTTGATATGCGAAGGTTACCCACAGGAAAATTAATTTCGTTTTATGCTAATTGATGGGTAGAATATCTATCTGATTGTAGCCATAAAAGCCACCCATAAAAGAAAAGATGACGCTCCCAACACAGTTATCAATTATCTGATTGATATGTGGAGTCGAGCACTTGTCCTTAGGAAAATCCTTATTCAAATCTCAAAAATCAATACAGACTCTAATAGTGCCCCGCTTCTTAGTCACATGGACAATGTTAGATACCCATTATGTCAGGGGTACGGGATAAACAACCCCACCTTCATAATTTTTTCCACTTCAGCTTTAATAGCCGCAGCCTTCCTAGGATGCACTTGTCGTAATTTTTTTCGGACAGGTTTTTCTGTGGGATAGGTTTTAATATTGTGTACAACTATTGACGATTGATCCCAGGAATCTCCTCATAAGTCTAGGAAAAAATATCATGGAATTCTTTGAAAAGAGCTCTAAAACTTTCAGTTTCCTCCATCGAGTAGTTTTGGCCTACGTGAACATGCTCAACAGTTCTGGGCTTGACTGATATGTCAATCGGGGTTGTCTTAGTAATGTTGCAAAGATTTCCTTCGAAATATGTGTCTTGCAACAATTTGGGTGTTTGTGTATTGTTGACAATATTAGTATTGATAAGAGATACACAGTCAAAACTAACTGAACTAGAATTGGGAAGAAAAGAAGATCGATGATGGTGATCTTCCCATATGGGTTCATTTGCGCTCATGATCTCCATGATGGACTTGTCCGAAGGAAAATTTTGTATGAGATAGTCTAGAGTGGGAAGAGAGGGTTCTAGCCAACAAGGCAATTGGTAAGGATCCGAAGCTACCAAATGAAGATCACCTAGCTGGACATCAGAAGCAGATTGGACAACATCATAAAGTGATTCATAAGGGCCAAGAGAGGATGAATCAACAACTTCTTTGTCTCTATGGCTATAACCAGTCATGGAAATCATGTTCATGGTCTCCACTTCTATACTAGGAGGGGCAGGAAGAAACACTCCCATGAGGGTTGAATCCTTTAGCATACCTACCCCAATAGTCTGATAAGGAGGAGGGGATTGACCTAGCATAGGGATGTTATTCACGGTGGGAGTGGCAACATCCATTGAACAAAAATCAAGTTGATTGATAGTTACAATTTTTCCCAAATGAGGAAACTGGAGAGTTCGAAATACTATCGAAGCGATGACAGTCATAGCATAGAACCAGTTTCTCCCTAATAGGATATTGTAATTAACTGGGGCATCAACTAATTTCACTTGAATGGAAACAGTTTTTCCCCTAATCTCGACTGAAAGGGTTGGTAACAGACCATGAGGTTGGAAACCTCTTCCATTGAAAGCTTTTAAGGTCGTAGGAGATTTTGTAAGCTTAGGAGAACCAATGGCTCTCCAATAGGATACAGATAAAACAGAGGTCGAAGCTCCCTCATCTATAATGGTCCGATGGACCTTTCTTCCAACTACTCTAGTCACAATTTGAAAATCAAGTTGGTGGGGTAATATGGATTTATAGTTCTCCACATTCAAATGAATTAGGTTGGTATTATATGGGTCTAATGCCCCCAAATTTGTTAGCAGGTTTTTACGCTGCTTCAGACAGCTTTGGAGTACCTCAAGGGTAGACATCGCACAAGGTTCCTGAGCTAAATATTCAACAACATTATAAAATTGTGTAGCTTGAGCATTGGGATTAAAAACAACCTTCCTGAGGGTACTCTTAGGTGGTCATAGAATTAAATCAAGATTAGGTTTCTCGATCACCAAAGGACCATTAGACAAAGAGGGAGGAGAACTAGTGGAAGGGGGTTTCTCGAAAGGAGGATTCTCGTCCTTCTGATCCACAGGTTTGTCGTATGATTTTGAGTATTCAGACTAATCGTTTCCAAGGACATCATTCTGATTTCTTCTGTATAATTAGAGGCTCCTTGACTAGACATATGGTCTATCAATTGTTGCTGAGATAGGAAGGGGTCGGTAAGCACTGTAGGTGTAGGGTTACTCTTCAAAAATTTACTAATCTCTTCACGATGAGGGAACTCCTTTGTGAAGTGATTGCTACCACACAAAAAATAAGGATACTTAGATTTTATCTTCTCTTTATTATCATTCTCCATGGCCACAGCCTTGGTATTCTCCTGTTGGTTTCAAGGTTTTTTGTATTTTTTCCTTTACCTTTCTTCTTGTTACTGGGTGTTTGCATACTTTGGATAGCATTCACCTAGGCGGAAACCGAAGGAGTTGAAGGAGGAGTAACATAAGCATTGGGTTTCTTGGTGGGATTAGTTGTTGACAAAGGCTGGATTGAACCGACAACTCCATCAATAGGAGTTTCCGTAGGTGGCTTGGTAGGGTCCGTACTGGGGTGAGGAGCTTAAGGAATTAGCTCATACAGAGTTCTGGATTAGGGATACACCATGTCTAGATACTAAGCATGAATGATATCTTTCTCCTCGGTAACAACACCACCCATAACTACATCTCAGGAAATGGGAGGAAACAAGGATTTCATGAACCAATCAGCTAACAGTTGGTCTAGGATGGGAGCTTTAATGAGTCTTCTCTGCCTTCTCCACTCATGGATATGGTCAGATATGTGTGTGGAAGTGTTATGAAGGCGTGAAGTCAAAAGTTCTGTACCCATTTCAGAATGAATGGGTAGCTGAAAGTGTGTGAGAAAAATGGTTTCCAATGAGCTAAAATCCACAAATGAATGTTGTGGAAGTTCAATATACCACTTTGCAGCCATACTGGTCAAATTCCACTGAAAGAGTCTTAAACGAATAGAGTCATCCATCAAGGAGTTCGAAGAACACCATAGATGAAAAGTCATGACATGATTTTTGGGATCATCTCCTTGCTTCCCATAAAACTTTGGGATGTTTGATGGTAACTTGACTGGAATATAAGGCCACAAAGGGTTGTGCTGAATGGGATAATTTATCAACTTGGAAAAATACGGCAAGTCCAAAGTTGCCAAGAACGGAATAATTTATCAACTTGGAAAAATATGGCAAGTCCAAAGTTTCCAAGAACGGAATTTGTCAATTATATTCGACGTACTAGTAGTATTGATAAGGCATATGTGTACCAGTAGGACCATAAGCTGACTTATATATTGGTTGTTGAGCATGTTGGTAGGCAGATGATCCTCCTGAAGATCCTCCCAAAGGGGGTGGACCTCCAGGAGGAGGGCCACTTAGAGGTGGTGGGCCTCCAGGTGATGGTGGACCTCCAGGTGGTGGTCCGCCAGGTGGTGGTCCCCTAGAAGGTGGACCCCTAGGTTTTGGACCTCCCGAAGGTGGAGCTCTAGGTGGTGGGCGTCTGGGTGGTGGTCCCCTAGGTGGTGGCCCTCCGTAAGGTGGACCTCCTCCAAGTGGACCTCTACCAGGTGGGCCTTCGCTAGGTGGTCCTCCAAAGGGTGGGACACCATAAGGTGGCCCTCCAAAACCTCCAGCAGTATTAATAGGCATTTCTCCCATTACATGCATGTAGGACCAATTAGGTTTCCCCTATGGTGTAAACGTGTTTCCAGGGTAAGGGATTCCAGGATACATATTTCCTGTAGATGGAGATTGATAGTTCATATTTTATACAGGTAGTTGATTCCCTTGGTAACCGTAACCCCAAGAAGACTGGTTGACTGCAAGTTGTACCCCTAAGGGTTGGCCTAAACTTGACGAAGGGTTTACCATATTGGTGTTGGTGGGAGGAGTGACCACTGTTGATTGTCCTACAACAGTGGTCTATCTAGAACTAGTAACAACCCCACTAACTAATGACGTAACTTGCACCTGGGGTTTTCCCCTGGCATTGGAATGTATAGATACCACTTGAGCTGTGGATTCCCCCCCAGCTTCAACGGGTATGGGAGGACTAGTAACAGACCTAGGATGTGAAACTATAGGGTTGGAGGTTTGACCTAGATTATGAGAAGTCACACTATGAGCTAGAACATCTTGAATAGGACCCAAGGTCTCATCAAGTGAATGATATCTAGAAGGCCATGGATCAGAAACACAAGGTAAAAGAGCCAACATAGGTTCTTTATGAGGTACAGGTGAGGATGTAACACCCCGATTTTGACCCCATTTTCATTAAAGGTACATGATGTATATATTGTAATTAATCGTGGTGAGGAGCTAAAGGAAAATCCCCCACCAAAGGAAAAATCCCCACCATCAATTTGGTTGTGTTATGTTTCGGCGATTAGAATTGTTGCCAATGGTAATCATGCTATCCGACACGTTATAGTTTTGGCATCATGTAAATATGAACTTTAATTAAAATGAACCTACAACCAACTACGATAGTGCAACGATAATGAAAAGGGCATGATTTTCCTAAGGATACAGGGGGGGGAATTATCAAACTTGGGCCTATGGGGAAAATCCATGTGCCAACTGTTGAACCCTTTTGGTTGTCACCCACCCTTTTTGTCTTACTCACCTTTCCTTGTCTTATCATCCAAATACCACATTAAACCCTTGATGTTAGTTGGGGCAGTTATTGCTGGGTAGTGGTGGGTGTGGCAGGACTTTCAGTCCTTGCCCACGTGCCCACTCCAACAGCAGACTCTTCATCTTCACATCGCGTGGGTGGACGAGCAACATTCCAACTCTCCACTCTTCCACGACTCCATTCTTGTTCTCCTCATGCACCGAGGGGGAATTGCTCACTCTCACGTAGATGGTGGTTCTCTCACCTTCTCACGCACAGGATTCTGCATCGTTTTACCCAAGCAGCGAGCTGAGGAGCCGTTTTCTCTGTTATCCATGAGTTTTCCTGTGTATGAACCATTTGGAATTTTGGACTGTGCGTATTTTTTTTCCTACCATTATCGTGGCTCGGGGTGTATGTTCCCCTGTTCAGGCTGAACGTCGTATTTTCTTCTTCCATTTCCAGGCTATGTAATTTTACCGTTGTTTCATTACTGAGACTAGGGCTGTTGTTTTCCCCATGTTGTTCATTGCTGTGGGTTCATTACATTTGGTTTGCTATGGTTATTATGGAGTCATTTTGGACATGATAGGGCCAAAAACGACTCAGGGATCGATTTTCCCTGTCCAAGATGTGAATCGCTTGTCTGACTGCGTGAATGTAGTGGTTGGTCTTCGGACTTTGTTAGAGTGGGATGAAGGCTTGGTTTGCTTGATAAAGCTGGGGTGTTTGGGGAACCACACAGACAGAGATAGAGGGCTGGCTTTCTTCCCCACAACCCCTGAATAGCAATGGAAGGGAGGTCAGGTCCTGAGGGACTGTGTAGTAGAGAAGGGACTGATTTCCTGGTGTTGGGTGTGTGTGGGTGTCCTAGAAGTCAGGCTAGTTCTAGTGTAGGAGTCCTTAGCTCTTCAATGAGCTCACTAGCTTAGCGTTCTTATTTTCCCAACTCCTTGATGGTCTGATAAACTCTACTGTGTTGGATTGGATGATTTGTGTATCCTTGGCTATGTGTAAGCCTGCGTAGTCCCTTATTCCTTGGGGAATCATGCCTAGCTCGGGGGTGGAAGTGTTGCTAAGAGATTGATGAGCACACTGGCCTATGGTTGGGTGGAACATTGCAACGATGTAGCTGGTTGCAGGACGAGTTCTTGATAAGATAAGTATTCTTGACTACCTCATTTCTGCAATCATTTTTATTGTTAATGAATTATGATGAACATGTTAAATGCTTGAATGTATAGTTTTGCTTCTGCTATATGATAATCATGTATGCATGTTTTTACTTCCAAGCATTTTTCTTCAGTTTATATGTATGTACATGTTCATGGGGCTAGTTTCCTGGATGGTTAATGGCATGGTAGCATACTCTTTGCCGGTCGGAAGGTCGGGGACGTTATAGTGTGGTATGAGAGCCAATGTTGCACTGTGGGCCTGAATGGGCCGTGAAGAATCAGCTAGCAGAGGAAGGTTTCCCTCTGCCCAACAAAAATCAAAGGAAATCTGTGAATGATAGAATTTTTTTGTGAAAAAATGTGTCTAAGTGTGAAAATCATTGGGTGGCTTAGGCTAAATCCCACCCGATATGTCGGAGGACTTATTCTGAAGCTTCTTCAATGCCCGGATCACCGCAGCGGAAGGCAGCCCGACGGAAAACCGTAGAATGAAAATTTCAAATTTTCAAAAATTTCTCTAAGTGCCAAGACCGTCGGCTCATCGAAAAACTTAGTCGGAAGATCACACGACACAAACCCCGGTGGGGGTGAAAATTAGATGAAGTCTGAGCCAATACGTCGGCTCAGCTTAACTGAAGATCACTGAAACGGCGGAGAAAGCTAGTGGATGCAACCGCTGAAATGTTGACTCAATTAGTTGAAAGATCGTCCGATATAGACCCGGCGTTGGTGAAAAATAGTTGATGAAGTGGCCGCGACAGCAACGGGAGATAGAGGATAAGAGCTTCGATACGTCAACGAAAAATAGAAGAAGTTGGAGTCGAAGGAGCGGTGGGAGGAAAAGGAAGTGGACATAGGTGATGAAAGTGATGATACGTCGATAGAAGCTAGATGATAAGGGCACCAACGCGGAGGAGAAAAGAGAATGAAAGTTCTATTAAGTGTTGAAATCATCCGAAGATGATTGCTGATGCGAAGCCACAGTGTCGGCGAAGATTAGTTGATTGGATCGACAAAGATTAGTGGAGTAAGTAGCCGATGCAGCGACAAACGTCAACAGAAGATAAAGGAAGTTTCAGTGGGAAATAGATAAGGAAGTAGTCGCAATGGTGATGGAAGATAGATGACAAGGGCGCCGACGCGGAGGAGAAAAGAGAATGAAAAATTATCTTAAGTGTTGAAAACGTCGAAAAAAGTTAGAAGATCAAACCACTGAAACGTTGGTGAAATTTAGACAATAGAGTAGCTGACACATTGGAGAAAAATAGAGGACCAGATCACTGATACAATGAAGAAGATTAGTGTTTTGGACCGCCAATGCATTGAAAAAGGTTTGTTGTTTGAGTCATCGACACATCGGGAAGGGTTTGTTGTCTGAGTCACCAATACATCAGAAAATCTTAGTTGATGAGACCGCCGATGAAGCGTCGAAAAAACTTAGTTGTTTGCGAGTCCACCATTGCGGCTGTCAATTGGACTATCATTCCAACAATTAGAATTTCCAACTACCAATAGTGCTCCGATCGTCGACGCAGCGGGAACGTTTAGTTGAATCGCCAACACATAGTGTAGAGCTTCCGACCGTCGACAGGTTGTATGGTCCGCGGAACCCACAGTTGGATTGTTTCCCGCCATTACAACTACCAACGAAACTATCCACCCGAAGAATAGTGTTTCCGATCATCGATATTGCATTATGGGAGTTAGTTTCCTCGCCGATACTGTAGCGGTTAACGGTTCCGATCGCCGATACACAACCACCACGATAATAGTCCTTGGCATTGCCGATAATAGTCTGGAAGCTTAGACAACTAAGGATCCAACATGTTGGAGAAAAATAGACGATCAGACCGCCGATGAGCACCAGGGAAAATTAGTTTTTTTGACCGTCGAAGTGTCAAAATTTTAGTTGGGAAGAGATCTGATTGGGGAAAAGGAAATTTTGAGTTTTTCAAATGGGATTTCTCAGCGAATTTCAGCTGTTTTCCCAGTGGATTTTTCAGCAGATTGTCAGTGGATTACAGGGCTGAAAGGGAAGAAAATTGTAACGTCCCCGACCCTCCAACCGGCAAAGAGGACGCTACTACACGCCAAAACATTTGGGCATCTAGCCCCATGAACATGGACATTCATAATCATTGTTGAAATGCTGAAATAAAATGCTTGAACTAGAATCATACATACATGAACATTTATCATACACAGTGGAAGCAACATACATTCGTACAAGCATTCAACATGTCCATCATGATCATTAACAGTAAATAGGATTGCAGAAGTAAAATAGACAAAATTACTTATCTTATAAAGGGCTTGTTCCGCAACCAGTTAGTTGCTACAACGTTCCACCCAACCATAGGCCAGCGTGCTCCTTAATCTCTCAGCAACGCTACCACCCCCGAGTTGGGAATGATTCTACAAGGAATAAATAATTAACAGGCTTACACATAGCCAAGGTAACAACACCACAAGGGTACACAGTTCAGCCAAGCCAACACGGTTGGGTTTATCAGGCGAACAATAGATCAACCAAGCCAATAGAGTTGGGTTTATCAGGCCATCCCGGAGCTGGGAAAGGCTAATGCTAAGCTGGTGAGCTCACTGAAGAGCTGCAGACACCAACACCAGAGTCAGCCTGGATTCTAGAACACCCACACACACCCAACACAAGGAAGTCAGTCCCTTCTCTGCAACGTAGTCCCTCAGACCCTGATCTTCCCTCCAGTGCTCTTTAGGGGCTATGGAGAAGAAATCCAGCTCAGTGGCTCTGTCCGTGTGGTTCTCAACCCACCAGGTTTATCAAGCACCTCAGGCCCTCATTCACCAACCCCAAATAGTCCGGGGACAAATCCACTGCATGCAAGCATCCAAACAGCTATTCAAGCATTTACAGGGAAAAACACAGTCACGCCATCATGGAAAACAGTAGCTAACACACTCATATGAACCCACAACAAACCAATCTTTAATACTATCGTTGTGAGATTTACATAGACTAGAAAAATGGGAAGAGAACAAAACTCCCAATATGTGAGGGATGGAAAAAGACACAACTAAACAAAATGTGGAAGAGAATTACGGTCACGACCCAACAATAGAGTAGTATTATTTAGCTAATGATTCAACGATGGAAAATGACAGAACATCATGCAGCCTGGCAATGGTGGAAAAGGCATAGAATCTGCATGAATAGAGGAAAGAAAATGATCAGCAGGCCTTCAAATTTGTGAGGCCAAACTCGCATGCTTGCTAGCCAACAATCGGTCAGGTAGAAAGGGACCGAACCCCCACAATGGAATGTGGAAATGTTTTAACTCAGCCTGCATGAGAGGAGAATGAACAGACTCGCGATCTGGTGAGTGGACAGACCAACAGATGCGTCGTGGGGAGAGGAGAGCAAGCGTGGGCGTTAGTGGTCTTCTTGCCATCCAATCGCTGCCTCAACTAACAAAAAAAGAAAATAACCAAGGTGGTGGTGACACATAGTTTTCCCCCATGACTCAATGTTCCACATCCCCCCTTTCCTTATCCTTTGGAATCATGCCCCTTCTCAATTTAGTTGTTGCGAACATAGCTGGTTGGGTTATTTAATTAAAATGCGTGTTTACATGATGCCACAATTAAATATATGTTGCATGTCCCGACATACCATCGATGACCATTCCTAATAAAAACACAACATAACCAAATCTATGGTGGGGCCTTGGCCTTTAGCTCCGCACCAAGATTATTTACAACATATGTATCCTATGTATTTTAATGCAAGCAGGGTTAAAACCGGGGTATTACAAAAATTCTAGATGGCTAAAGTTGGTATTCTATACCATAATATAGTTGTAAATTTGGTGAAAATCATCATTTTAGAAGTGGTGTGATTTTAACACCCGAAGTCAGAATGGAGCATGTGGATAGGCGTTGGAAAGCTTATCCAGCAGGGAACAAGGGAGACTCACCAAAGTTTGAATGTGTTGCTGTCAATATGGACAAATCCAGGAATTGCATGCCTAGAGGTACCAAATACTAGGAAGTCAAACCAGCTGTCATGTGGAAGAGGAATTCCATGCAAAGATGAGGGACTTGAAAAGGGAAATTTCCTTAACCCCCATCTTACTAATTATATTTATAAGTTTTGTACATAAAATGTATGAGGATATGTTTTGCATGCATAGGAACACATTGGTAAAAGTAGTGAGAATTATACATTTACAATGAACCACTAATGGTAAATATTGTATTGGTGTTGGTATTGGTGGAAAGACCAACGACAACATGAGCATGGCTGAATATGTTGCTGATGCTGATGAATCTGACCAGCAACCCTATGGAGAAAGGGATAAGGCAACAAATCTAGGATCAAAAGTTGGTGAGCGAATTCTGCAATCTCCTGCAAGAGACCAACCAAACTGGTAATGTCAAGGGTGTAAGTAGGATCCATGCAGGTAATGATTTAATTATGACAATTGCATGGAATGGTAAGGGTAAGAGATCTCATACCATGTGGTTATTTAAAATTTATACTACATTCATATAGAAATGCATCATGCATGTATATGTTGTTACGAGCTTAGTAACCCAAAGAAAGTGGGTACCGATGGTCTTGATTATAGTAATGGATCCTATAGGGGGTAGTCATGGTTAGGCCATAGTATGATTGAATGCATAGTCCTCCTAAATAAATACAAGGTAGCATTGAGTGGTTATGCATTGAATGGATGCATATGAAAAGTTTGAGTAAATGTTGTAAATATGCATACATAAGTATGGGTGCAATTGCTGTGAAGCATTGCATGAATGCATCGAGATAATGCATGTGTTATTATGACTAACCAATGGCTGAAATGATGAATTGATGATAATTCTAGAATCCTTTCAAGAGCTGTTATGAATGCAAAATAGTAAGCGCATGAAGAGGGTAGTCACAATCGATTGGCTGCCGGAATGCTCTATGGAAGGGAAAGGTGGTACAAATGATACACCTGTGAAGTAAGGAGTATCTAAACATTTCATTTAATTTGCATAAATGATGTGACTATACCTTGCAATTTTAGTATGATAATGATTCACGTGAAGAAAATGAGTTTTGGTAATATTGATGCGATTAACAGATGGAAGGGTTTGAATTCTATAATTCTGAAAATGCCTCAGTGATTGTTGCAGCAATGAAATGTTATATCCATGGAGACTTATAAAGTGTTTGGATGATTGAAGTTCAGATTTCAGGAAGATTGTTTGGAGCATGGCAATGTTGGTAAGACCATGACAAAGGCCGAAATATACCTTGTTAAAGAGCAAAAACTCATGAGAAGAGTCTCATGACTGTGAAATTAGTTTGTATGCAGGATGGGTTGTCAATTTGAACTTGTAACTTTCAGATTTGAGAAATTGCTGACAACTACTAATCACTATTGGCTTGCATAGAATTGTGTCAGGAGGACGTGTTGTAAGTGGATGCTCATGTTATGCTAGTAAGCATAAAATTATAATGGCATAGTGGTGCTGCTTACAAGAGACCAACAAATGAGGATCACCTCATTGCTAAGCAATCAATTTCTGTAGTAGACAGAGTTGCAAATTCATATTGAATTTAATTACTAATGCCATTGCTTGGTTATGGAACAATCCAATTTGGATTAGTAGATAATGATTTACTATTTGGCTACTTAATGAATGTGCCAAGGGTACACATTGCAGGAAGACCATGTGTGATGGCCTGCAGGAGCCAAACTTCATGGGGAGGTTTCCCCTATCTTGGAAATGGGTTTCGTGTGAAACTCCATTGGACATTTTGGAAATGTCCCATCTGCACTGCATGTTTGGTAAGAAACATGAGTGAGATGGTATATATTATGTCGGTATGACATGTGTGAGATATGGAATGTAAAAGGAGTTGGGATGGAAAACCGAGGGACTGTCAACTCAGATAAGGGAGGCCCCATTCCTCCTTAACGAAGGAATAGTGCATCAGCAAATGGATAAGTGTTATGTGACCTTAGCTAAGAATATGCATGTCAAATTGTTAAAATCAATATGCAAGGCATGTTTTGATTTTATTTCCATTATGACAGATTGCTTGAGTATGAATAGGGCCTACATGGCTCACATCGGAAAGGGGTGCACACTTTCCTGATGTCGAGTCATGAAAGGGGTTTTCAATATTGACTACACCCTAGGGAGTGGACGCACTCTTGGTGTCTCAATACTTGATAGTGAATGATATGAAATATGATTACAGTTTTAGAGCAATAACGCTGATGAGTTTGCTTATATTGATTGTGTTGACAAGCTAAACAGATGCAGTTTGATTGTTGATATAAGTGCATTGTTGATATAAGTGCAGTGTTGATATAAGTGCATTGTTGATATAATTGCAGTGTTGGTATAAGTGTGTTGTTGATATAAGAGCATTGTTGATATAAGTGCATTGTTGATATAAGTGTATTGTTGATATAAGTGTATTGTTGATATAAGTGCATTTTTTATATAAGTGTATTGTTGATATAAGTGCATGGCCTGATAAACCCAACTGTGTTGGCTTGGATGATTTGTTCCTTCCTAGTCGGCGTGAAGGTGTACTGGTTGGACATTAATTATTTGATGTTGAGGAGCAGCCTGCATGCTAACCTAACATCCAAGTCCACAGGCAATTCCAAGGTTTGCAAAGCAAAGCAGGACCCTGTGGACCAACAAGGAAACACACAATACAGATAAGTATTGGATTATCTTGCAACTTCTTGCTTATGAATATACTTGTGTGTATGGTTTGGTTATAATCTTCTAACTCCTGTTTAGAGACAAACCGATGAGAATAAACTAAACATGTGAATCTATTCAATGTTTGAATATAGGTATCGCTGTGAGTGAGGACTATGAGGGCATCCTAGGGGTGCATGTGGACATGTGACTGTCCTGAAGAGATCAAAATGAGCAATAATGAAAAAGGTGCTAGTGAGACGGTGAAGGTCCTAGCAGCCAAGAGTTGTAGACAAACCATGTGGAGAGACTCCATGGTTGAGAGGTCTGGAATAGACCAGAGACACTAAGTGTCATGGCCAAGAAGGGTTGGTCCAGCATTCACGGTGAAGTGAAAGAGGCTAAGAGCATGAAAGCCACAGTGGTGGTGTGGGTTCCAGAATGGAACAAGACAAAGAGGGGAAAACTCTTGCTGCTCTCTCTTTCCTTTTTTTTTATATACTTATGCATTATGAAAACAAAAGATTGTTGAATGCATGTATGGCTGAAAATAGAATGTGTTTATTTGCTTAAAATAAATTGTGAATGTTGGCATAGTTAATTCCCTTCCCAAGAATAGACATGAATGAGCTCATGTGCCTGTTGGGAAGGCATGAAAACCATGAAAGCCTCCTTGATAAGACTTGGACTTCCATGTCAATTGGGCAATTAAATTGACTAGTTTTAATGCTTATATTATGCTTGGCCTAACAAAATTACAATGATGCATTTCACTGGTGAGAAAAGTGAAATCTAGTCGTGCACATTGATCATGGCAGTAGACCAAAAGCTGTTGAACTTAGCTGGAAGTCTCCTTCAAACAATGTCCAAGACCCAAGAAAATATTGGAGAGATGCTCAAGATACAGAAAAGGTAGAATGAGATGAACCACCATATTTTGCAAGACTCTATTTGTTTGCAAAAGGAGGTAAAAAGCCTTCTGGGAGAAATCCGTAAAGGAAAGGAAAGTGGATCAATGATGAGACATTCGTCCAATCAGTCCATGCAAAAACATTCCAGGCATGAAGACTTAAAGGAAATTGAGCAGGTAAGGATGAAGCAGCCAGTGAAATGCTGGAAATGCGGAGGACATCATTACCGCCATGACTGCCCAACAAGGGAACATCAGGAGGTTAGCAACCACAAAGTTCCTAGACTTGGGGGTGAGCCGAAAGCTGAGAACCAACAGGAGAAGCTCATGGAAGCCAAAGGGATTGGTCCTGAAAGTTCAAAGTAAATAAATGAACGAAAGACAGATCTGCAAAATTTTGAAATTTTGGATGTGTTAATTGTATATGTATTCCTAAGTATTGGAACACCGAGGATGGTGTTATTCCAAGGGAGAGGGGAATGTAACACCCAGGTTTTGACCCCATTTGCATTAAAGGTACATGATGTATATATTGTAATTAATTGTGGTGAGGAGCTAAAGGCAAAAGCCCCACCATCGATTTGGTTGTGTTATGTTTCGGCGATTGGAATCGTTGCCGATGGTAATCATGCTATCTGACACGTTATAGTTTTGGCATCATGTAAATATGAACTTTAATTAAAATGAACCTACAACCAGCTACGATGGTGCAACGATAATGAAAAGGGCATGATTTTCATAAGGATAAGGGGGGGGATTATCAAACCTTGGGCCTATGGGGAAAAGCCATGTGTCAGTTGTTGAACCCGTTTGGTTGTCACCCACCCTTTTTGTCTTACTCGCCTTTCCTTGTATTATCATATAACTACCACATTAAACCCTTGATGTTAGTTGGGGAAGTTATTGTTGGATAGTGGTGGGTGTGGTGGGACTATCAGTCCTTGCCCACGTGCCCACTCCGCCAGCAAACTCTTCATCTTCACGTTGCATGGGAAGAGGAGCAACATTCCCACTATCCACTATCCCACGAATCCTTTCTTGTTTTCCTCACACACCGAGGGGGAATTTCTCACTCTCACGCAGACGGTGGTTCTCTCACCTTCTCACGCACAGGATTCTGCGTCGTTTTACCCAGGCAACAAGCTGAGGAGCTGTTTTCTATGTCATCCACGAGTTTTCCTGTGTATGAACCATTTGAAATTCTACACTATGCGTATGTATTTTTCCTACCATTATCATGGCCTGGGGTGTATGTTCCCCTGTCCAGGATGAACGTTGGATTTTCTTCTTCCATTTTCGGGCTGTGTAATTTTCCCGTTGTTTCATTGCTGAGACCAGGGCTGTTGTTTTCCCCACGTTGTTCATTGTTGTGGGTTCATTACATTTTAGTTTTCTATGGTTATTATGGAGTCGTTTTGGCCATGATAGGGCCAATAATGACTTAGGGATCGATTTTCCCTGTCCAAGCTGGGAATCGCTTGTCTGACTGCATGTATACAGTGGTTGGTCTTCAAATTCTGTTGGAGTGGGATGAAGGCTTGGTTTTTGTTGATAAACCTAGGGTGTTTTGGGAACCACACAGACAGATCTAGAGGGCTGGCTTTCTTCTCCACAATCCCTGAATAGCACTGGAAGGGAGGTCAGGGCCTGAGGGACTGTGTAGTAGAGAAGGGACTGATTTCCTAGTTTTGGGTGTGTGTGAGTGTGCTAAAAATTAGGCTAGTTCTGGTGTAGGAGTCCTTAGCTCTTCAATGAGCTCACCAGCTTAGCATTCAGCTTTTCCTAGCTCCTTAATGGCCTAATAAACCCTATTGTCTTGGCTTGGTTGATTTGTGTATCCTTGTCTATGTGTAAACCTGCGTAGTCCCTTATTCCTTGGGGAATCATGCTTAGCTCAAGGGTGGCAGTTTTATTAAGATATTGATGAGCACACTGGCCTATGGTTGGGTGGAACGTTGCAGCAGCGTAGCTGGTTGCAGGACAAGTTCTTGATAAGATAAGTATTCTTGACTACCTCATTTCTGCAATCATATTTACTGTTAATGAATTATGATGAACATGTTAAATGCTTGAATGTATGGTTTTGCTTCCGATGTATGATAAGCATGTATGCATGTTTTTACCTCCAAGCATTTTTCTTCAGTTTATATGTATGTACATGTTCATGGGGCTAGTTTCCTGGATGGTTAATGGCATGGTAGCGTCCTCTTCACCGGTCGGAGGGTCAGGGACCTTACGGAGGACATAATTATTTCCATTGTCTTTGAAAAATGGTGAGTGCGATCAAGAGATGCTTGAATTCTCCTATATTCATCCTCACCTAGAGAAGGGTTCTCAAAAGAGAGTCTAGTAACCCTGAACTCAGAAATGGCTTGACCCATAGAAGTTCTCCAAAATAGATCATTAGGTCCATACTTTGTTTTAACATGACTATCAGTATGACCTTCCATTGGTGAATGAAAGGAAGTGTCAGCCGTAGGAGGTTGTTGGACCATGGGATTAATGTAAGCAGTGAATTGTTCATCGATATCCACAACTGGGCTTCCTTCCGCATGGGATTCAATTGTAGCACCTTGATTTGTGGCTTCCATTGGGCTCTCCCCTATAACAGGAGGAAATTCGGGTGGTAAGCCCTGGTTTCTTCTAGATCCTCTCAACTAAAACTCAACCAAATTGTACGGTCACTAAAACCTAACCTAGGGTTTCAAAACTAGGGAAATCACACAAAAATTCTCCTACACAAACTATAGGCCACAAGAGGGGCTAATAGAAGACGGTTCCTCACTAGGATTGTCAAGTTTTTGCAACTCTCGATATACCGCAGGGTCCAACAATAAAACATGGTGAGGAGGATCAACCACCCCTTAACTGAATACCCAAATACCTGGACGGAACGTGTGTAGTAATCTCCCTGAGTGTTGTTCTCGGTGTATTGCACCAACAAGATGGCCAAAAGGGATTTTTGCAGATGGTTTCAGGAATCCTAGAAGGCCTTCCCGATATACTCAAGGTATGTGGGAGTTCAAATCTGTAGTAGTGTTGTCTAATGCACAACTTTTCACAAGGGGCCTTCTGATATACAATCAAGTATGTGAAGTACCTTTTGATATACCTCAAGGGTATGTGAGAGGTCGTTCTATATACCAACGGTATGTGGAAGAACCATGCAAGTCTCGGGTTGCAGTGTAGGTAAGTAAATGACAGCTCCTAAGTTTTACGACGCCAAAACACGCCACTAACCTATCACTCAAGTTACTAATATTTTTAACCTATAGCTACCATTAATTTTAATTTTATCGGTTAGGTGAATGCATGGAGTGTAGACAGAAATGTAAAATCATGCAATTATGATATGCAAATTATTTCACTTTACCATTCAAAGCATGCCTACTTACGAGAAGGAGATGGTATTTTCTTTTTCCAATTTCGTTTTGAAAACCAAAACTTTCCCAAACAATCTAACTAATCAAATATTTCTGAGCATACAAACAAGCAACACACTCTTAATCTGATCTTAAAAGTAAACAAATGAGTGAGATCTATTTTTCTAAAAAGAAAGACAAAAATACTTGAAGGCACAACTAAGTACTTTTTCAATTTTTCTTCAAAAATGGAAAGATCTAACTTAAAACTACTAGATTTTTTCTTTTGAGGAGACAAGAATGTAAAGAGAAAGAAGAATATGGAGATCGGAAATCTTATGAGGCTAGTCAAGAGTCCAATAATTCATCTTTGAGCAAAAATTCTAATCAAATCTCAACAAAAAAAAATGTTTTTTAAAAACAAAAAGAATTCTTTCATAAACTTAACGAAAAATGAAAGCAAAAACCAACAAGCAAGTGTTCCTTTTCAGCCTTTTCAAGTAGTAAGAAGGAGATCTAACTAAACTAAGATTCCAAGCACTCCTTTCAAAAATGAACCAAGCATACAAGCAATGAAAATGATGAGCCTAACCTAGATTTATTTCGACAAAACAAGCATTTACCACATCAAGATTTTAAATTTTAACTACTCGGATCTCTACAAACAAGCCCAAACATACACAGAATAGAAAGCAAAAAAAATCCAAGTTTTGAAATGACAAGCAAATAAGAGACCTACCTGGAATCGCTTCTAGAGGGTTACTGACAGAGTGGTTCTGAGGTAGCATTGCTTCCTTATTAATACAAACAGGTGGTGTTATAGCTTACTGATCATTGAACATAGGCGGTGGCACCACTTCTTACCCACTATGCATGTGTGGTGTCCTATAGAAGTCAAAAACAAAACAATGGAGAAAAAAGCAAAGCAAGCTATTGTAATACTGGCATTAAAATCATGAATTGACAGGAATATGAGGTACAAAAAGTAAGAATGATTCGAATATGAGCAGATCTGGTTATACCGAACTAAGATCTCACTAAATCAACTAGTAGATCAGATAAACTAAAACTGGATCGCATTAGATAAACAGGCAGATCTGAACAATGAAAGATTGGAGCTTAAATTTTAGACAAGATTTTGAAGACCAAGGAAGATCTGATGTATTGAAAACACTCCCCAACAGAGTCACCATATTTGTTTCTAGGAAAAATGCACCTCTTGGGGACAAGAGTTGTTCCTCTAGTCTGAATGGTTTAGATCTAGAAAAAATGAGTTACAACAGAGATGGAAGACTTCCTCTAGAAGTTGTGGAGATCTCGAATGGGTCCCTTCAATGGAGTGGTGTAGTTGTTTCACTATGGTGATATCTCTTCACTGATGTACTTGCATAATCACATGAAACCAACAAACAATATCAAAGAGCACCAAAATATAAACCACAATTCTATGTTAGTGACTAAGGAATCCAACATTAAAATACATGATTATAACATACATATCTTACAGGAAAGGAACCGACTTTGCATTAAAATATGAAGAAAAATTTTAGAACCTTCACCTTAGTGTTGATATGCTCCTTCACATGCCAATGTCTTGTCCCCAAAAGCTCCAACTTTCTCCTCCTATGCTCACCCTGCTGATTTGGCCAGAATGTCAATGCAACAACATAACTTTTCTCTCTCTCAACCATGGGGTATGAGCATACTTGTATATGCCTTGGGAGGATAGGGATGGTTGAGTAAATTGTGGGTGAGGTGGATAGGAGATCCCAAAAGGATGGATCTCGAGTATAAGTGGTCCTCATGAGTAGGGATAAGGGTGCCACGAAGACTTCCTTCGAGAAGCTTCGTGGAAACCTCTCTTTTTCAATTTTTACCAAGGGAATCACTTCTACTATATTATGATAGAGCGATGTCAGGGCAGAACCACACCTTGAACAAGGGTAAAATTTAGTGGCACTTCCTACTTCCAAGAGATGATAGGCATTGTGGAATATGGTAACACCCCTTACCTTGAGGCTAAAAGCGGTGCTTGACTTTTATATGCAAGATTGAGGTCTAGACCAGCATTTCACTTCACAACTTGGGATTTAGGGCAATGACTGATGTTTGGGGCCTCATCACATGATGATGACAATATTTATGTGTAACAAGAACACAAATATTTTCCTCGGGGAAACCACAAGGGAGAAAACCCCGCAAAACATCCTCGGTATAGATCTCGACCAGAACAATGTAAAACCCAGACAAGTGCTTCTTACTCCTTTCTAGCACACCAGTTCTTCTCTCTCTTGCAAAACTGCTTGAGTGAGTAAGTACAAATGAAGGGGAACACCTCCCTATTTATATTCTTATGTTGACTTGACCTCTAACTTGGTGGGGCCAAATTCACTAGCTTTTAGTGCCGACCTGTCCAACTAGACATTACAAATAGCATTTATTATATTGACACTTGGGTACTAATTACCCGAATTACATTTGGAGGTTTACATTGCATCCTTTAGTGACTCTAACAAGACCAAACTCATCTCAAATAGGAGGAATACAATACAACTAGAATATCTTCTGAAGTTACATTATGTTAACACTCCCTCTTAACTAGGAAGGTATTCAACTGTAGTCGAAACTGCTACTATTACAACTATAAAACTGACTGGTAAGACTCTATATGTCATAGGAAGTTTTAGTACAATATCATACATCTTCATCATCGATCTCAACTGGATATTCTTCTGCAATCATCTTTCTTCAGTCTTCTTTTTGTCATCTTCTGAAACATCTCTTGCAGTATCATCATATGAATGTTGAATTATCTTCTGGATTATCATCTATTACTTCATCTTTTGAACCATCTTCTATACTATCCATATGTGAATACTGGATCATATTATGAATCATCCACTATTCAACATCAATGTGTGAACATTGAATCATCATCGGCATCATCACCATCGAAACTGTCATCATCTATGTTTTTAGTATGTGAATACTAAACCACCATCATCTCCATCTTCAATATGTGAATACTGAACCATCATCATCTGCATCTTTAGTATGTGAATACTGAACCATCATCATCTGCATCTTCAGTATGTGAATACTGAACTATCATCATCTGCATCTTCAATATGTGAATACTGAACCATCATCATCTGCATCTTCAGTATGTGAATACTGAACTATCATCATCTGCATCTTCAGTATGTGAATACTAAGAACATAATCATCTGCATCGTAAGCATGACCAACTGTATCTTCAGCATGTGAATACTAAATCACCATCATATGTAAATTTAGTATGTGAATACTGAAAAAATCATCATCTGTCTCTTCAGTATGGAAATGCTGAAACATCATCATCTGTATCAATAATGTGTAAATACTGAAACAATCAACAACATCATTAGCATATTAGTGCTAAAAACCAAATCATCTGTAGTTCTAGATCATCATCTGCATTACCAACTTAGAGATGTCGAAACATCATAAACATCATCATCAGTATAGAGATACTATATCTGCCTCATCATTATAGAGATACTAAAACTATCACAATAAGCATCTCAACATCAATCAATCACCAGTCAAGCATTTCAGCAATAAATTTTAACTATCTCAATAGAAATCATCTGTAACAATCATCTTAGCAATCAACTGTAACTATCTCAACAATCAACTGTAACTATCTCAATAATCATCTCAGCAATCAACAGTGTGACTACACTGTACACATCTCATCAAGCATTTCATCAATCATCAGTATAATCAATACTGACACATACATCTTAATCAGTACAATAATACTGAGTTAATCATCTCAACAATTAGCATACCAATGCTGAACCAATCATCTCAATAGTCATTAGTATAACAATATCGAGCTAGCATCTCAACAGTCATCAGTATAACAATACTGAACTATCATCTCAACAGTCATCAATATAACCATACTGAACAAACATCTCATTAGTCATCAGTATAAAAATACTGACCTATCATCTCATTAGTCATTAGTATAACCATAATGAACTAGCATCTCATCAGTATAACATTATTGAAAGAATACATCTCATTAATCAATAGTATAGCAATATTATCACAACCATCCTTACCTCTAACTATCTCGGAGCAGCATCACCGTGAGTTCTCTGGTAGATCCACCTAGGAATTTTGTCTAACTTACTAACTCTTTTGAGCCAACAAAGGCTAGTTAGACAAATGGATATTCCTGGGGACCAACAAGCCTTGTCTTGACTTACAAACCCACTTGGGATAAACTCATCTAGTCAGACATACTAATCCCCCTAGGATCAATAGGCCTCGTCTCACTAACCCTTTCGGTCCAAACTTTCCTAGTCAGACTTACCCTACTATAGACTGAGCTACTCACCACTACATCCTTCTTCCATCTACTGTCACCCCCTCTTTCGAGAGAGGTCCTTCTGGACTACACCAAGCTTGTCTCGAAAGTATTCAAACTTTACACGAGCCAGAGGCTTAGTCAACGTATCTGCCACTTGTTCCTCTGTAGGAACATACTTGAGCTTTATAGCTCCTTTATGAACCATGTCTCGAATGAAGTGATATATCACTTCAATATGTTTTGACTCATCATGAAACGCTGGATTTTTTGTCATCTTGATACAACTATGATTATCACAAAATATATCAGTAACATCTATCTCTTCATCAAATAAACCTGCCAACATATTTCGAATCCATACTGCTTCACTACAAGCTAAACAAGAAGCAATGTATTCTGCTTCAACTGTGCTAAGTGCAATACTGGTCTACTTTCTACTGAACCAAGATATCATGCCTAATCCCAAACTAAAACAACCACATGAAGTGCTCTTTCTGTTTTTAGCACTTCCTGCCCAATCTGAGTTTGTGAACCCATGAAAATTGATCTCATTATATGAGGTATATCTGAGCCCACAATCTAAAGTTCCTTTTAGATACCTCATCACATGTTTTTCTCCAATCAGGTGAATATGCTTGGGATTCACCATGGGCATGTACTGACTTAGTTTGTTTACAACAAAACAAATATAAGGTATTGTATTTGTTAAGTACATCAATGAACCAATAATCTGTATGTATAGAATGGCATCTACAAATTTCGATGTACCATCATTTAGTAACTTCAAGTTTGTTTTCATCGGAGTAGTCATGACCTTACAATCTAGCATTACAAACCTCTTCAGGATCTCCACCATATAATTTCCTTGGTTTAGGAAAATCTTATCTGGGGATTGCCAAACTTCAAGACCTAGAAAGTAGTGCATCATTCCAAGGTCTTTCATCTCAAATTCTGTAGCCAGCTTCTTCTTGCATTCATTGATGATTTTATCTTCTCCTATTAGAAATAATTCATCCACATATAAAAGTAATATCATAATCCCATCATTCTCAACCTTATAGTAAAGGTTAGAATCTGCCTTACTTTTGGTAAAGCCTAAACTCATCAGGAACCCATTTATTCTTCCATACCATGCTCTGGGTGCTTGTTTTAGCCCATATAATGATTTCTTGACTCTACACACATAAACTTCTCGATCATCAGTCTCGAAACCTTGTGGTTGTTTGATATACACTTCTTCTTCTATCAAGTCATTTAGAAAAGTTGTCTTTACATCCATTTTATGTAACTTCCATTTATTCTTGGCTGCCAAGGCAAGGACAATTCTAATTGAAGTGTACCTAGCTACTGGAGAAAAGGTCTCTTCACAATCAATTCCTTCCTTTTGGGAGAACCCTCTTGCTACATATCTTGCCTTGTACTTTTCTATACTACCATCTGCGGAATGCTTTGTTTTGAAGATCCATTTTGAGGATACCATTGAATTGTCTTTTGGTCTTGGGACTATTTCCCACACATAATTATTTATTATGGATTGGTATACCTCAACCATTGCATTAACCCATTCCTTCTATTTTGTTTCATCTTCAAAACAAGTTCATTCTTTATCAACTAGATCACTCATCAATGCCATATAACTTGGATATGACTTTGGTTTCTTTCTTTCTCTAGTGGTTCCTTTTGGGACACCAATCCTTTTAGCTTCTTCAATTACATCACAATCCCAAGAAGGATTTATCTTTCGAGAAATCATTTCATTGGGCACTTCTTCAGGTAATTGAGGTTCAGTCATGTCATGATCCTCAGGTATCTGACTTTTTTCTTCATTCCTAACTGGTTTAGGATTCTTTGCAGCTTTGATAGTTTCATGTTCCTCTTCATCTTCTCTATCTTTCTTTGACTTTCTAAAATCTATGTCTTCATAAAATGTTACATCTCTGTTAATCTCAATCTGACGATATCCTAGGATGTAGATCCGATAGGATATTGATTGTTCACTATATCATACAAACAATCCCTTCTTTCCTGAAGCATCTAGATTTTTTCTCATTAGAGGAAATTTGGGGTCTAAAATGGGCCTTATAAGAAAACGTGCCAAAATAAGTTTTTGTGAGTTGGAATTCAAGAACCAATAGAATTTCA